>OY735225.1:23569773-23724773 GCA_963457665.1 Thysanoteuthis rhombus | reverse complement strand
AGAAAGAGAGAAGAAGTCAAGTCTTATTATCGATTCGTTAGTAAATATGTTGAATATCGAATCCTACACAAATGCAAATGGTCGTATTTCTAATAAATCGGCTGTCAAGTCTTCATGTTCTTCGAGGTCCTTATCAATCCTCAGCAACGATAGGTTAGATTCTTCATCCCAAGACACTGATACGTCGATCCGCTCTGATTGTGCCACAGTAATGTCTTCCGAATTATACGAACCGTCCGATTCCGATCGTGAAACGGTCCGTTCGTTAAAACTGTTTGATTCTATTTTCGATAACGAAGATCCAGTGAATTTTTCTTCAGCGGAATCGGATAGCCAATCAGTGTTTAGAGCATGCCATCCGGTGTCCCCGGTACCTACAGGTCGACTATCCACGGCTTGCAACCAGATTCCCCTGACACCATCTGGTCGATTATCTTCTGTCTGTAACCAAACAGCCTCGGCATCGAAAGAACAACTATCTCCTGTCTGCCTCCCGACGGTTACTAATCAGGTAGAAAAAGAGATCGGCCAGGAAGAAGATGATGATGACGGCGATGAAGGGGTTGAGGGTGACACAGATGATGTAATGACCCAGACAAGCAATGGCCGCACCGGTTCTTATTCTGTCAGTGTGGGCTTACCGAACGGAGTAGATGCTGTGTATAAGGACCCTGTCCTGAATGCATACAAAACAGTAAACGAAGACGGCAGTGCTCTCAATATCACGAAACTACCACGGACTTTTGTGAAAATGAAGAAAAGTAAACGGGTCGGTCGAAAAACTCGACATCGATTGAAGGTTTCAGCTGTTTACTGAATACACTGGTTTCACAAGAGAAGAAAGATAATGATTTACGTGCAAACGTGCTGGTTTTGGAGCAGATAGTGGGTCTAGAGCAATGGTCCCCATCCGCCCAACCGTGGACCGGTAAAGGGATGTGGACCTTAAAGCGTGTATTACCAGGTCGTGGGGAACGATTTAACGGGAAGGTAGGAATGTATCAATGTACGGGAGCCCCGTTACTCAATACTCAATTTATAGTATGGAAATGTGTTACTTGATTTGCATTCTGAAACAAAACCTCATATCTATTGTATCAATAGGCTTTTATTTTCTTTAGGAAGTAAAAACGAATCTTACCATTAATTTCGTTAGATAATGCCTCTTAGAAACGCAGTCGACTGTATTAGCCACTTATATGTAACTTCTAGTTCACTTATCGCCTATATTCTGGTCGCGATTACCTCCCATCCTCGGTCTGTTAACAAGAATATTATCAATATCAAACCACTCCATGATGCCCAAAATGTTGGGGACCTTTGCTCTAATGAAGAACACACCATGAGAAACAAAGTGAACATTTAATCTTGCGTTGATAAATATCAGGTCAGAGATTACATTCTGTTACTGATACCATGCAATCAGTAAAGGTAATATCCACTCTCTAAAAACTCCCCCTGCGAATACCCCAAGCAACCTATGAACACGTCATGGGCCAGCGTGGCGAGGTAAGGTCTAACACTCCTCTGGCCTTACATTTTCCTTGATGAATGTTATATTTTAAAGTTATATTTGAACTCAGTATACTGCTTTCTGGTCAAAGGTGTTAGACAATCAGTGTTACGTGTTAAAAACCTTCAACCTTTTGAAGAATGGAAAAAGTACTATTTTGTTTGAGTTTAATAAATTGTTGTAAAACCTTTTTTATTTTTTTTATTTTTGTCTATCCTTACTTTTAATTCTAACCCTGGTGGTACCGATCTTAATTTGGTTCTATTTGGTTGTTGTAATTTTTATCGTGGGTATATCGAGTGGTACTGATTTCTTCTATGGGGACTTACTGCTGTTGATCGTTACTCCCTTTAGCGGAATATTTGATACTAGCATAATTCAATTGAAAATATAAACGCGCAGCTAACAATAACACTCTCAATGGTCGCACAGATTGGACAGGATGGCTTTGGAGCGACCCTTGATTTTCGGAGGAGCGCTAAGATACTGTTCTCCGATCTGAGGCAGAGGGCCGGGAGTGACATTCTTAACTTGGGAAGATAGTATCACTCTGCACTAATGAAACGAACTATTTGCAATTGTAATTTTCAAATATCATCATCATTATCAGTCTTTTATCGTCCATCATTGGACATAAACCCTCTCCTAGATTCGCCCCACCACTCTCACGTGGGCGGCGTGGAGTCAATACTTCTTGAACCTGTCCAGTTCGTTTCGCCGTCTCATATTCTGTCAGCCTCGGTCCTGCTTTTGATCTCTAGGGATCCATGTTACGAGTCGTCATGTCCATCTTCCGTCTGCCATTCTTGCAACATAACCAGCCCATCGCCATTTGAGTTTCTCATTGGATTCAATGATGTCTTGGACTCCTGTTTTTTCCCAGATATATTGTGATGTCTCGCGATCCCTCCGAAAGGATGTTGAGCACGATTCTCTCTCGATGTGCACGTTGCATGGTTCCTAGTTTGAAGGTCAGTCTTCTGGTTAGGTTCCATATTTCAGCTCCATAGGTGACTACCGAGAGGTGATTTCGTTCTGTACCTTTCTTTTTTAGAACTAAAGGAATTTTTCTTGTTCTTGAAGGTTGAGTTTGCTCTACCGAAGGGTTGTCACCCTAGAGAGATACTTCGCTTGATTTCTTCTTCTTCTAAGAGTTCTATGATTCCTTTTCCTTTATATTCCTACCTCTTGGCCCAGTTTATCATTGTGCCTCCTCTCGAATATTGACACAGTTCAACTAAATCTGGCACAAATTTGAGATGCTTCATCAATGGACCCGGGGGAGGTGACTTTGGAACAAAAACTTTCGAGAAAAAATTTTTTCCAATGGTTTTAGAGGGAATTCTATTTACAATGTAACTATAATGCTAAAATGAACCCTTACTTTCCGTTCAATCCACATATATGCATATACATACTATATGGAAACCATCCTCAATTAGTTTTGCTATGATCTGATTGTCATAGTCTTGTACAAGCCCATAAGTGAGACTAGAAGTCAGTACACTAGTAATGGTATGCGAAACTAGCTAGTTAACCATTACTCGTAGTCGCAGCAGTCGAATGCTTTATCATAGTATCTAATGTATTACCAGCAAGAAATTCCTTGGTTATTGACAATTATCGTAACTTTTGCATGTATATTTCTGCAATTATCAATAAATAAATCATTTTTGATAAGTAATATATCTATATAATAATAACATGCAAGGCAAAGAAACTAATACATCTGTTAATATCATCAGTATTAATTACTTTTGCTGTCTGTCTGTATTTTTAGTCTGCGGTGAGGGAGGAGCAATTAATGAAAGCCACTTGAAGTGAGAGTTGAGTGCCTTTTGATCTTTTACAAGAATAAGCCTCCTATTCTGTTCTTACATCTTTTCATTATATTGTAAGAGTGAGTGGGAGACGAAACAGTCATAATGAAGTTTGAATCCCTTTTGCTCCAATCCAAGCATTATCATCCTCCCCCATTCTTAGTTTCGTGTATTATATCACATGGACAGGAGAGAAGGAAGAGGAGAAAGGATGAAAGATGTGTAGCGAAAACGTAACGGTTGTATATGCAAACAAGAATATCAATTGTATGATATAATTTTGATAAAAAATCAAACTGTTTCTCATAGAAGGAATCATATTATATTCTGCAACTATAACTCTATACAATGCGATTTTTCTTCCTAGGTAGTGAGTGATACTTTTTTTTATTGTTTATGTATGAATAAATAGCAAATGGATATTTTCTTCTCAAACATAACTTTTGCAGTCAGGACAGTGGCATTCAATCTTTCTTTCTTCATGCAATTACAACTATGTAGATTTGCATGTTGTCTAATTGTAAATAAGTAGATTTCAAATTCTGTTCTGGTCGCAGAAACATAATTTGGAAGGAATAATTGAAATTATCTATACTTTTTAATCAATCAGAAAATAACACTTATCACATAGGAACAAAAAACAAATGTTTTTGAAAGTATCGCACAATGTAATTTCTGTAATAAAACAAAAACTATGAACTGAATCAAAATGCAAATCAAGCATTGCAGCCTGACAGATGTCGATCAATCATGGAATGAATGACAAATTGTGGGTCAATAAGTCTGCTGATCTACAGTTTCGTCCAAAATGAATGAGTTTTGAGATGTCTCCAGGATTTGGACAACCGGCACCGGAGCAAAAAAAGGAAGAAATAACTGAAAACGACAACGACGTAATGATTACTGCTTTTATTTCTTGCCATCATTACACATTTCGCTGCACAGAATGACGCTGAACAAAAAACACGAACACCTTTCATTTCAGCGTTCAAAGTAGAAGTAGAGCATTTCCATCACTTGCACGAAAATTACTCGTTCTACATGCACAACTGAGTATCCAAACAATCGATCACTAAGGTCAAGAGGTAGAGTGCTTTTTTCTGGGTTCGGTAATTTGTGGTATTAATCTATGGCCGAATCATACCAAATACTTCGAAAATGGTATTCAATGTCTCTAAGCTAAGCTCTCAACGTGAAGAGTAGGATTTAGGGCTCGGCAATATCACCCAAGACAAGCCCTATGACACGGTACAAGAGACTGAAAACCTTATATTGAATTACGGAAAACATCCGAAGATAGACCGAAATAATGGTGAAAAGCAGACGACAATGACGTAATGATAAATGTTTTTATTTTTAGCCTCTAATTCACTGCACAGAAAACATCAGATGAAAAACATGAACACAGCTTCCTAAGTAGTAGATAATTCCAACCACTTGCACATTGAAAATTTGATATAACCTTTTTGTACATCATTTTGAGTATTAGAACACGGGAAAAAATATTGGAGACTTACGGAAAATGAAATAGAAGACAATTTACTGCCATATTTGAAAGGATAGAGAAAAGGTAAGAAATACAAGTAGGGAAATCTGGCAAAACATGAGATGCCACTCATTCACAAAATCTTTTCAGCCACTCATTCACCAAATTTTCTCAGCCACTTCGATTTTCACTCACCGCTTACTTATTTTTTTAAATTGCTGCTTATATTGGGTGTATGCAAGAGTTTCCAATGCTTTTATTTGAAAACGTGGATAAACTGCTACAAAATGTTTTCTGCTAGAAACATTTGTGCACACTTGATACAGGCGTCCCCCAATATAGCGCGATTTGCGATATGTAGCTGTTGATTCGTTGACCTTAACATTTTAAGTATTATCGCCCACTCATCTAGAAAACTACAAATAAAAGCAGAATTCAACAGAAAAGCTTACTTGATACGACTAAAATAATGAATTACTCCGATTTGCTGCAAATTAACTTGTAATGGTATATTACACATATTTTTTTTAATTTTATGATCGAAACAACACCTTACTTACATATGTCTTTCTTGGATCCCAAACCCGACGTTATAAAGGGGGACTACTGTAATTTGCGATTATGGCTTTTATTCATTTTTCGCAACTTCACACCATTTTTCTTTCTTTCACTTCTCTATACATCGTTGTATTCATCATTTTGAACGTATTTTATTTCATTATTTCTTTGCAATATTATATTTGAATGTATCATTGAATATTTATCGAATATTTTATTTGAATATTTCACTTGAACATTTCATCGGAATATTTTTTTGAATGTTCCATTTAAATATTTCATTTGAAAGTTCATTGAGGCATTTTATTTGAATATTTCCTTGGAATATTCCCATGGAATATTTCATTTGAATATTTTATTCGAATATTTCATATTAATATTTCATTGAAATATTTTATTTGAATTTTTTCCAATATTTCATTGGAATATTTCATTGGAATATTTTATTTGAATATTTCAGAGGAATATTTCATCTGAATATTTTATCCGAATATTTAATTCAAATTTTGGATGAAACCCGATCTCTTTCAAATTGAAAAGAACTTTTAGTGTAAGTTTTGAATTCATTTCAATGGTATTTGCAAAATAGCAAGCATTTTCATTTGTTAATATCGACTCGCATGAAATGAAAACAAAACAAATGCAAATACTCAAACACACACACAAAAACACACACGCACGAAGAAAATAAGAACGCATCGACACAGTAACACGTGCATAAACACACACACACACACACACACACACACACGAAGAAACACACACAATCATACTAACACACAAGCATGCAAGCACATGCACAACCATACAAGAACACTAAAATAAATCCCATTCATACATATGTATGAACATACGCAACACACACTCGCTGGCAGATCTAGGCGCGGCTGGAGATTTGGGGCCCCCTTCCAACATTCAATAAGATTTGATATTGTATAATATAAGTAGAAATGTGGTAGGTGTCATGATATTCATTGAGTTTTTTTCTTTAAATTACACCCTCCACCCACCTCACAGCTACGCCCTTGTTCGCAGGGGTAAAACGATGAAAATGCACGTGATTATGCCTTGATTGTTTAATCGCCATGAAGTATTGATTTCAATATTTAACAATTCTACTTCGTATTAATATTGATTTTATATATTTCTTTCCCTCAGGCTTCCAAGATTCAAGGTTACTCGTCCAGTGTCTTCTATGGTGTCCTGATCCCGTTAGCGATCATCGTAGCGGGGCTTATTTTCTTTATCATCTTCATCATGATAAAAAATAAAACAACACTTTTTCAAAACAGCGTGAAAGACTTGAACAACGAGACTGGCAAGCCAGTTGGATCCAACGTTGTAATACAGACAACGGATTCGCTGATGTCTAGAAAGAGTGAAAATGGTACGAGAAGGGCAACTGTAGAAACGGTCGAAAATGGTACTGTTGGTATGATAAACCATGCGTTTGTGCCCGATGCTCCATCTGGAAACGATAGGGAGGCTGCAGACGATAAGAGTACAGAACAATTAAGCACAGCATCAGCAGAGGACAATGATGTCCATACACGGTCTTTGCACAGTGACCCCAGTTGTGACGAATTCGGTTATAGCAGTCTGACTCAAGTTGGTATGTACACGGCAACCGAAGACCTCAGTAAGGCTGGAATTGATGAACAGAAGGCAACTGGGGATGGAGATATCGGTAAAAACTACCCTACAGGCAATAACAGCAAAGATGAGTCAGATCGATCCGTATCAGAAGCATCTGAAGATCATACTGTCTCAACTGGTGAGATCTATACGAATGACCCAGACAAGACAGCAAGGGCATCGTATGAAAACATCACAGACCTTTCTTTAGATCGGGTTCCGGATATTCCACCAACCGACTACATTCTGGACGATGCGCAAAGTCAAGAAATGACCTGGGTAACACCAATGACAAGTGGACAGTTAGAATCTGAGATCAGTGAGGTTCTTTTAACGCCTGACTTCATTGAAAATGTCAGCCTGAGATCAGCCTCTTCGGAATCATCGATAGCAGGAGTAGCCCCCCAAATTGAAAGTCCTCTGGAAAGTTCCGACACTACTGATAAGAATCATTCAGATAGCATTAGCATGACAGAAAAAGATGAGGATAAAGACGACAGTAACGAAGACAACAGGTTACCCGAATGGGCGTCCGAAGCGTTACAACCGACAATTCGTCCAATGATCTCGAGAGAGGAATTCAGATCTCATCTGGAGAGTCTGATAGCCTCCCCTCCACAACTGCCTCCGTCGAAAACCTTAAAATTACCGCCGTCATCTTTGACGCCGTCACCCTCGTCTGAGTCGCTGGTAACCACGTCCGTAGGAAAAGTACCAACACCACCACCTCCACCCCCGCTTCCACCGCAATTGCTTCCATCATCCACAGAAGAGGGCTCAGCCACATCTGTACCCTCAGCACCTCCCCTGCCGCCCACCATTCAGATGATGGCAACACATCTGTAGTTGGATGCCGGCAAAAGAAAGGGCAGATTACATTCGATCGGGAAATCTGACAGGGAAAGAAGAGATCATTAATATAACTTGGTAGTTGCTCGTACGTCTCTGACATCAAACAGAAATAGTGGAAGAGTGTAATGCAAACACACGAAATCAAAATGACTTTTCAGTTGTTTGTGTGTACGTCTGTTCGTTAGATGGTTATTAATGAAATAATTACAAGTACTATTACTTCTGTTGCTGAGCGTTTTTTTATATCCAAAATGAATTAAAAAATGTTAGTTTATAATTCCTACGAACCTCGTAAATCTCAAATACTGCTGATGCTGATGATTTAATGAACGCTGAAATGAGAAATTATAGTTATCATACTCTGATTTACTTGGATAAGAGTAGCCATCTTTGTTGTTACAGTCACAATATTTCGGTCCTTATAACCTCCGGACATCCATGGGGTTCATGGTAGATGGAAAAGTTTGGTAAGCGTATCTAGTAACCACTCTGGTACACGTCGGTTTGTGCAGACAAGTCATATGCTCTGGTTCAGTGGAAGAAGCTGACAAGGAACATTGCAAACACAAATCAAATCGGAGAAAAGTGACCGATACGAGAAACATTCTGGCATGGGCAGAAGAATGAAAACGATTTAACCACTTTTATTGGATAAAAGTTCCGGTTCGAAATTCCCAGGAGGTTACTGACTGAGACAGATACATGAAGACCAGGTGGGGGATGGTTACAACAACCAAAAGTATATAGTAACTGAGGTGAGGACACCAGTCCGAGTAAATCAGTATGTAATGGTCGTAACTAGTTACAGATCCTCACTAAAAGAGAGGATATAATGCTCCCTTGCTTACATAATGAATGTAAACAAGATTTTTTTTCATATTTACTTAGTTAAGTTTTAGTACCTCGCACGTACTCGAAAAATTGTTTTTACTTTTTTCATGTTCTATCGTTTGGGGGAAACATATTCAGAAAATCTTTATCCGTTACATTCGTATAAGCTATGATTATCTGCTTCAGAGAAAAATTACAATTCAGAATCTACAAGAAACCAATACACTCTCCGCATACGTGATAGATCTTAATATGATGTGATGCGGATCAGCGAAAAGTTTCCATTTCCACTAGTTTTTAATTTACTAAGCTTCAATAACCATGACGAACAGGCCGGGTCAGATCGTTTTTGAAAGATCTGAATGAATCTTATAAAAAAATTCAGAATGAATCTTATGAAAAAAAAAACAACATGTTATCAAATGGTGAAGACTGCATGCTTCTATCTTTAATAATTGGGTCGCAACAACGTCTCACAGATTTTTTCTTCGGTGTGATTTCCAAAGATACCATGAAACGTTTCTCTCAACGAATGTTCGTGGTCACCGAATAAATCAAGAAATTCTACATCTAAGAGCAATTCCAATCAGCTTATAGGAATATTTCCTCTAAAATGACTTGCATTTTGTTCATCACTCTCTGTCTACAACACGTTCTTTAAAGAAAAGTGGTTTTCTTTAGTGCTTTCCATTAGAGAATAACCGGCAGACTTGGAGATCGTCTTCCGAAACAAAAGTGCACGCACACACGCGCACACACATACACAAATCATGTACAAATCATTATATATATATATATATATATATATATATGTGTGTGTGTGTGTGTGTGTGTGTGTGTGTGTTTATTGAATGGGTAAGTTATATCCAACATAATGGTGAAAGTTTTTTTATAGACTTTGAGAAAAACACATTTTTATAGTGGTATTTTTGGAATCAGATCAGTTTTAGAACCCAATATCGATAAACATTCCGTGATGAAATGACGTGTTAACATAAAGAATCATAAACATACAAATGGAAGCAAAGAATGCAACAAACATACAAGCCAATACAACGAAGAGACCAACAGAAAATACAAATATATTCAGCAGAGACCAACAAAAATACCAACATATTCAGCGAAGAGACCAACAAAGATACTAACATATTCAGCAAAGAGACAAAAAAATCTATTCAGCAAAGAGACCAACAAACATACAAACACACAGAGCAAAGATACATTCAGGTACAATGAGGAGTGCTTGCAACAATTTTACAACCAACTTTTATGTATATTTCATGTCCTGCAGTGTTTATGAACTGATTGATACAAAAATGAATAATTATTTGATGTCATTTATCTTGAATTTTATCCAAATGAAGTACTTAAATTGCCCATGACAAAGGGTTACAGTAAAATCCTCGTACCAAGTGACAGTCAAACTCCTCACGGTTATTTAATAATACCCCCTTCAAAACTCTAGATCAGGCTGGTTGACAAGGCCTGATAACATTGCTTTGTCGGATTGGCCAGGAGGTAAACCTGGGGGTGCCAAGAAATAGAAAACGATGAAAAAAAAAAAAAAAATGAAAATTGAGCTTTATCAGAATTCATGAACTTTTTTTTATCTTCCAAATATTTTATAAGACTATTTTTGATGTTAGCATATGATTTAAAATGAAAACATGACTGAAGAATAGAATCATATCGGTATAGGTTTCAATTGTTCTTGCAAAAATATATATATATATATATACTTTTACTTCCAGTGTTTTTCTTTATTTTTAGCGGTTGAAGAGCGATGTTTGAACATACGGAAGAGGATCAGTAATTCTTGAACGTTTATTTTGATACTGTATCCTCTTTCAAAATTTCTTTCAGTCAAGTACGCCCAGACCAGTGTAACACATCTTCGGTTGAAAAAAAGAGGGGTACTGTACAAAGCTGGGCCATAAGTGGGTGACTTATTTTACAACCTTTTTACTGAAATACACTCACATGCAACTCTTCATAGTTAGAATTCATCACTAAATTCACGGCAAACCAGTTTCTCGTCATCATGCAATAACTCTTTCGTAGCATTGTAGTTGCATCAAACTAAATATATTTGATTGGTCAAATTTTGAAGCCAAATAGAGAAACTCCGCCAATAGAACTATTAAAGTCGAAATGAATTCTATCCATGATATCATAGGCGTTTTTCACTGGAAAGCATCTAAAATGAAGTAAGATAAAAAAGAACATCTAAAATACTGGATAATCTACACGTTAATAATAAACCTGTGACAAAAAAGCCCTCAAGAGGTAAAAAAAAATTTTTTACCCACAAATCAAAAAAACATTTTTAGAAGGGGTCTAGTGAAGTCCTGATGCCAATTTTCGAGTGCGTACACAAAACGGTGTGTCCAAGAGCGCTGGAATACACAAACTCATAAAGAAACACACGCGCATATAAAGAGAATAGAACCCTTCGCCATCTCTGATGGCAGCGTTTGTTCAATTTATCTACAAAATATGATGGTAGTACAACTCCTGAAAAACCACTTGGGAATATGGGGAGATCGCTTCAATTGAGAACTCTGGGGCAATCATACTTGATGTAAATTGCTGAAAGAAAACTTATACCATCTATATATACTTCATATATATATATATATATATATATATATATATATATATATTTATACACTAGCCAGTGGACATACAAACATGAACAAACATGCCTGTACTTGTTTTTTTTTATCATCCACCCATTCGTACCATCGTGGATATTTCAGGGTTATTTTACTTGAACATTTTATCATAATCCACTTCCAGCTCGCCAGGCCTGTTGAAGCTTCACTAGAGCCCCATTAACCCTACTTTTCAGTCACTACACTGAACGAAGTGTTGAGACTCTCCAGTTTGAATTCAGATTTTTCCATCTCCTAGACTGGTTTGACAACTGACGCTGAAAAGGCCTGTCGATTACTCATCCATGCATTTCTTGAAGGCAGTAGTGCGGAACGATTACATATTGTTCCAGCTAGAACGTATTGCTAACAACCCCATCCCCTTGATACACACACGCACACACACTCCACACTACATCCATCTGTTTGTATGTATCATTGTGATACTCATAGCGATGGTGTCGCGATATTGGGTTCACATGGGTAATCGTTAGTAAGACCCACTTGCCAGGTCTGTGAAAGCTCCGTTCTACTTGCAACACAACGGTCACACATTTTGGTCACTGACCAAGCTCATCTTGGGTGATTTTACGAGGAATGTGATTTTTTGCTTTTGAGCAATGTCCTCAACCCTAGTCCCTTGTGCTGAGCGAAAAGTACCACTTATAAAGTCTCTGCGACTCAGCGATAACTTGAACCATGGTCTGCCGAAGGCGACTGCTTTACTGCAGGGCTACAGTGTTATATCTCTGCATGTATGATATACTTTATACTTTTCCTTTTGATCTGAGTAATCGACAATTGATTATTACATTTCAAATGAAGCTTCAACCGATCAATATGGGAACGTATCAATTTGTTTTGTGTGCCTTCATTTAGCGACGTATGATTAATTACTTCGTGTGAGTTTGTTTCTTTATTCTTTGCACCTTTCAGAAGAAAGTTTAGTTTATATGACCATTAGAAAAACATCTAAGAACATTATGTGAGGAGATAAGCAGGGAACTTATTCACTGACCCGATAAGAATGAAAAACAAACGATAATAAGTAATAATGTGCAAGCGGACATGAAAGCAATTCTAAAGAACGTACTCTCAACTAATCAATACCTAATTATCAAACCAGAAAGCATAATAAATTTTGTGATATTTTGATGCTAATCCACACAATCCATCATATAACATGAATGGAAGTGAATCAATTTGTTAATAAGGGTGTATCAAAAGTATTTTCGCTTGTTATTCAACTTGTGAACTTCTGTATGTTTTTGAAGATTATTTAATGCGCTACATAGTGCATTTTTCGATGATCCCTGCTCTTCTGAAGGTTTTTGAATGTTGGTGGTCGGGTTCTCTTCTACCTTGCGTTTTAAAACAGCATAACTGACTACTGGTGGTCGTCCATTTCTGGGCTTCATTTCTACAAATAGCCTCACATAATGAAATAACTGAGTCGAAGTGACATGTATTACATATCTATGAAAACCTACCAAGGATACAAAACAGCTAATTTCATTTTCAAGAATATATATATATATATATATATATATATATATATATATATATATATTGTGTCATCCACAGACAGCTGCTTTGATGTATTACACCTCTTCAGTGTGGCTATAGACTTTCCATTATCCCATCCAGTACGACAAGCCAGGCTTGAAACCTTCGCTTCAGACCCGGAGGCCGATATCCTACCTCTGAGGTACGGAACTGGACGGTCAGTAAGGCTGAATTTAAGCGATATATTTATTTTACGCATAAATTCCTCATTCACCAGAGTGCTCTAT
The DNA here is from genome assembly GCA_963457665.1 of Thysanoteuthis rhombus. Taxonomy (NCBI): domain Eukaryota; kingdom Metazoa; phylum Mollusca; class Cephalopoda; order Oegopsida; family Thysanoteuthidae; genus Thysanoteuthis; species Thysanoteuthis major. The sequence goes on along the minus strand of OY735225.1, from coordinate 23,711,631 downwards.
TCCTATGGAAGAGCATTGCATAAGCTTACAGTGGATGAGTTACCTCACTTAAAGAGTGATCAACCCTCATTAGAGGAGCATGAGAGAGAGAGAGAGAGAGAGAGAGAGATTTTTTCTTTATTATTAATTTTTCAATCATACATTTATCCCGAATAGAATCTGAATAGTCTAAACAGAAGTAGGAGTGGCGTTTAATCCTGCAGAAGCCAGGTTTGTCCTCTATGCGATGTTTCGTAAAACACGCCTCCTGCCAATTCACCAAGATCGATGACTCATTTCAATTGTAGCTATTCAAACTCACCGTAGTTTAGCACATGTATAGGGTGCCAAGGGAGGATCAAACGCACTACTCAGTTGTAATAATCCAGGATATTAAATTGCTAACCGCTACACCACAGTGAGTCCCCATAATACTTGTGTTAAACTTTGCACGTGCTAAACCGCTCTCCACGTTTTGCAAATGGTATTAGGCATGTAGATATTAACATGGTTCAATTTGGTACAACAGTAAGTCAGACAGAGTAAAGTGGGTAAAAAGATTACGTTGTTCCAACCTTCCAACCTGAGGGAGTCTGCTTACCTTGAAAATCAGCATTCGAAATCCTGACTCCCATCTGGGCTTAGATACTGACCACAGACATTGGTGGTCAATATGCAACTCAGCTGACAGCCTAATCTGGCACAAGGCCATGATACACTTGGCGGGAAATGTTGCAAGACTAACTTGCTAACTCTTGCTCTATGACAGACGCCCCGAAGTATTAGATGTCTGAAAAACAAAAAAAAAAAAACTATAAAGAAGAAAATAACAAGAACTATAAACTACTCTGCCGATGCCGCACGCTAACTCAAACGAAAAAATCCTGGATCCTGCTCCAAAATTTAATAGCTATCATCCTAACTCCATAGCCCACCCCTCCATAAGATTTAATTGGAATTCACCTGGAATAAGATTTGTTGATATCGTATGAACTGAAAAGGAAAGACGGAAAGACAGACACAGTGTAATTCATGTACTTCTCCGACACTGTCGGTTGTGGTAAATGAAACTGACATGCATGACTCGATAGAATATTCGTCAATTCCAATTTGAAAAATAACCACCGTCAACTTCATATACATCGTACTTTTTATACCTTGGTGATATCGTATGGACCATTCAGAATGATGGATGCGGTGTAATTCATATTCTTCTTCAACTCCGTTGGTTGAGGTAAATGAAACAAATGCGCATGACACGATTGCATATTCATCAATTCCAATTGGAGGCATAACCACCGTCACCTTTGTATACGTCGTAATTTTCCAGCCCGTTGAGTCCGGCTATCACCTAAATTCCAAGGGAATCATTTTGAGAGAAATGAATATTTCCATCATGTATTTTTATGTGCTTTGAATAAATATGACGTTCTTGAGTATTTTATGTGACTAGGATAAATATGACGTCGATTTTTTGGAAATTTTTCATCTTTCAGATATATCAACTTTTCAAGATTTTAGGGTAATTAGATTAACATAGTAAGAATAATCTCAAAATGGTTGATTATTACATTTCAAATGAAGCTTCAACCAATCAATATGGTGAGGTATCAATTTGTTTTGTGTGCCTTCATTCAGCGACCGGGGGGGTCTGCTTACCTCGAAAATCAGCATTTGATTATTTTATAGTTCTATCAAGTTAGCTCAAGTGAATATTCACCTATTTATTCAACCATATAAAATGAACATCTGTTATTCAAGTTCTATTTTGGTCTGATGTCCATAAAAGCTTGTATCAAATAGTTGATTTCTAGCGAACATAAAACATTGCATTTATTTGATTTACATTGAATAGTTGCTCCCCTAAGAATCGGCGCACCTGGTGAACCTGGCGGTTTCAGGAAGTATAACCGCCCTGAACTATTAATGTCTTTATCATGTCTATATTATGAATAGCACAACCAGAAAATAGTGTAGAGCAGTTTTTTTTTAAACCATGGAGACCGCCAAACTTCCTAATATGGACAGCTGTCAGCTTATCTGCACTACACTCCCTAAACACCATTATGTTAAATTCTTCGCAAAATCTCAATTGTTCTTGATTCGTAATCAGTTTCTTTTCCTCTCCGATAATTGGAGGTTTGTTTTCCTAGAACAACATCAGGCACACTGTATTCTAATTGTTTTTGTTTAATGAGACCGAAAGGAAAACATTGAAGAGAAAAGGACAGATTTCTGGCGTCCATCCTATTGTTTTGTATCGCGTGACAAGTAAGATCTGCGTTCGAAGAAGGAGTAACGCTGAGATTCATTGAAAGGAGTCTTTTTCTCCCCGGGAACGGTTTGTTTTATGATGATGGTTTACATTAGGATTATTCACTAAGGGGCCTCCTTCCCAAGGATTCATTGTATGGAGCCTCCCTCCTCCCCAGGAGGGTTGATTTTGATTGTGTTGGTTTATGCTAGATTTATTAACGCAAGAAAGTTCGATTAGTGTAGTCGGTAACAGCTTGGACAGTAGTATTGCCGACAAAATCCGGGCGGCGCTGTTGATGTTCACTTCGCACTGATCCCCTTCCGAGAGAAGCATGGGTCCATCTCCTCCCCTCTCATGCCATGGGTTCAGAGGTTGGACAGATAGGGCTTTCTAGCTTCGATTCTAAACCAGAGAGTGGAGCTCTGCTCTAATTGACGTCCACTTTGGGATTATCGCTATCTGCTTCCGTTTGGACTATCCGGCCTGACAGTCCAAATAATATTTACAAAAGAGCTCAATGAATTTGAATGATCCTTTGTGGAAAGTTGGGGCGTGGTCTAAAGATGGATTGATCGAATTTTGAGGCGGACCCAAGAATTTTTTACAGCTACCATCATTGCAGTGCAGCAATATGTACGTGGACTGATTTTCATTCATTTTCTTGTGACAACGGCGTTGGCAAAGGCATACTCTCTGTGGGTGCTTTCTAGTATTTTCAATGTTTCGTGTGAATACATATTTTGTACTTTTTACAAATTTAAGTAAAATTTGTGAGTGCAGAGCCCGATCACTAATCTCACACGTCGTTATATATGAACAAAATTCTGCCTATTAGAGAACACGTCCGTGTTTATTCACGTATAGAAATCAATGTGTCTGGGTACAAGTAAACACACAGTCAACGATGGCATACCATATAGATTCATGTATTGGTCGAGATTAGAAGAACGAATTTTAAAGTCAAATATTGGGGATCGATCTATACATGAGTAACAATTTCATTAAGTAAGTTCAAGTTCAGACATAATGAGAATGATTAAGAACAACCCTTGGCACCAACAATGAAAGACATTTAGCGATTACTATTTATAAATAATGAACTTATGAAATATACAGGTCTGGTTAGTCACTAAATAGAAACAGTCACCTAACGACATCGTCTTTTGGCAACATGCTGTGTTAGGGGTGAACAATTGAGAAATTGAAAAAAAGGGTGAGCGATGAATAAGTTAATGCTTTCGCCATTTGTTGTCTAATGATCACCAAAAAAGTCTGAATTTTCTAAAATCAAGCATGACATAAAATGAGGGATCAACTCAGCCAGAAATTACATTACATATTGAGCCCCCGAAATCAAAAATCTATTTAGAGGGGCAGATTTAAAAAAACAAAAACAAAACAAAAAACAAAGAAAAGTTTTTTCTTTACATGACATAGAGTTCAAGACCTCTAACTCCACCAGTACGTCCTGTACTCGTAATATATTCATAGCCAGCCAGTCAGCCAGACCAGCTTAAAAACTGGAGAATCCTATGCTAACTGTTTTGATGTCAGTTTTGGTTGACTGTTTCTATTACCAAATATTACTGTCAACTCATGCAACGCTTAAAAAAAAAAAAGAAAAAGCACAGTAGAATTTTTTACAAATCTTCTGAAAAATCAATGAACACTGGGTGCCAAGTACTTTTTATCTTAATTGACTGTTCATAATATAAAACTTATTAATAGTACGAATGAACTTAATTTCATTGGGTGATCGACAGCTGAAAAATTTGAAATTTTGTAAAAATCAGCATATTTTTCGGTTTTTATAAAATCAACACAACATATTTACTAAAGAGCAAATTTTTATAAAAATATCCCAAATATCAGAAAAAAAAACTTCTTTTTTTCTTCTTGATGATTTATTTCATGTATACATTGCTGTTTTCATTGATTTTTACACATTTAACAATACCTTCGAGATATTAATCTTGTTTACCTTTTTTAGAAAAGCGATCAGGAACTGCTCTAACTGCGTCTTACTTTGGGGATTGAAAAACAGGAAAAATAAGTGAGATATTTTTCTTCTCGGCAGTTCTTTTAGTTTCATTCGATTGATTATGGTTTAAGCTTTTGGTCTGAACAAAAAAATCTTTTCACTCGATCTTTGAAAGAAAATTTCTCATAATTTTCATCGATTACATTCAGTTCTAGCAGTTACTGAGTGCTTTTCTAGAAAAAAAAGGTAAGCAAAATCAATATCTGGAGGGATTTATCCGTTAGATGTGTAAAAGTATATGAAAACATGAATGTTTAAAAAATCATCAAAATAATAAAAGTTGAGGTAAGAATCATATGAAAAAAATTCTTCTTTGCCGATATTTGGAATAAAAAAAAACAATCTTTAAAAATTCGCCCTTTAATAAATGAGTATCGAAAATTTTATCAAAATCGAATAATATACTGATTATTGACAGATTCTAAAATTTCTCATCCGTCGATTTTCTGGTGAAATTGCGCACATATTATTTACATTTGAAACGTATCACATTCATGTTTCATACGCCTATGCATAGCCCCATAAAATACGATGCTTTATCGCAATAATATGTTGTTCCATTTCCGTTAATACGCACCATGATATCCTTTATGTTGGCTCAAGTTAAGTATATGGTAAGTATATGTAGGGTGTTTACTTAAGTGCGGTAATTATCCCTTAAAAACCAGAGTCGACTTATGCTCTAAGTATACCATGAATTAATGATTTTGGGACAATGAATGAAGGGTCGACCCATACACTAGATCTACGAATACATACAGTATTTTTTTTTTTCACAAAGAATCGTCGTAGTGCAATGTTAAGCAAACATCGCAGGCCATTACTGCTGCTGTGAGTTCGTTCATCATTGAACTTTTGATCCGATGGTAGACAAAGCTAAGCTACGTAGGCGCCTCCCGCTGAGTGATATCTTGTAAGATGGTCTCTCAAACCATCAAAAGTGTTGTGAGTTCAAGCACTAGGCCGGAGAGGAAACTGTAAAAATACCCCAAATATGTCACTCGATAAAATTGACTTTTCTTTACCCCCATTACCCAGCCTTCGGAAAAATTTCCTTTAAGCTCAAAGATAACTTTTTGAGATATTATGTACTCAGACACTATATACATGTGCAAAATACATACCGTATTTTCCAGTAGATAACCTGTACCACGGATAACACACACCACTGAAAATGTATGTTCTAAGTACGCAAATATCACCGTATAACTCTTCACCTTAATATAATCTGCATCTTGAAAATCTTATTTCAGCAACTGGTCATGAGCGAAATCATTGTTAGATTACGTTACCGAAGCAAATACAAATCTTCAATGAAAAATCAGAGTACATTTCATTGAATTAGGAGGCATACGCACATGAAATGAATAACTATAGATGAGCAGAAAAAAATGATGGCTACTTCAAATGATCATTTACTTTAGTAGTTTACCGATGTGTAAGCGTAGGATAAAGTATAATACCAGGCTCTATTCCCATTTGCCGAGTTGTAACCATTATCACCGTTATGTGTTGACGGAAACGCACTTGTCCATATTAAGATTGAAATGTTACTGGAAAAAATGATCACCAGTTAACCCGGATCCGCGTATAAACTGCGTCCATTTAAAAGGAAAAAAAGTTGAAAATTGGCGTATAATCTGAGTGTAAGAAAATGGAAAATACGGTGTATGCATGCGCATGCGTGACTGTTCGAGGATGAATGACCAAAAAAGATTACTAGGGATATATTCAGGTATTCCTTGTTGAAAAATTGCATCTGTGCATTCGTCAAAATATCCCATTCACTGAATTCCAACGGGGTTACATATTAATCTGTATATAACAAAAGTCTTATTCTGTTCATCTCTTTGTAACCTCTAAATAGTCGAAACAGTGTAATGTGCTCAGAGTTATCCCTAGAATGCGCTGGAAGAATAGCAACTGAATAATCATAAAAATGTGGGGCTTGCATTCTTGGATATCCCTATCTACATCATAATGATCAAATTGTTAAGGGAAGTAACGATTTTGTGCTAATAATACAGTAACTTTCCTTATTTATTTGCATATGTGTTATAGTAGATCATATCAGATTGCACTATTTTTCTCTCAATTTTTCTGGTGGTTTTATTTGGTGGTAGGAATAGGGAAATTGTGTTGTGCCAATCTTCTAATCGGTCTACCTACATGCCTGCCTTGAAAATCAGTCTTATAAAGTCTAGCTTATATCTGTCCCCGAACGCCGACCACTGAAAACAGGGAAAATGCACAACAATCTCAATCCTGAATCAGGTTTGCATATGTCTTTTCAATTGAGCATTCGCTGGAATACGAAGTGGTTATGGCCAAATTGTCTTGGTTCCACAGGTTCTCAACCTCAATCCTGGTAAGTAACTAAGATGGGTGACCGTTTTCGAATACCAGATGCAGATAAGGATCATATAAGGAGCCTACCCGTACCCGTTAACTTTCCTCAGGAGGAGACCAATCTCGACAGTACGATCAATAGCACAAACCAAAGCCCCCTTCCCTTATCCCCCCACCGAACCCTCTGACGGGCGTAGCTGTGAGCTATGAGAAATGAATTGATGAAGCCCTTGTCTTGGATTCAAGTTTGACTGATTTGTTCGCTGTCTACTCATTAGAGTCTCCATTGATTTAGTCTCAGTAAAATATGTCACGTGACCAGCCGAGAAACAAGACAGTCCAGTTTCCAAAGCAGTTTGATGATCCAGGCGCTTTTTACAGTAGTAATCATCACTGAAAAGTGCTAATGAGTGATAGAGTCGTAAAAACTCTAAAGAAAAATAACAATGTCCTGAGAATCGAAATAATAATGTTCGAATAAAAGAAGGATGGCCCATCTTTTTCTGTCAATAATTTTTCACGGCGATCACCGGTTGTTCTGAAACATATTGAAGAGAAAAGAGCAAACGGCTGGAAGGTGTGGAAAAGGCAACTTTAACGAGGAAGGGAAACTATGAAATTATTTATTGTAGGAATCGATCCAGCTGCTTCATATGAGGACTTTATCAGCATAAAGAACAAACAAGAAAACGAGATGTACATTGAAACCTTTTAAAGAGCCTGGGAAACATATTTAAATAGAGGAAAGCGAAAAGAAAAAGGAGAAAACTAGAAAACACTCACAGAGCGCATACCTCTATCAACGTAATAGTTACCCCATGCTTTACTATTCCAGAAAATTTCATTGAAGTTCATTGATAACTTTGAAGATATTGTATGCACAGACAGACAGACACGAGTGAATACATATACCTCTCCCAGATTTGTTGGTAGAGTTAGATGTTTTTTTTAATGAAAGTGACTATAGAGCCTTTCCTACATAAAGATAATGAAAGAAAAGTAGAAGCACATACATACTAGTAGATATTTGTATACTTATTAACATACACTTGTCTATAGGTTTGCTGGATGAAGTTCAGCACAAGACTGTCTAGAAATGAGAATTTGAAGTGTCAACAACCATCGCCCGCATCTATTCAGAAGCGTCTAGACAATTTTAAACAAGGAGTTTTTGAATTCACCTCTGCGCAGCTTCAAAAGGTGAGTAAAAACCGGACGTTCTTTTTCCAAATTTTTTGAAGGTTATTAAAAAAAGAACTAGCTGAACTTATTGAAATTTCGTGAGTGTTGACGGCTAAGATTGTCCATTATATCATGCCTCTCCTCTCGTCTCATTCTCTGCCTGTATTTTCTCATTCTCTCTTTTCCAATCTTCGTTGCCTGTCTTTGTTTTACTTGAATGTTATTCAAACATGGATTAGTTTCATAAGCAAAAATTTTATCACCTCAGTTTACTACGCAACTTCCTCTTCTGCCTTCCTAATCTCTTATTAAACCACTTAACTTTTCCTTTTGCCTTATCCCTTCTCGCCCTCTTATCAAACTATCCAACTGTTATTTTCTGCCCTTTCTCTACCCATTCTCCGAATCTTTCTTTCATTTTATAACCAAGAGCTTAACATTCGAATACAGGTAGGAACAAGCAGAATGATATTATAGATATTCAAAGTTTAACCTTATAAATCTAAATTTTGTGAGTTTGATTATTCTGAGATACTTGTTTAAAAATTCAGCTCGGCGTTACTTCGTGGTTCGAGGTAACTTTTACAGTTGGGTTTTGCCGCTAATTTTTCCGTAGATTTTCTTAGGTTTCTTTTTTCTTTTTCACCAAGTGTAAAATCCCCGAAGTTCTCATTTTTCCGCAGAAAACATTCCGTGTTACTCGAAGTCGACTATCTAATCGGATTGCTTTTTACGTGATCATCATCATCATCATCATCATCATCATCATCATCATCATCATCATCATCATCAGTCTTTTAGCGTCCGTCGTTGGACATAGAACTTCCCCAGGATTTGGCACATTTCCCTATCATGGGCGTCACGGAGCCAGTACTTCCTGAACTTGTCTAGCTCGTCTCTCCATCTAACATTTTGCCGGCTTCGGTTGCGCATGTGGTCTCGGGGGATCCATGTTGTGAGTTGTGATGTCCATCGATTGTCTGCCATTCTTGCAACATGGCCAGCCCACCGCCATTTGAGATTTTTAATAGATTCTATGATGTCCCTAACTCTTGTCTTTACTCGGATGTACTGTGCTGTCTTGTGGTCTTTCCATGTGAGGCCCAGCATTATTCTTTCATGTGCACGTTGTATGATTCTCAATTGAAGGTAATCTAACAAAAATACTCATTAAAAGAACCAAATGAAGCTCTGCAAATAACTTCCTTCATACATTTTTGTTTGTCAAATGGCACATAACAAAAACTTGCTCATCTATCTACCTATACGTCTATTTATCACAGTCGTTTCATATCTATCTCTCTATCCTATTTTTCTCTATTTATCTATCTACCTTCAAGTTGATATATACTTTTTCCTTTTGTTGGGGTTAATCACTCAAAAAATCCATTAAAAGAATAAATTCTTATATTTATACACGATTTCTATCAATCCTAGTCGTTTCATATCTATCTATCTCTCTATCTCTCTATCTATCTATCATAGTCTTTTCTTATCTATCTATCTATCAATCTATCAATATATCCTGTTTTTTTTCTATCTATCTATCTATCTATCTATCTATCTATCTATCTATTTTCATGTTCATATAAACTTCTTTCCCTTCTCTGAGGTTTATCGCTGAAATTGTTCATCAAAAGAATAAATTCTTACATTTTAGATGTGTTCTTGCTATCAAAAGTTGAGAATAATCAACCTACAGCCACTGTTAATGAAAATAAGATATTGAAATTCTACGAATTGTGTGTGTTGAGATGGATTAAATATCCATATGTTATCGTTTAAAATTCGATGTATCCTTATCAACTATTGATAAGTTTAGCGCAAATGACTAGAATTGATTGTATACTACAATTACTGATTTTTTTATTACTGTTTTTCTTCATTTTAATTTCTTAGCTGTTTTATATCCCAACTAAACCCAGGCCGGCGAACTGCAGCAGTGAGTAAACAACGTAGATAGGAAATAAAGATTAGGCTCCCGATGAGATTCGAACTCACATCCGTTTTGTCAAAAGGGAGCCTGGTTGAACGCACCAGTTGATTAGCCATCTGAATTACGGTAACTTTGATGGCCTGCAGAACCTAAGAATTAACCTACTCTCTAGTCCTATTTTTCCAGCACCATATTTGTTTTTAGTTTCTGTTCCAGTATTATCAATGGATAGAAAAAATAAGATGAAGTCAAAAAGTAGTCAAAAAATCAATAATAATGACTTACAATGACTTACAATACTTTATCTAATGAAGATAAATAATGAAAAAATAGTGAATTGACTACTTTATCTTTTCAGCCTTAGCCAAAATTTTACCCTGCTTCGATTTAGTCCGGAAAAGAACCTTTTGTATGCGAGAAGTAATTCGTTTTCGTCCATTTATATATCTTATTGTTTCCTAAGCTACGACCGTTTCTCTAAATGTCCAGCACCTGTCGCTTTCACGTCGGAGGTGTGCAGTTGATATAATGGGAAATCTATTAAGACACATTAATTCTTTGATACACTATAATGTTGCTTGAAAAATCTGATGATTGTTTCCGTTGGTGATAATCTGATTGATCTGATTCTGATGGGCAACATAAAGGGCACTAAATGATATTTCTTTTGTGTTTCATAACAATCGTATATCAATCAATGAGATCTGTTCAGATCATCCAGTTCTGGGTTCGGTAAACTACGGCCCTCGAGTCAGATCAGCTCCACTGTGACATTCCTTTCGGTTATCCAAGCATGTTTTTATTCTTGAATAATAAATTTTTATATTGTTTTTTCCTATACTATTATTATATATGAAATAAAAATGTCTTTTGTTCATGTATCTAGTACAGACGAATATTATAGCACACAAAAAATATCATCGAGTGGAAAATACAAAAAATAGTAATACATATATATATATATATATATATATATATATATATATATATATATATATATATATATATATATATATGATTGAGTTCTCTTTGGTAAGGCAATTCACCCATTACAAGCTACATAGAAATGCTCTTCCAACTCTGGAATGGAACGCTCTGGTGGATGAGGAATTGAGCGTAAGTAAATATATTGCTGAGATTTGGTCCAAATGACCGCCTAGTTCTAGAAGAGATATTGGATAGTCTATAACCACACTGAAGAGTTGTAATAAAACGAAACATCTGTCTGTGGATGACGCAATTATTAATTATTGTATATATATGTATATATAAAGTTAATTTTACTTACATATTTCGCTTTCCTGCTTTGTCAAAGTTGTAATTTTCAATGAAACTTTATTGAAAGGTTCATTTTTCCTCGAGTAACTAATGTCACATATCATTTTGCAAGAGCACAAATAATAGAAATATACTGAAAAAAATGAAACTTTTTTTTAAAGAAAATATCTAAAAAAAAATGGTTACTAACTACAGACGTACGAGTGGGGAAAATTCGGGCAAAGTAAAAATTTTGATCGAATAATTGATATTTTTGCTGTTAGCAAATGTAGAAAACAATATTTTTTGTAAGCTGAATGTTGTGTGATTTGTACTAGCTGTGCATCATTGATTGATAGAATATATTTTTTATTGGAAATTAATACTCGTGTATTTATCTGTATAAAGTTTCGGACAAATTAAGTCCTCGGTACCCTTTAACCAGAGATTTCCCATGTGCCCATGTTACTTAACATGATTAAAAAGAATACTATTGGATGATATAAAGCAAACAATCTTAGGGAAAATATTTACAAGACGACAGTATAAAATTTCTACTGAACGTGACCTTCCTGACTGTTACATCAACCACAGGAAATACCTTGACAATGATACATTTGAAAATATACATTAAAAAACACAGCAATAGTCAGCAGAAGCAGGTTATCAATTACAGTTTTGTTTAATAAATCATTTGTCTCCTTTATTTTTAATGATTGATGTAAAAGTTGATATTTGGAGATTAACTTTATCAGAACTGTTTGATGTAGAATTCTATCATTCTCATTAATTCATAATTTTTAACACTGCCACTAAAAGAATTGTTTTAGAGTTTATTGTTATTCCAATGAAAAATACAATTTTACATTGCCGACAATTTGGTAAAAATATCTACCCGCGTTTCTATGACAAGAGTGGAAGGCAATGGCGTTCCGCTTCCTGTTTTTTTTTTCCATACTCCTGCATACCAGGGCTATAATAATTGAAATGACTGTAACAAGTGAATTCAAATTCTGTTCTAGGTCTTGAGCATGGCGTTATCTATTGTCGATAACTGCCATTTTGAAAGATTATCAAATCTAATATAATCAATAATGGATCCGTGGGTCGGGACGTAGCTTGTGACAGAAATGTCAATATGTTCTTGGGAGAGTGTAGGAATCCTGAAAGTGCTCCTCATACCGTAGCTACGTAGGTAGGTAACAATAGGCATGTTTATGGATCATTGCCCAAAAGTGAGATTTGCTATCTAGGGATTTGTGTCAAATTAAAGGAAGTTCTTTGCGTGTTTATGATTTTTTTCTTTTTCTCTTTATCCTGTGACTAAGGATAGGGTTGTTGGGGCACCTCAGATGGGCGAGATCGCCTAACGGAGTCCAACCCTTTTCAGCCTGTTCTGGGATCAGGGTTGTCCGTCTTCTAGATTGGTTTTCAATCATACTTAGAGAGTCCAGTCTATCCTACTATTAAGCCATAGCTGGAAGTGGAAGGAAGAGATGCATTCATGCCTTTCATGAAGACACCAGTGTGAAGTGATGTCAGACGCGCCAAGCCAGAGTTCAAACTTGGCTCGCACCTATAATTCAGATTTTAAATGTATCGAATGAAGTAATTTTCTGACTAAAAGATCCCATTGAAATCTCCTGTCAAGTCTTTATTGTTTTTATGTCCTTTGCAACTTATAAATCTTGGTTTATTTTACCTTTCAGTCAAAGATGCTTTTGTTCTTGACGGTAATGATGACTTTTTTGCTGATGGCACACGGTGAAGATCTCAATCAGGGCTTTAGAAGATTCAAAGCAGGTGAGTGGGGGTGTTTCAAATACGAGTTTTTAACCAGCAGGGAATGACGTTTCGGTCCTTCTCTCAGGTTTTCTAGAATTACTTCTTTTCATGAACATTTTGATTTTCCGATTTTCTCCAACTGCATCCCTTACCCCCAGAATTTGCTTCCCATACTCCAAGGGTAAGGATACCCAAAAAGTATGGATACCCAGGTAAAAAAAACTAAACTATTACAGCGCCAGAACTATAACTTGTGCATCCGTAAAGAAAAGTTTCTTTGATATTTACATGATTTAAATGTGATATTTTTGTTGTTGACAGCTTCCGTATCAGAAGACAGAATCCAACGCATGAGGACACTTTCCGTTTTTCTGACTACATACGCACCACTTAGTATTCCCTAATATAATGGTCACCCATCCAGCTACTGACCAGGCTCGACGTTACTTCGGTGATCTTACGAGAACCAGTGTATCCAATGCGATTTTGGCTATAATGTCGGGGAGAAATCCCCCAGTCTTTTCCCTTGTGCTGAGCGCTTAGGGAATAGGCATTGAGTACCAATTTTGAAGTATTTGGTATGACTCGGTAGTGGATTGAATCGCACCATATTGGACCGGGGCGAGCATTCTATCACCGGTCGACGATGATTAGTCTACTAATGTGTATTCTCAAGAAAAGTTTCTTTGATATTTATATTAGGATATTCGGAAAATAATTACATACTTTAGTGTTTTGAAAGTAATTACGTAACAGGCCGATCACATTCGCCATTTTAAAAATCTTTTACAAGCCTTCACTATATCAGGAAACACTTCACAAATGTTTTTCATCGCCGACCAAAAGGTACTACCCTTTCAAAATTTATAGAGCAAACGATGATGAATATATTGATCTTTAAAGTCTCTATCCTCCATGAGGTTAAACTTTACTATAGACTTATAAACAACACAGTGCTGGATAGACCAACCAAAGAAGTAAAACGTTGAAGTCCTTAATTACTTTCGGAACACCCGATTATTATTTGAGTGAGTTAATCTTTCTTGTTGACAGCCTCCATAATTGAAGACAGCATCCAACACGTAAGAGCATTTAAAGTCATTGAGTTTTTCTGTCGATATACAAATTTGTCCAGGATCGAATTGGTTTTCGAAACTCACAACTTGTCTTCGAATCACCCAGTTTTTACAGATGGAAGAGGTTGGTCATCATTTTTCCTTTTTCTTTCCATTCTTGTTGGTGTTGTAAATTTGGATGTTGGTGAGTTGTGTCCCTTGTTCAGTGTTTCCAATTTAGATGTTGTTGGGTTACGTTCATTGCCCAGTGTAATCAATTTGGATGTTGTCAAGTTAAAGTTTTTGTCCAGTGTTGCTAATTTAGATGTTTATGAGTTACGTCCCTTGCTCAGTGTTGTCAATTCAGATGGTGCAGAGTTACATCCCCTGCTAAGTGTTACCAATTTTGATGTTGCTGAATTGGGCTTCAAACTCAGTGTAGCCGATTTGAATGTTGTCGAATTACGTCCTCTATTCAGTTTTACCAATGTATATGTTACTGAGTTATGTCCCTTGCTCAGTGTAGACAATTAGCATTTTGCTGAGTTACCTCCATTGCCCAGAGTTGTCAAGTTAGATGTTGTTGAGTTACGTCCTTTCCTGTGTTACCGATTTAGATGTTCCTGAGTTACGTTCCTTACCCAGTGTTGCCGATATCAGTGTTGCTGACTTACATCTCTTGGAAGGGCCCAGACTTTATGATTCGTGGAACATCCTGCCAAAATTGCCATGTAAAAAACTATGACTTCGAAGTATTTCGGATACTTCTCTCCAGTGTTGCCAATTTAGATATTTTACGTCCAAGTTTAGATAATTCTAAAGAGCGAAAGCAAAGGAAGATAATTTGGAAATCTACAGAGAAAGATCTATAATGTGTAATATCTTTTAAATTCATTTTCATTATATTTCCCGGGAACAGCAGACCAAAACTACTCCAAACTTGATACTGCACTGCTTTGTAACAGTTATGCATACACATAGATATTTATTCGATTGTAGCTAGATTACTCACTTATATAACTGCGTGCGTGTTTGTATGGGTGTGTGGTGGGGATAAATAAGAATATACCATGTCATTTTTATTTTCTCATTTTTTCAGTCGAACCGTTGCTTGGGGAAAACGTGCAGTTCATTTTATGGATTGTAACGTGTGAAACCTTAGATTTTCTTCCCAATAAATTACTCCCGGTCAGTTCACCGAGCATCTTCCTCACTGTTGACCCCTGCAGACCACCAAAACCTACCGAAAATATTGGCTTGAGGTACATCGCTATTGCTGACGTTATCGAGAAATTGCAATGGCCAGACGTGAACATCATTTATGATACTTCAGTCGGTAAGTTTTGTAAGAGACCTCACCTGAATTTGATTAGACAGTGTATTTGAATTCAGGGCTTCTCAAACTAGTATTCGTTGCATAAGGATTATTGAAGGTCGCATAAATATATCTTTTTTTCAAAGCATAATTGTGCAACTGAAGTTTTTCTGTATTTATTCATGTATTTATTATCTTTACCCAAAATGTACTCCTTCTGGTGTTTAATGCAAAATGGCTACGTGCGATTAATGAACAAAAGTGTTTTTGTGATGTCTTTTTAATCCATTCAAAAAAAGGTGTTTTTCTTAATAATCACCATAAAACCTGATATATATCAAAAACATGTTGCAATTTTTTGTCCATTTCAGGGGCTTTATTTGGCTCGATGTCAGATTACAAAAATGAAAATGAATGAAAAGTCGCGAAAAATGTGTCTTATGAAAGGGGGTCTTGAAAAAATTACTGTTCATTTTTACAAAATGTTTCAGTCGTTAACTCTCTAGCTTTCCTCTGACATCGTTTGTTCTGGAAGGTTGAAACAGCGGAGCATAATAATTCTTCCTACTTGTAGGAACGATTGATCAGGTAGGCAGAACCTAGCAAGAAGTTATCCAATCAAAACGAAACAACTCCAAAGATATAAAGGCGAAGAAGTCAGGGGATATATCTCCGAAACAGAGAGACACGAACCTGGACATGACGTGCATAGTAGGAGGAATAACCATATAACACTGGGAGTAATTTCAACATTCCAGAAAAAAACGACACCCGAGGAAGGCCGAATGATATACGGCCGAAACCTATCCATGTAATTGCGTTGATTAGAATCATTAGCAAGAAATATGAAAAAACCATTTCTTCAGTTTTTGTGGTCAGTTTTTGAATATATCTCTATCCAAAATAAATTCCTGGACCCCCCCACCCAATTTAGTCAATTCTTTTAGAAACCTTTAGAAGCCAGGCCTCCTCAAATTCAGTTTGAATTTATGGAGAACTTCTGGAGATATTGTTTCAACAAACAGATAAATACAAGTGGATACATTTAAAATGTATAAGTGTAAGAAGCAAATCATTTTCGTAGGTGTCATAACGTGGTGTTAGACAATGTTAGTAAAATCTCTAACCTGTTTGCACCAATATAATGTAATACAAACTGATGTGCTTAGAATGAACATTAAATTCAAAGGCCAAATTACTCCAAGATTTTTATGCATTAGTGAGTATATTAATAGAGAAGGTAGACTAACCTATGATAAGCATAAAATAATTTCTTGAGTTCAGTTCCTCATAGGATTTAGAGAAGTCACAGACCCAACATTATTATTGTCAAGTTGCGCATCACCCTAATATTTTTACGCATGCTTTAAGTTTGTGCATTTTAGAAGTAACCCTCGTCCAGCGTTGAGAGAGACTTGCAACTGGCAGAGTAGGGAAACGTGTCAACGGGATTTTGTTGAAGCTTCGAGAGGATTATCAACCCAGGAGTTGATTATGATTAAACTGTAGAAGTAAAAATGAAAAAAATGGTACAAGCGGATAGATCAGTGATGTCAAAGCTTTTTGGTCCAGCGTGTGGAAATTTTAATTTTTCAAATAATCCTGTTATTGGAGTTTCCACTTCCATAGGAATAGAGCACTCTGGTAGATGGGGAATTTATCCGTAGATAAATTTATCGCTTAAATTCAGCATTAATGCCCGTCCAGTTCCGTAGCTCAGAGGTAGGATATCGGTCTCCGGGTCTGAAGCTAAGGTTTCAATCCTGCCTCGTGGCACTGGATGAGATAATGGAAAGTCTATTGCCACACTGAAGACATGTAATACTTCGAAACAGCTGTCTGTGGATGACACAATCATATAAATATATACACACAACTAGCAGTTTAATAAAGTGTAACTCAAATTTATCAAAAAAAAAAAAAATACCTATAAAATTAGGATCATAAAACAAAATCTAAAAAGTCACACAATCTATATTGACTTTTTCAAAGTTCATCGCTCGTCACTGCAGAATACGTTCACCATCAGTGGGACAAATGATTATGAAGTGTTTTCCATAAGATTGATTTAACCAAATGTCTTAATTTTTTGATAAATATTCAATTTCAGCGTACAATTTCATACTTTTTTTTTTCTCAGGAAACAATGCAATTTTACCTCTCTTGAAAGAACTCTCTGTGAGATTCGTCAAATCCTCTTTGTACGCAATCAACTCAACATCAGACGATTATAAAGAAAAAATCTTTGAAAAATTCATCTCATTGAACCAAAAGAATTTCTCTCAGAATCAGTTCTTGGTGATTCTCAAGAGGTTCACTCTCACCGAAATCCTTCAATCGGTAAATATTTGTAGTTTTAGTGATTTCACTTTTTTTCAGTTTGCAAATATTTCTCCTTAATCATGTCCAAAATGTTTTTGTTCCAATTTCGTAATATAAAGGATTATTTAGTACCAGAATTAAAAAGTATGAGTTATAGAAATGGGTTACAAGAGTTAGAATTAAATCGTTTTAAGATAGGAAAGATTGAGGAGATCAAATATTATTACCAAATATGTTTAATATTATACGTGGTTTAGGATCAGTGGATTCTGACGTATTTATTTTTTACCAGAAGAGAGTAAAAGGGACTGAGATGCCACACATATACGCAAGAAGTAAATAGAAGTAGACTGAATATCAGAAAATCCTCTTTAACTAAAGAGTGGTTGGACTATGGGGTAGCATACCGAAGTATGTAGTGCTCTCAACAGATGTAAATGATTTTAAAAATAACTATCTGTCGACTTCTTTTAGAGCCTGGCCCTCTATTTATATGGTCTTTCTGTGGACTTCATCGCTAAACATTACTTTTGACTGTGTTTTGTTCATCTTTTGGCTTACTCTCTTACTTTCCCTCTTCAGATGAGACAGCATGTTATGTTCTTTTTCCGATGCTTCTGACATCATGGAAACGTCATTGGTGAATCTCACGTGGCCTAAAAATTCTATGTCTACGTTGATTCCAATTCCCTGCAAGTCAGTTTTCCAGACGATGCTTCCAAGTTTTGCTGTGAATAGTTCAGTTAATATCGTACTCCCTTGTCTTATCTTTTCTGATCTCTATCTTGTTTGTATCTTTATGTAGCCTGATTATTGCGATGCCCTTTTCGTAAATGTCCATATGTTAATGACTTGTATATAATTATCGTTAATCTCTTGTTCTAGCATTTAGCTGGGCTAGGGTATGTTCTACCAAGTCAAATCCTTCTTCATAATCTACAAAGTGGTTTGTTGTATTGTTATGATCCCTTCATTAGTCGGTTTAGTGTATCATTATCATCAGTCTCTTAACGTCCGTTGTTGGAAATAGACCTTCCCCAGGATTCGCCACACTTCTCTCTCATGGGTGTCGCAGAGCCAGTACTTTCTGAATTTGTCTCGCTCGTCTCTCTATGTAATATTCTGCCGGCCTCGGTTGTGATCTCGGGGGATCCATGTCCTGAGTCGCCATGTCCATCGGTTGTCTGCCATTCTTGCAACATGGCCAGCCCATTGCCATTTGAGATTTGTAATGGATTCTATGATGTCCTTGACTCTTGTCTTTTACTGGATGTACTGTGCTGTCTTGTGGTCTCTCCATGTGAGACCCAGCATAATTCTTCCATGAGCACGTTGCATGGTTCTCAATTTGCGGATCTGTCTCTTGGTTAGGTTCCGTGTTTCAGCTCCATAAGTGACTATTGTGAGGATGCATTGGTTATATACCTTTCTTTTTAGGATTAATGGAATCTTTATTTTTGAAGGTTGAACTTGCTATGCCAAAGGCTTACCATCCTAGTATGATTCTTCGCTTGATTTCTTCTTCTTTTTAGGGTCTCATGGAGATTTGTTGTCCTAGGTAGATGCAGTGATCTACTCTCTCCAGTTCTGAGTTCTCGTTGGTCTTCTATTGTTGAATAGCCACTTATGAAGCCTGCGTATTTGCAGGGCCTATTGTAATCTTGGGTGCCTACTAGTCTACGAGTGTCTTTGTGAATAATTCATACGCTATGTGGTAGTGTAATAGGGCGGTAGTTGCCGAGGACGCTATCATCTCCTTTCTTGTGGAGTAGGATCACTATTTATTGATAGAATTTTTAGGCAATTTTTTTCCTCGTATGCACTGAGTGAATAGCTGTGCTAGTCGTCTTTGAAAGATTTCCCTTGTATCTTCTATAAAGACTGTCGTTATGCCATCCTCACCCGGAGCTTTTCCTACTTCGTCGTGCAAACACGACTTCGACTTTTGTTAAGTCTGGGATATCACTAGTATCTATAGGTTTGTAGTACTTCTATTTTTCTTTATGGCATTATTCAGTTATTGTTGGCAGGTAAACCTTACTCAACGAGGCCGATAGAATATGAAATGGCGAGACAAACCCGAAAGGTTAAGATAATATTGGCTCCGTGACTCGCATGATAGAGAGGTGTGGAGAATCTTAGGGAAGGTTTATGTCCAACAACGGACGATAAAAGACTGAAGATGATGATGAACTCTTACCTTTGATAATTTTGCTCATTCTATCCTTTGGGGCAAGCATCTGTTACTGAATCGGGCTTGTTTTCAACTCTTCCCTTTTCGGTCAGTTTTTCTGGCCTCTTCATGTTTTCCTATCTTCTTCTTTTCTCTCGTTCTTTTTTTAATTAGTTTGTCAAGTTCTGTTCTTAAGTTTTAATGTTGACTTTTGAGTGTTTCCCCGTGTAATTATTTTCGTATGTATTCCCTACGATCTTTGCTGTTTCCTTAATTATATTTGCCAGGCGATTATTCTTTCCCTCTATGTTGCTGTCGGTATTCTACAAGCCTAGCATCTTTTTTCTATCGCTACTCTAAAATTGGTTTATGTTCCCGATCTCTATCTCTTTAAGGCATTTTCCGAATAATCATTTTGCTTCTTCCAGTTTTAAAGTTAAATTCAGTTCTGAATACTGCCATTTTATGATTGTTTCCCATATATACTTTGTTTGCAGTCGTAACGTCTTTAATGTTATTGATTTCATCAGCTATTATGAAGTCAATTTCGTTTTTGGCCGTACCGTTTAGATTTCACGAACTCCCCTTACGACTTTCTCATTTTTAAAGTTATCTTCAATCATTTTTCTCTTAAAAATTCACTAGTATGTCACCTCTCTCTTTTCTCTGGCCTATTTTATATTTTCTTACACCAGATTCACGAATCTTTCCTTTCACTAACTTAGCATTATAGCCTTCAATGAGTATTGCATAACTTATTTTCTCCTTATCCACCATCTTATTGATGCCATCATGTTGAAATGATTCTAACTTTCAAACCTTGCCTGTATTCACTATACTAAAAGTATACATTGACAGCTAACCACTAAATTCAAAAGAGGTAGGACGAGAAAAGAAATGCACTACCAAATTATGGGTTGCAGAAGTTACAGATATGCAACTCCACCAAAGTAACCGTTCACAACCTTTTGGTTATGGCAACAAATCATATTGTCTGAAACCAAGATATATAGATAGAAAAAAAATGTCGTCGGACTGCTAGAAAAGGTTAAGTAATATTTCACAGTATTCTTACTCGATTGCTTTTTATGTATTGTTTTATTTTTCCGAAATTACTTGGGAAGGGCAATTAACTCGAAACAACAGCTTAGTAGTGGACTTATGCCAAGTTAAAACTTATAATGTTAAAATATATAACATCATTCATGTCAGTACCTTCCCTTGATTCTCAATGGGACAGGATCTCTCTGTTATTCAGCATGTCTCTAATGGGCGAATGGGGGAATACCTCATAGATAAAGATGTACCGTCCAAGGACGACTTGGACCACGGAGACCCCCATATATATATACATAGCATCATATATATATATATATATATATATATATATATATATATAGCCCAGCGAATATATCAAAATAGCAGTTTCAGTTTTTTTTAATACATTTTTATTTATTTCTATTGGATTATAAGTATTATGAATTAAGAAAAGGTAAAAGTAGTCATAAAATTAAGAACAATGATTTATAGTACTTCATAAAAATAAAGATAGTTGTTTTGTATATATTGACATCTAAAATTGATTTTGTTTTCCTCTCTTCAGGCATCGATCCTAATGATGACAATGGGGAAATTGTATTGGATATTGGTAGATGATGATCTGCAACCAAAAGATCTTTTGGAATTCGGGGTTAATCCAAAAAATGCCAACATGTTGCTTTTTCGGAAGACTTGCGATAGAAACAGGGAAGACCTCCGCAAGGTGAATGAGATGATAGGAGATCTCCAGAAAATGGTAAATAATCAGTTGTTCTAAAGATCAGATATATGTCCACACACACTAAGGAAAATAGATGTAGGTACACCTTGAACAGTGCAGTTTCGAATCGTGTTGGAATTGATGTTGTACGGTCAAGTTATTGCTGCACAAAAATGTAACTCAGTACAAATACATATAGATTAGTGTGATTAACTCGTTACAGCATTTGCTCATGGTTAGTAAATTAATTTGTACAGCAATGCCATAACTGTACTACATCAGACCTGTACCAAACTAAACTGCAGTATTCCTGTTTAAGCTGAAAAAGCACATAAAATCATAATAGGACCTTGAACAGTGTGGTTTTGCAATGTACAGAAAACCTTGGAACGGATTAACTGATCTAATCAAGGTATACCTGAATTAACAAACTAAGTAGATGAATAAATTACTGCAGTATAAATTAACACAGAGAACGAACACCTGTCATCGTCATTGTCACTGGAACAGATTGAAAATCTGATCATTTATAGCTACAACGCAAGGGAAATAACTGTAAAAATTTCACAAATTTTAATCGATTCTTCATTGCACCGTGGCCAATCCTTCGAAAAAATAAAAATGTTTTCTGTCAGCAATTTTATGTTTTCATCATGATCAGCCCTTTAAGTCTGTGATCGGACATAGACCTCCGCCAAGATTCGCGAGATTTCTAGATTGCGAGCGTCGCAGCGCCAGTATTTGTTGAACTTGTCTAGATCTCCTCGCCATCTTATTTTTGCTGGCCACGACTTCGCATCCACTTTGTGAGTTGTGACGTTTTCCAATACATAAAAAGAGCTTTACTAATTTACAATCTATCATACATTAACTTTCGATGAAAGCAAACTGACAATTTTTAAGGTAACGACTATTGATTTGAAATTTGTGGATAGATTCCTAGTTTCCATGTGTAAGATGGAGAATACTCTTGTATGCCTCGAAATGATCTAAGGATTATCTCCCCATGAATAAAAACAGAAGTAAATCCAAAATTGATACTCATATTGGTTTGAATAAATTAACCTATTGAATTGTTTTTATTCATACACCGTTTTTAATTTGGCCGGGTGTTTGACTTGATGAAGGTCTGTATGAAAATATATTTATTTATATTGTTATTCGGACTATCCTCATCTTGGTTTTTTTTTCATTCAACGTTTCGGCCGTTGTATTTTACGGCCTTCATCAGGTATCATCTGGTAGGTGTGGGGAAGTAACAAACCGAACCCTTTTTTCAACCGACGGGGGTATGTAGACCGCACTCCCCTCTTAGCAGTAGTAGTATTTTCGAATTATTATTGTATGAAAAACAACCAAGATGAGGATAGTCCGAATAATAATAGAAATAATAATAATACCTCATCTCAAAAATTCAGAGGAACATCATAAATATATTTGTTTTCATTTATTTCATTTGTGTGCTGTTTTTTTAACATCGCGTTGGTGAGTGCGTGAAACGTTGACAGTACGGATAGAAATTTGTTCTTATTTGTACATAGTTTCCTCTTGTATTCAGTTACCTAAAAATGACAAATACATCCTGACCCTGGTTTGTATGGTAATGAAGTCTTTGAGAAGCAAACAAACGCCTAATCTGAAATCTTTGGAAGAATGTACTGAACGACCGCTCGATCCCATGGTAAGTTTCATATCGGTATTTCAGAAATTATCTAGTTAACCCTAGCGAAAAAAAAAAATAAAAAAAATACGGATCCATCTGAATTCATGTTTTTTTTTCACAGAATAAATACATGAACTAGTTTAAAAAGAAAAGTCCATTGTTCCGAATGGATTGGTGATTAGGTTAAGGAACTACATAGGTTTTAACCTTACAGGTCATCGAAAATATGTTGGCTCTGATTGGTACAAGTGAGATGACTGATTAAGGTAGATGTTGCTATGGGTCTGAGTGACTTTGAAGTTCCCAGTATTAGATGTATCTGAGGGATATATATATATATATATATTCTGCTTCAGTATTTAGTTCAACACAAGGTTATGACAGCACCCAGTGAGGATGAAACTTTTTACAGTAGTAACGATCAACATCATATCTTGTTAACCATTATTGCGCTGGAATGGAAACTAGGGATTTCATAGAATGTTCAGAATCCCACTAAATCCCGAAGGATCTCATGAAATCACCATTTTCACAATCTTACGGTTATAGAGATATAAATAAAGTTCATTACCGACTTTATATCTATATAGTAGAATAGAAAGCCATCAATTTGTAAGCTCAAATATCTCAAAGAAATAAATTTTCCCGCTGTTCTATAATTTATTCAGATATCAATTTAAAAAAAAAAAACAGAACAAAAACTTCAAGATATAAGTATTATAGACAAATACTGCCAACGTTTCAATAAATTGGAAATAAATTAAAATCGGTAGTATTCTCAGTGAAACCTACAATGTGGTGTTACTTCTGTGTTGTGATGTGTTGTGTAATTGACAAGACTAGTTTAGATCAGCCTTACGCGTGACTCATTTAGGCAAAAGCCCAAATCGAGATCATTTGTTCGTATTGGCTGAGAGCCAGCCTTGATTTCTGTTCTGTATCATAAGCCATAAATGACATTTTTTTTTCAGTCGAACACTCGCGGAATTTTAATGTCTGCCCAAACACGACCTTACAACAGTTGCTACCCGGCATTTGAAGTGGCCACATTTCACGAAGGATTTAATGATTCCATAGCAACTACGATTGCAAGATGGCGACCAGATACTAAGCTTGTTGTAAAGAACGACTTCTTCCCTAACCAGAAGTACAAACTAGGAAATGCAACCCTTATAGTCTCCACACTTCCGGTAAATTTCAACATCTCAATTTAATGAAGACATGAAATATTTCTTTTTTCTCTCTACGATATACGTCAATATACTACATGCGTACAACTATAAATACAGAGAATCTATCTATTTATCAATCAATTTATCCGAGTCTGTTCATGTCTATCCAACAATCAATCTGCACATATTCATAAGTATATAGCTATACACACATACATAAATATAAACTGTACTTGTCTTTATCATACACACACACACACTCACACACACATATACATATATATATATATATATATATATATATATATAGTACATATGGTACAGATCAGGTTAGCAATATAGCATGATACAAAGCAATCTCTGATGTGTGATGGATTTATTTCATAGAGTACTCAATACATTCAACTTTATTCTTCAAAAGTCAAGTTGTTTTAGAGTAGTGCTGGAAATATACATGATAGGATATGGATTCGCTACACAAACAAGTTCATGTTTCTGCCCGATGAGGCACAGAAAGGGCACAAACATTAACGTTTATGTAGCGAATCCACATCATACATATATATATTGGGTCACTTTTTGAAAGAAAATTATCACAATCGGTAATGACCAGAATGTATTCAGATTACTTATGGAATCGCAAATAAGTGAATAAGGGAGACAACTCTTTGATTAGCACTTGATAGTTATCCCCTTTGACAACTAAGTCACAGCGATATAAGTGGAAGTAGTGCAAATGTAGACTCCACTCATAATTATTAAGTTGCAAATTATCCGATTCTTTTGCATTTTTTAGAGTTAGCACATTCCAGGGATACCTTAATTCAATATCATTGTCTACATTACACTGTTCCAGTGTCTTTGACTGATAGATAGACTTTTAGTGGTGAATAGATTAATAACATTCCCAGTTCATAACATTTCCCAGGTGCCCTTTCATGTCTGTCTTTAGTTATTAGTATTTAACATATGTAAACAAATATTCATAAAATGATGATGTTCAATTTAGCTTAGGGTCCTTCAGCTATTAATAATCTTAGTGTAACATCACAGATCCTCAAACAACAATAACAAAGACATTTCTTTATTTCAATCCGAAAAAATAAGATATGAAAATCTTAGGGTCTTGTGTAACTTCATTGTTTACACTGCAATGAGTATGACACCACCTTAAGCACTCACAAGAAGAGACTCTGTTCCAAACATGCGACGTTATTTACATAATTTACACTTGTTTTTGACATTATTGACAAGCAGCGAGCAGATTCTTTCTTTCCCCACTCTCTCGTTAAAGTACCGAATCCATCTTTGCAAGCAGCAAATTTGACCGCATTCTCCTTCCTTCTCCTCCTCTACCTCCTCCTCCTCCTCTTCCTCCTCTTCACTTTGCTTCACAGCTTCTCTTTCCTCATTCTCTCATTTAAGTACCCAACTCATTTTCACAAGAAACAACTCACTCGCAACTTTTTTGTCATTTTGATCAGAAAGAAAGTGAACTTGGCTCTCATAAACCCACCTTCTCTCTCACTCTCTCTCTCTCTCTTTCTCTCTCTCTCTCTTTCTTACCACTCTCTCTATGGATGCTTTCAACCTTTTCCAATCCAGCCTCAAAGAAAATTTAGCTACCACAGATCTTCGTCGTAGGTAAAAGTTAAACCTTTTTTTGTCGTCGATATATTTCATATAAGAACAAGTGGCTCCTCATTTTCAGTGATATTTGCCTGAATATTTTGAAATTTGCAGATAAAGTCTTTAGAATTCTCAAGAGAATATTCTACATTTACACACATGTAAAGGTTAGGCTACGAAATAGTCGGGTATACTTCTGGTCAAAAAACACAAAATGACTGAAAATGATCAAATGCCATGATTGTTTATATATTATTGCAATACTGCAGTAATCACAAAAAATACTATTAGAAATACTACTGGAGCAAATTCAACTCCTCTCAATCATTCCTACATTGTAAAGTCCGGAAGCAGGGATCCCCAAACTTTTTAGACCACTGATCCCTTCAAGCAACCTTTGACCACAGGTAAGTACGAAAAAAAGGGCAGTCTTAGAAATGATTTCGTTTCATTGCAGTTTATTTCATTTCTTTGATTAAAAAAAAGGGAAATGTTTGTCAAACCAGAGCGTTAATTACCGAATGCTTTTCAAAAAGGCCAGATCTATCAAATTTGGTCGTAAAACGGCAACCTCAAGAATACAAATTTTTGGCGAAATGAATATAGTTATTCTGTTCCATTCCAGTTGTCTCCTTACGCCATGAGATTGTCTCCTGAAAAGAATTCGGGATTTAAAGGATTCGCCGTCACAATTCTAGAGGAACTTAGTCTACGAATGAATTTCAGGTATATTTGAATTCCATTTTTCTATGAAGACATATTTAGAAATTTCATTCTTGAATTAAAAAAAAAAAAACGTTTTCAGTTTTAAAAACCGGAGACAAAATTCTTGTGCATAAGATTTCATTGTAAGATAATTGGATTTCCATCATCAATCATTTTGCTCGACAACAATTATTAGAAACTGTCAACGAAAACTGTCACAATAATTGTCAACATTGGTTTCTTCAGTTTTTAAGTTGGTCTGATTGGCTATGTATGTATATATCGCAGGTAGAGACTGCATCGATGGAGCTAGAAAGCTGCAAATTTGAGCATTTACTGATCATTAGATCGAGTGGAAACGTTTGTCCTCTCGCCCTAAAAGTTTTTGTTTTAATTGGGAGTTCAATTAGCTATGCAAGTTTATGCTAAATTGTTCCCTTTGTATTCGCTGGACTTTTTAGTGATCACTGCCAAACAGATACAGAGAGAAGTAATTTATTCTCTGATTATACTATTTCCCAATTTTCATCTGATCATCCCCAACAAGGCATGCTGTCAAAAGACATTGGTGATGTGACAGTTTGAGTGTCTAACCAGAAGTGTTTCTCTGAATTTTTGAGATGAGGTATTATTATTATTTTTATTATTATTCGGACTATCCTCATCTTGGTTGTTTTTCATACAACGTTTCGGCCGTTGTACTTTACGGCCTTCATCAGGTATCATCTGGTAGGTGTGGGGAAGTAACGAACCGAACCCTTTATTTAACCGACGGGGGTACATTGACTACACTTCCCTCTTAGCAGTAGTAGTATTTTCGAATTGGGATTGAACCTAGAACCATTAGATTACTTGCAGTAATTCTGTCTGATTCTGTAACCACTACGCTATGTGTCCATGATACCTGATGAAGGCCGTAGAGTACAACGGCCGAAACGTTGTATGAAAAACAACTAAGATGAGGATAGTCCGAATGATAATAGAAATATAATCAGAACTGTTTTAGTTTTCAAGCCATGTCAAATTTAACTTGTTATTTCAACTTAAAATTCGTCTATCTTATATGTTGGTATGTATGTGTGTATGTATGTTTCATGTGAAGTTGCTTGGTGCACAGCTCGTATGACGGATGACGCTGGGTCGAGGAACAAAGGGAGAGCTCCATTTATTGCTATCGTATTCTGCCATCTAAGACTTGCTTGATAAATCATTTGAAATCTTATGCAAGACAGGCGTGCATCTTACCATGCCCGATTAATAATCAAGCCACAATCAGGTGTAACTAGGCACATCGATAGGTTTAAGTATAACCTCGACAAGTGTAACTAAGAACATTAACATAGCACATGCCATTCACAATGCTGATAACAAAAATGGTGTTATAATGGTGCCAAAACAGAGCCTGCCAATCAGCAGCAGATCCTAAAAGCCAACTTAGAGCCCCCAAGTGGGAGACACATTATCTTTAAAACAGAATAAACACAAAAGTCTCGAGTAGACAATCATTATGATATATATATATATATATATATATATATATATATATATATATATATATATATATATATAATGTGTACTTTAGAGAGTGAGACAGACTCGGGAGTGAAGTTTTTGGTGGTAAGGTTTATTAATCCTTATATGTCAATAGTCCATACATGTTGCGGGATTCTTCCCATCATCAGGGGTGTGTGCTGTGTGAGTGTGTATTAAAATGTACCATGTGGAACCAGAATCCACTGCCAGGGGCTATGCAGTGTGGGTAAGTTTTGTTGTCAGGGCTACTAGAAGCCTCCTGCTGAATGGAAGAATGACCAGCAGGTATCAGGACTTTGGTAAAGCAGCAGCAGTTGGTCTTGGGGAGGGCAGAGTGTGTCAAGGTAGGGGGTAGTGATGTGGAGTTGGATTTTTTGGTATGTTTGGGGTAGTGTAGAAGGAGGGGTGATTAGGTCAAGGAGCTACATAGGTATCAACCTTAAAAGTTACTGAAAATGTTTTGGCTATGATTTATAACAGGCTAAGGTGAAGTTTTTCCTATGGGTCTAGGTGACTTTAAAGCTTCCATTATTGAGTGTGTATTAGATGTGGGTGTGAGGATATTAATGATTGGAGTTGTATATATTAGTGTTCTGTGTGGTGAGGGTTGTTCAGTTTAGTATTTAATCCATTAGGATATAGGGTTTTAAGTTTGTTGATCCACATGTCTTCGTGTTTTTCTAGAACTTAAGTTATGTCAGTTGGAGTAGTTTTTTCTATTTTTTCTATGATGGTGAAGCTAGCGTCAGTGGCAAAATTGTGGTCAGGTGTGCGAAAGTGTAGTTCTACAGGAAGTGGGTTACGATTATTTTTTGACTTAATCCTATGTCTATAATTGTTGATATATATATATATATATATATATATATATATATATATATATATATATATATATATTTACGTATGTATTTAAGAAATGGACATACTTGGTCCAACAGAATTAATCATAAATTGTGTTATATTATGTAGAAACTTAATAGAAATGATATCCTGTCGTTACGCGGTTAATATATCCCTCAATTTAGACATTGAAAGCAGATATTTGTCCTTAACATTACCGGTGGCTATTTAGCTCAATGGTTAGAGCATCTCTACGTTGGAGCGGCTATACTATCATTGACAGGTACGATTCCTGCAGCAGCTCTATTTTCTTCAATTGTTTATTCTATTTACGTTGTCTGAATTGAGCGACATGGACAGATCACAAGACATCACAGTATATCAGGAAGAAAACAGGAGATATCATAGACTCTATTAGAAAACTTAAATGGCAATAGGTAGGTTACGTTGCAAGATAGGCAGACAACAGATGGACATCACGACTCATAAGATGGATCCCTTGAGATCGCAAGCGAAACCGAGGCTGACAAGATGGGGAGATGAACTTGACAAATTTAGAAAATAATGGCACTTCGACTTCCATGAGAGAGCCTATTGTGGAGCCTGGGGAAGGTCTATGTCCAACGACCCACGTTGAAAGACTGATGATGATGATATACGTGTGAATCGGTTCTCTCAAAATTGGTCGTATTGTGTGACTGAATTGATTGATAAAAGAATAATATGACGTAGTGTAACGTTCTTTTTTCTTTCTCCCAAATCACCCAACTCTCTTATTAAGATAATTGTCGTCTTTGTTTGAAATGCTGTCTATCTATCTTCGACCGCTTTCTCTTCGGGTCATTCAATTCCTTACAAACGCTGTTAACCTGGTTAAATCTGGTCTTGATATGGCGTTTCTGCTTTTCTTGAACTTATGTTGCAGCCAAAAATGAAGATAAAGCGCCTCTTCGAGCTTTTGTATTCAGTATATGATATATATCCTTATTTTCAGCTATGAATGGCAGGAACCGGAAGACGCTGAGTTTGGAATGATAAAAAATGGTAGCTTCACAGGGCTTGTTGGTCTATTGCAAAGACGGGTATGTCCATTCAGCAAATGCTTTTTTCTCAGTCAATAAACACTTGAATAATTAAAGGTTGAACTCTGTAACAATCGTGCAGTTCTATGATATTAATTTGATGTTCTGTCCCAAATCACAATCAATCACCTTGGCTCAGTGCTCAGTGCTCACATCCGTTTCAGTTGATTATTGATTCAATCCATTGCCAAGTCATAACAAACACTTTCAAAATTGCACTCAATGCCTCTGTGCTTAGTACCCAGTATGACAAGTAAGATTGATAGCACCCGAAAAAAAATAGGCTCTCTCAGACTAACTTGCCCAAAACACACCCTTGGAAGGGGCTGCTCGTGTACTGAATTACGAGACCAAAGAGTAAGGACTAAAATCTTCACAAAAATATGTTTTAGTTACGTAATGGGACTTGAATTAATTTAAATGCTAATTGCCTGTCAACTTTTTTTTGCCACCGAAGACGTTGCCCAACTTCATGAATTGACAATGAAAAACAGTTGACCGTTCGTTTTTTTTATACCTAGTACTGCCATAACGACCATGGGTGTCTGTTGGGAGGGGGGAAGAGGCAACGGGATATTCTCCCTCTCCCGGACCGGGCCTTCTCATCGCGTTGTGTGTGCGTGTATGTGCGAAAGTTTGAACCTTATAGTCGATAAGGGATAGTGTGGCAAAACAATTGTTTTATGTAAACTCAAAAATCAGTTCAGGTCATGTGTCTCCGTCAAAAAGTACAACACCTGACATCTGGATCATGCAGAGTGGTGTACTTGATTTCACTACAAATGACCATATGTGCTGCATCTTCTCCACGAGTGGAATGTCTATTGTGTGACGGGTTTGCCATTGAAATATATCTCGAATGTACTCTTTTTTGTCTACGGAAATATATGCTTTTGCACAGACCCCCCCCCCCTGGAAAAATGGTAGCGGACGTCCATGTTAATAACAGATAACACAAATTTAAGTCATACGTAAATTAACTCAGCACAAGGAAAGGAGGAAATAGAGACAGAAAGATTGTATTGCACCAAACTTTTTAATTGAGAGGGTTTTTGCATCTTGAATATCAGCATTCGAAATTATGGCTTCTTATTTGAGTTTGAACAGAAGCCAGTGGGGAATGAATAACCATTCCAACCATGAAATAATGAAAGTCTTCACTTTATTGACTCTTGAACTATTGAATGGCTTATTTTTCAGTCATACAGCACAGTACAGTTAATTCCAGACATTGAATGTTTTCGTTGTTTTCGTAGCGTGCCTAAAGTGTTTTCTGGTGAAGATTAGTAGAGAAAAGACCCTGTTTTGGAGGTGGATTAAAAACCGTTGTAAACTGTTTTTTACTTTTCTCCGTCTATATTTTATCGAATATTTTATATTCCATATTTTAAGAATTCAAAAGTGCTTTGGAAGTGTATTAATTTGTATCTGTTAAATAAAATATCCTTTCTTACTTTTCATTGTTTTTTTTTTTTATATTTTAAGAATGCAATAATCGTAGGTCCAGAAATATGGAAAATCCAGAAATCCATGTCAGCTTCGGTCCAAAGCTTACCGAATTAATGTCCTGGTACTGTATATAAATCTGATTTGCTCCAGTTTTGTTTTGTAGGAAGTTGATTTGGTTATCGGTGCTCTAACAGTATCATATAAGCGATCTTTGGTGGTGGACTACACTTACCCGTATACGGAAGAAGGTCGAGGGATGTTGATTAAAAAACCGACTGATTCGTCAATGGATGACCTCTTCAAAGTATTCCGTGCCTTCAAACCAATCACGTGGATTTCCTTTGCCGTTGCTGTCGTCATTGTCGCAGTGATTTTGGCGATTATTGATGGCTTCAAGCGAATGTCAGATTCTCATAACAGTATTCGAGGACTGCCAGACAACCGAACAGCCAAAAAGATTTGCCTTTTTTCCCATCTCAGCTGGAAGGAGACATTATGGTCAATCTATACAATGCATCTATTCCAAGGTAAAAAATACAAAAAGTTGTACAAGGGTCATTTAACGAGGTTTTAAGTAAGAGTCAGTAGAATCCTAGTTTCCATGAGTATAAGAGAGATAACTCCTGTTGATGATGATGATGATGATGATGATAATAATAATAATAATAATAATAATAATAATAATAATAATAATAATAATAATAAGAAGAAGAAGAAGAAGAAGAAGAAGAAGAAGAAGGTGTGGAACATGAAAGTCAGGGTAGTACCAGTAACAATAGGCGCACTCGGAACTGTCCTAAAGATACTGAGGGCGAGATTGGAGGAACTCGGGATAAAAGGAAGGATTGAGACTGTACAGACCACAGCACTGCTAGGAACGGATACTGAAGAAAGTGCTAAAATATAAGGGCTAGAACACTAAATGTTAGCAGTGGCCTAACAGAGGTGGAGGGAGAAAAAAAAAACACCCACATGGAAGCGGAGGAGTGAATCACAGCAGTGGTTTGATAGGCGAAGGAAAGATGAGATGTGGGGTGAAGACCTAAGGTGACTTACTGTCACTCAGCCTTCAGCGATGACCACTGGACTATTGGTGTGAAACTGTAAACCATACTATGTGGACTATGAGAGTGTGGAGAGAAGAGCTGGAGACTCAAGGAGACTTGCTGTCACTCAACCTCCAGCGGTAACCCCCAGGCAACTGGTGTGAGATTGCAAATAATAATAATAATAATAATAATAATAATAATAATAATAATAATAATAATAATGATAATGATAATAATAATAATAATAATAATAATAATAATAATAATAATAATAATAATAATAATAATAATAATAATAATAATAATAATAATATTATCACTAAATTACATGGGAATATAATCTTGTAAGTCTGAGTTCATTTTTTGGCTAACAGGATTTATCTCTTTTTTTTTTCGCACGAAAACTAGGATTCTACCGTAAGAGTCTTTACTAATGTTTCCTTTAATTCTTGAATGGTCTGCGCAGGACCAATCAGTCTTTGGACAATTGAAGAAATAAGTAGGTAGAAAATATATTTACTTTTGAGATGATCATTTGATTTTTTGTGTTCCTTCCACGTGAAGTTAAGCCTGATCCTTTCTTGTGCACGTTGCATGGCTCTTACCACGGAGAGGGCTATCGGGTGGGTATATTCGTTGCACACCCTTCTTTTAAAAACCTTTTGGATCTTTTTGCTCTTGAATGTTCATCTTGCTTTGCCAAGAGCTTGCCAACCTAGGTTCATTTGATTTCTTACTTTTACACTTCATATCAACCTGCTATCGAATAATTCTTTTTTACAGAGAAAGCGGTATGCTTATTTGGCAACGTAGTTTTATTAGTGAACATTTTTCTCCATTTGGGACTCTCTAAATTCAAGCGAGGCTTTAACATTTTACTGCGTGAAATATATAGCCTTGTACGTGGCCACACGGCCGCGCTGGTTAAATAGAATATTGGTCTTAACACAAATTTCCAAATTGTCTCGGGTTTACGACACGTGATTAAAAAGCTCGTGGCTTTAGATACAAGGAAATGAGTTAGACACTTCTAAATAACTTCACATGTAGTTTAACTCGTTGAATGATTACAAAGACAGTTTGAAGTAAATATCTTTTTTATTTGTTCTGTGCCAGAAAATTGTACCCCTACCCAGCATCTCTCTCCCTCACGCCACTCTCGTGGTCTTTGTGCAATCAAAACTAATCCCATCCATTTCAACGTAATTCTTATTTCATTACATAAGTTTGACAAACGGGCGAACACGTCGCTTATGATAATTTAGATGTGACTGACGGACAGATATGTTGCATACTATAATATAGATGTGATAGAAGGTCGGACACTTTGCTTACCGTAAATTAGATCTGACAGACAGATGGACACGTTACTTATTGTAAAACGGACGTGACAAACCTACGGACACATTGTTTATTATTGTATATGTAGTTATAACAGACAGGCAGACTTGTTGATTATTGTGAAGTAGATGTGGCTGACGGACGGACACGTTTTTGTTTTATAATGATGTAGATGTGACAGAAGGTCGGACACATTGATTATCATAAATTAGATATGACAGACGGACAGACGCATTGCTTATTGTAATATAAATGTGACAAACTGACCAGCACATCGTTTATTATAGTATATGTAGATGTAATAGACAGACAAACATATTGATTATTATAATGTAGATGTGACAGACGGATGCACACGTTGTTTATTATAATGCAGATTATGAAATGCGTGCTGAAATTTACAAAATAGTAATCACATGTATTTTTCAACAGGAGGCGCCCATGAACCAACGTCTTCTCGTTCTCGGGTGATCATTATGTGTTGGTGGTTATTCACAATTCTTATTAGTACTTACTATACGGCCAACCTGACTGCACACTTCACTATTAGCGTTGCACCTTCGACTATTGAAAGTCTTAGTGACCTTGCAAAAGATGAAAGTCTTATACCTGTCACATTAAAAGGATCGGCGATGTACGAAGAACTCAGAGTGAGTCATTAAGTTATTGATTATTGTCTATTAATGATTGATTCTTTATTTTGCGTTAATTGATATACATCTACTATACCTTTCCATGGGGAAATTAAAAAGTAAAACTGGGAAATTAAAAATACAGCAACCAAATCTTAAAATATGTGAAGCAAATTGAATAACTTCTATAATCAAAATAAAAATGAGGCAACTAGATTTTTTTAAAAAAGTCATGAAAATAAAGATAAATGCGCCAACCATTTAAAAAGTCCACGTCCCGATTTAGTTCATTTGTCTGTTCGCTTGACATATTTTCCAATTTGTATTACATATTTTAAAAATTTGCTTACTTAATTTTTAAATTTGCTTGCCGTATCTTTGAATTTTCGTGGTCTTTTAAAATTTGGTTACCGTATTTTTTTATTTGCTTGCCTCACTTTTAAATTTTCTTTGGGAAAAGGTAAAATCAATCCCCACCAAAGAGAAAATCACGGATGTTTTTTAATTTCTATGAGATGATTCAAAAAAAAGAAGCTACTTAACTCGGTAAATGGAAAAGACAATTGTTTCAAATGGTTGAGATATTTCTATCGGCAGAATTGTTGCTTTCAAGTACAAGAGTTCATTGTTACGGACAGAGAAACAAACATAGATAAATTACACACTTCATTATATAGATAGACAATATTTATTCATCTCCCAACACAGGCAAATATGACACAAGGTTAATTTTAATATGGGGACTTCCACGCGTATATGTGGGTGGTCTTAGAAATTATCGTGTTCCGTCGGCATCCCCCACTATTTTGATGCTTAGGCATCAGGCAATGAAGCTAAGCCTACCCTTCGAAGTGCTATTGGGAGATGCAGCCTGACGGGGGCCGCTCCCCTGGAACGAGACATTGATTTTTTTCTTCTTGGTTCCCGATTAGGAGACTGGGAATCAGAGGTTACTGTTACTTATGTTACTCATCCAATTCTGAGTGGATTCAGTATAGCTTAACCAGTTTGAATAATCAGGAACTGTAAAATGACATTAAAGCAATCACTCAAATAGAAACATGAATCTACGCAAGGCGGAGAAAATATTACTTTTTCGTTGAAGATGAAAAATAAAAGTGTCGTCTCATTATTAATATAGACGTGTTTACTGCTTTCTGGTAAAAAATAACTGTTTTTATCATTTCAGTCAAACTAATTCAATTTGATTATTTCCTTATAATGCACTGATTTGCACAGAGTAGTACCTTCATTATGAATTTTATAATCACAATATTTCAGCCATTGTATCCTTTGGCCTTCTATATAACTGGTAATCTGGGAATTCCGAACCGAACCCTTTATTCAACAGATTGATTTTATACACCTGTCCATACCAAGGGATACACCTAGTCAATCCTCCCTTATCAATTCGTGTTTGCAATGCTACTTGTCTGTCTAGGTCACATTATCTTAATTTTTAGTCACAATATTTCGGTCATTGTTCCCTCCGACCTGCTGCTTGTCTGTATAGGTCAGGGTATTTGGTTTTTCTGCAATATCCGACCCAGAGATTGAACCTGAGGCTGCCGACTGAAGAGGATACAACGCCCAAAATATCGTGACTATAATAACACAAGTAAATCAGAGCATAATATCGATATTTTTTTAAAAATCTTGTATCAGCTTTCCGATGACCCTATTAAACAGAAAGTTTATAAGCGTATGAAAGTTGCACCAAATCCTAAAACAGCGGCAGAATCGTTGGAGAAGGTCAAATCGGGAAAATACGTCTTCATCAGTCTGTGGTCTGAAGTGAAAACGTTAGCCGCTGAAAATTGTGAAGATCTTATGGTTCCCGGCAAACCTTATGGCATAAAGCGAATTGGATTTGCCCTACCGAGAGGATCTGCCTTGACTGCTGAATTTTCAACAATGTAAGCAAAACTTTTTCGTTCAATCATCTATATACACCCCTGGACACCTTAAATGAGCCAAGCACTTTTCATCATATGTAGGATCTTTAAAACTATAGAGAATATATGGGTTCATATTAAGGCCGAACTGGTTATGAGAAAATTTGGATACACTGGCCAGCTGTCAGAGATGACTGGAACAACATTGTATTGGTACAATGTACACAATCGGAAAGCTTGACCAAACAACTCAGTTTTCTGTAGAAAAACAAGGGAAGGTGTCTCATGCTAAAACTCTGCTCACAAGCACTGCATGCACTGTCATATAACATTATTGAATATTTAATCTATATTTGTTAGAATAGAAGAGTCATTGCAAAAAAAAAAAATGATAAAAAATGATTGGCTCATTTTTTGTCCAGGAATGTAACACAAAAGAACTGATTCAGTTTATGTGACCCCTTCGAAGTCCAAAAGGTACATTATAAGCAGATAAATTGATTTAAGGTACCCCTAAAACGTGATATCTTTTAAATACAAAAAAAAAAAAAAAAAAAAATCTGGGGTCTTTGTTAACGTTCATCCCAATAATAATAAAATGATTTCTGTCGGTCGTGGTCTCGCCACTTGCCTCTCAGTGTGAATAATCAAAAGACTATTTTGTTAACCTTTTCTCTCTGTCACAAGCCAATTTGCCCCTTGTTCGCAAGTTTGAATGGGATTTAGCAATGATTATCTCTTATTTTTTCATTCTCCACAGTAATCAGACTGTCACCAAAAGTGTCTAAGTAGGTTTCTAAACGTTCAAGTTGGTTTGGCTGGCTGGCTGGCCGGCTATCTATGTGTCAAGCGTATAAGTTACACCAATGGAACTTTATGCATTTACTCCCTACGTCTAAAAAAAAAAGGTTTTGTATTTTGAATCCCTCCAAAATAGGTTTTTAGTTGGTGTTTCGATTTGTAAGTCTATGCTAAATTAGTCGCTCAATTTGTGTCTGGAAATGTTCACGCTTGTTTGTTTGTTTGTTTGTTTATTGTTCTTTTTTTGTCGTAAATTTTTAAATTTTTAAATTCGGATTTTTTTTAGTAATCACTGTCAAAAAAGGCGAGAGAAATAACTTATTAATTGATCACCATTTGGCAAGCTGCCAAATTAACGTGATAGTTCCTGTTGAGTGATAAACTGGATTTTTGAAATTTTCTTTCATCTTGTAGGCTTGGCATCATGAGAGAAGCTGGCCTGATAGACAAATGGCGTCGTACGTGGTGGAAAGAGAAAGCCTCTTGCCAGAAATCAGATGATCAGAAACCAATGGTGCTTGACATGAAATCACTTGGAGGTGTTTATATCGTCTTTGGAGCCTTTATACTTATTGCTTTTCTCATTCTCGGCCTTGAAATCATGAATCGCAAACAGAATAAACGAAAGAGAATTACTCTTGATGATGTTACCCAGTACTGATCCGGGATGCCTAGGGTGGACTGAGAGTTACTTGGCCGTAATATCATTTTAAAAACGTTAGACTTGCCATCAAGGCAGGTGTCCAGACGATCCAGAAGAGGTGGGAGGAGCTGTAGGAAGAGTAGAGAGCGCACAGACAACAGAAGGCAGTGATAGCACCTGTCAAACCGGGTGCGGACAACATCTGCAAAATCTGAAACAGTTTGTCATTTATTGAAAAGACTGAATTACCTCTCTAGGTTTTCTTTTTTCCCAGCTTCATATTTTAGATTACATTTTCTTATCATAGATAAAAAGAAAATGAAATATAATTGAACATATGTGACAAATGAGACTTGGAGTTTCTAAAATAAAATAAATGATTGAAATAAAAAAGGTAGGACTTATCTTCTTTGAATTTGAAAAGTCTTTCATCAGAAAAAAAGAAAGAAATATAGCGTTTGAAGTGCAATATAATTTATTTCATCTATGTCATTAAAACTAGTAAATCCTTGTGAAAAAAAAATCACGGCTACATTTGAATTCATGTGAGATGATTTTATTTTATAGACAGGAAACTGCCGAACCAACTTTAGACCGAAGAAAAACAATGATGCAAGACTTCCAATTGGACTCTTTAAAAATGTGCGATTAGAATGAGTGAGAAATTCAAGGGAGATAATTCATCCTTTTTTATCTGAAATTTGTCTTGGACGTTGAAATCGATATTACCCGAAAATCCTACCAAGATAAAAACAAAAATTGGAGTCGATTCTTCTAAACATCTTTTCTATTTGTATTCTTCAATGATTGAGAAAAAAAATGTCCATTACTTTTCATTATTCATTTTCTTTAGATGAAGTATTGTAAGCCGTTATTATTGATTCTTGACTACTATTTTCCCTCATCTCAATTTTTTGTTGCGTTTAAAAAAAAACAACAAAAAAAACACACACACGTCAACTCAAGACATTTATCCTTTGCAGTGTACTGATAGCACAGATCGGAGGCAAAGAATTGGCATCCGGTGAGACTTGAACTCATGTTTCCTGTACCGTAATTCATCTAATAAAAATAGAAATGATAATAAAATAATAAAATGAAAATAAACAGTAATGAAAGATAATTGTTCTACTGATATGACCAGTGCAGAAGTGTGTCACTGGGGAGGTTGTGATAGACAGTGGGTTCAAAGATAGATTTGAGCCTCTGTGAGCCATCGAAGTTCCTTCGATGGGAAAGCAGCTGATTTACTTAATCAGGCCTCCCGAATGCAAACGTAACACGAGTTCGAGTCTCATCCAGGGCTTACTCTTTATTTCTGGTACTGTTGAGTTGTGTTGAAAAAACAAACAAACAAACAAACAATAATCTTCATTATTGATTTTTAACGAATGAGTGGAAAGCATATTAGTATTTACGTTTATTCCTGACAATGTATTCTACATTCTCTTGACTCATTTGTACACATATTTTGTTTGGGGGAAGATTTCTTACGACGTGTTTCGCAATTCAAAGCTGCTTGACTAATTCTATATTTTTAAAAGTAAGAAACAATTGTTAAAAACATCATCAAGAATTTTCTTTTCATTTTTATTCTAGTCTTTGCCTTCATCTTAATATTTTTTTTGGTTTTTACCGCAACTTTTCTCTGACTGGATTCCCTAGCGATAAAAGCAAAAAATATCGAAATGAAGGTAGATAGAAGCATAAAAATCCATAATAATGATTTGTATCTACTAAAAATAAATGAATAAATCTGTTTACTCTGGGAACATTTTATCATAACTCCTTTGTTAGGAATTCATTTGGGCTTAGACGGAAGAAGGATGCAAGTTAGAAAACTAATTTAATCATATCTTTACCTTTTCCAATGAATCTGATAAAATATGATCGTAAATAAAACATTCAAATTCTCTAATCAAATTTTAGATGTGATATTAAAAATTCCATTCGACTAATGGCTGACGCAAGGGAGATAATTAGGTTTATTCGTGGCGATGAATGAATGGATGACTGAGATGAAAATAAACCTAACTTGGGCTGTAGTTAGCCACCCCAGGGTTCCCAGCGTTTTTTTTCCAGCGTTCTTTCCAGGGATGTTGCGAAACGATGTATACCTCATAAACGGAACCATCAATGAAGCTTTTACATGTCTTTATTGTATTTCTTTAATGCGAACAATACTTTTTTCTATATAAGAAGATTACATTTTTAAATTAAAAACATCTTGATTATTTACGTGACTCAAAATATATAAATGCAGACATAGGCAACATAGGTACTCCCATGGTAATGGGTGTGAGTTCAAATTCAACCTGGGGCTCATTTCTTTATTTTCTGATCTTCACCTTTGTATTGCTCAGTGCCGTGGATAATTTGGTTCCTAAAACTGTCTTTCCTCATTTCACCTTGTCAGATACTGGTATCCATTACTTATCATATTGTTGAGATAGGAACAATAATTTATACGTAGAAATACGCATATACCCAGGATTGAGCACTCTTTAAGTGAGGTAACTCGTTCATTGTAAGCTTATGCAATGCTCTTCCATAGGAATAGAGCACTCTGATGGATGGGGGATTTGAGCTAAAATAAACATATCACTTAAATTTAGCCATACTGACCGTCCAGTTCCCTAGCGCAGAGGTAGGATATCGTCCTCCGGGTCTGAAGTGAAGGTTACAATCTTGCCTCGTGGTACTGGATGGGATAATGAATAGTCTATAGTCACTTGTAATACAACGAAACAGCTGTCTGTGGATGACACAATATATATATATATATATATATATATATATATATATAATTTATAGGGATTTATAAATCATATTTTGAATTTTATTTCATGTATTATAGCTGTATTTGCTTTGATGAATATTTTATTCATAGTGTATGTTTTTTTTGTATTTTTATAAAATAATAGCACATTATGAACTATCTATCCATCTATCTATCTATCTATCAATCTATGTGTGTATATATATATATATATATATATATATATATATATATATATATATATATATATATATATATATATAAAGAAATGAATATATAATCCAACAAAAATAACTATAAATGTGTTTTTTTACTTTGAAACTCAATTTGACATGACCTCCCGTTATTACACGGATAATGTATCATTTGGCCTTGAGAGTTAAATACAATGAATTATTAAAGAAAATTGCATTAGTGGCGACTGTTAAACTCAGTGAAAAGAGCGATGCACCATTGAAGCAGCTACTTATCTATCGCAGGTTCGATTCTTGAAGCACCCCGATTTTCTTTTAAGTATTATAACGTTGTATAGTGTTTCTTGAAGGGGTCCCTGGAAAATTCATTATTGAGAAGGGTTCCTCGAATAGTCAAAGTTTGGAGGCCACTGGTCAGGTGGACCCAGAACTGGTCCTAGGGGTTCATGGAGAGCTGAATTCTGGTCCCCTTTAAAGTATGGCATCATCTTGATTATTAGGAACCAAAACTGTCAATATCTACATATCCTACATCAACATGGGTTTCTTTGGTTTTTAAGTGGGTCTATCAGTATGGCTATATGTATGTACAAGCTGCACAAATGGAACTAGAGTGGTTTTCAATACGCAGTTTGTGCTTAATTGATCCTTTAGTTTTCGCCCGGCAATGTTCAAGCTTGATTTTTTTTTCTAATTTGAACGTTCCTAGTGATCACCATCCAACAAGAGGTG
Organism: Thysanoteuthis rhombus; assembly: GCA_963457665.1. Classification (NCBI taxonomy): domain Eukaryota; kingdom Metazoa; phylum Mollusca; class Cephalopoda; order Oegopsida; family Thysanoteuthidae; genus Thysanoteuthis; species Thysanoteuthis major. The sequence goes on along the minus strand of OY735225.1, from coordinate 23,670,082 downwards.
AGAGAAGTAACTTATTTATAGATCACCCCTTTATCCAATTTCTTAATTGATTAACCCCAACACGACTTGAAGCCAAATGACGTTGGTCATGTGACGGTTTTTATTGAGTGACTAACCAGACCTGTTTAAATTTTAAAATCACTGGTTCGTTCATGGCAAGCATAATATTGAGTATTAACACAAAATCCGTGTATACATTGTACATAATTTTATTTACTCTTATCTCATTTGCTCTCTCTCTCTCACACACGTGCATACGCATGAGCAAATACACACACATAAATATTTTAAAATTCAAAGCATATTTTATGACTACCGATATGTTTTTATTTATTCATTCGTCTTCTCTCACGCTGAAGGAAACTGATTCATAAAATCAAGTGGAACAGACGTAATTTGAACTGCAACGCTAAATTTAGTAGCCTATTATTTTAGCAATAGGACGAGAGTACAGTGATGATATGGTGTTGAAATTTCAAGCATCAAGTATTTCATTCACATTGTATACATTCGGGAAAGGGGACAACACATCGATGTGAGGATCTTTAAATACAAAAACTACTCCCCCCACAAAAAAAATAAAAAATGACACGGACAGACTTATATGTTCTATACGCACATACAAATATATAAAAACATGTAATGTACACACTTGCATATGTACGCACACACATGATGATACGTTTGTACAAACACCTGTGCAGGACTATACGTATTCCCATTGTGTTTAAACAGAGAATTCTGTCTAAAATTAACTTTTTTTTAATTATTGTATATATATATATATATATATATATATATATATATATATATATATATATATATATATATATATATATATATATATATATATATATGTATGTATGTATGTATGTATGTATGTGTGTGTGTGTGTGTGTGTGTACTATTCCATTTCTGGTGTCCGGTCATGCACGAAACGACCTGGTGATGTCTAAAAGAGTAAAAGTTATTCCCCTTGAAATGTTTTTTTGCAATTAACAATCCGATTTTATTTTTTTTTTGTTCTTGCTATTTATGAGCTTTTGAACAATCAAAAATACAATTTCAAGTATTCTTGTACATCTGAAGATAATGATATGATTTGTAATGTTTCTTTAAAAAAAAAAGAGATTTATGTTACGCCGCATTGATGAAATGGCCTACTTGGTGAAATTGAATTATTTTTACAAAAATTAAGATATGCGTAGTTTCAATTTGATAAAAAGTCCATCTAATCAGAACGAGTGCATAAAACAACGTTTTTCTACGATCAAAAGTTTGTGAAATCAAACATTTTTTCACTAAAAATATGTATATTTAAAAAAATACATACTTTTAATTTACTGAATCAATATATATATATATATATATATATATATATATATATATATATATATATATATATATATATATATATATAACGACTATTTTTTTACGATCGAAAGTTTATGTAATAAAAGTGAAATCAAACTTTTTTCCAACAAATTTAGCCAAACAGACAATGTCATCGATTCTGCGTAAGAGACCCGTACAATTCAATCCATGACATATACTCCAAAATGTAAACAACAGTCATTTAGCGTATAATGTGATAATGAACTTGATGTAAATGGTAAAATAAGATAAAATAATACACTGATCTGAAAAAGAAAAGATGAGAAAAAGTGAACGAAAAAAAAAATCCAAGTATCACAAATTATGATAATAATATGAATCTAAAAGTACCATACTCGTGAGGAGGTTGTGTCCGATCAACAAAGCTAGCGGATGCTACAGTAAAATACCAGTATTGTTTTGTTTTTTTTTACAATATCCCCAAAACATGGTCCATGGTAAAACTGATCCCCAAATTGAATTAAACGTACAATACCACGATCTAAATTTACATAATAATAATAAAATAAAATCCTGCATGAAACACGGAAAACCCTGAACACAGTACATTAACAGCAATGAGAAAATAACTGAATTGTAGAACATAACATCATAGGATAATTTGGTACTGCATAAAATCTATGAAATCTCCAAAATGACATTTATTTTCAGCAGAAATGTGCATATATATATATATATATATATATATATATATATATATATATATATATATATATATATATAAACTTTTGCATAACCATTCATTGATATTTTCGCCTTTCCAACAAGGCATTTAAATTCCAGCTGTCGACGGTGGTTGGCTATTTCGTTTTTTTCTTTCGTTCATCCAAACGACGACCATTTCGGCTGCGACGCATATGACTCCCAAAATGGCGATGCAGATGTAGATAATAAACGCACCACCAATGGTGTCCATTTTTAATCCGCTCGCTTCCATATGTTTCTCCTCGGACGGTGCCAAACACTTTGCGCTGTTGTTCCACCAACGTTTCTTGTATTTTTCTATCAAGCCGGCTTCTTGCATCGATATTATGCTGCAACACAGGAACAAACATACATAGTTGTGACCGAAAAAGGAAGAAGTTCGAATAAATACGGGGCGGGGATACATTTGCAGTTGTCATAAAATGTATGTAAAAGAAATATCCACTATGTACGGTATATACTGGAAAGCACACACATCAAAGATTTCACAATGACAAACGCTTTAATTTATATTCATTTCTTAAAAATTAGTCCGTCGGATTGTGTAATGGTTAGCACGCCCGAGGATCGATTCCCAGTATGAGCGAAGAGTGTGGAAAATTTTCAATAGGACAAATTACCCTGTGAACTCAGCAGCTAATTGAGAACAGCTGTGAGATTAAGGTGGAGGTATCCTTTCGGTAGTCTTGCATACCACCAGGGGCTGGGCGCTCATAAAAACCATACTTGAAACTTGCGGACGCATGCATAGGAAAGAGGGACTTGGTCTCTAACCATACTTATTCCAATGAGAGTTGTCTCATAAGAGACAAACACTTTACCTACTCATTTCTTGAAAATTAGAATTTGAATTCTTGCCTTCCAAACAGCGGGTCAGCGTATTGTTCATTACCACGTACAATGTCACTTTATTTGAAAAAAAGCAAATGACTGCAGTAATGTTTGCTTTCAATGCATCAATCGAATAAGTGTTCGACTTTTTTTTATTAACTTAGCCCTTCATGAATTCCATGCGAAGAAATTCGTTAGTTATGCCAAAATGGCTTCCGGCAAGAATTTCAGATATATTCATACCTCGTGTGAATTAATCACCATTGCCAGCGCATGTATCAGAATTAAGGATCTACAAATAAATTTCTAATATTATCTAGAAAAAAAAAGATCTTTTATCTAAAACGATCTTAAAATACCTGCACAAGAGTTAGACATTGTTGGTCGAAAATTACAATACAATTTTTAGATGGGGCCTAAGATTGTAATCATGCGAAATTTCAAGGTTTTTTAGCCCCCCCCCCCCCACACACACAAAGAGAAAAGAATCTGTTGCCCATCTGGCTGGTTGGTGGGGTGGGCCACTTGTGGGGCTATGGTGAATTGATAAATGCTGCAGCCCGAAGAACAATCAAAAATTTCTTCAATTTTAATTTTTGTACTGGCGCGAATCTCTGCTCGGGTGAAGCATAATTTATGTTTTTCCATAAATAGGTAAGTGAAGAAATTTTATAAATAAACAAAAAATAACTAATTTATCTTCATAAATCAATTCTAAAAACAGAATATTATTATTTGATTCTTCACATGATATCAGTAATATATCTTCAGTCTTATTCTTTATAAGTTTTTTTTATTCATAGGTTCTGTGGTAAATTTTCTTGATTGATTTTTTCTACCTAATTCTTTTACCAAAGCTGGAGCTAAAAAGTTACGACTGAAATGTAAGTGAAAAATGTCGGATTACATAAAACCCTCTTTTACGTATTTACTTGTCAAAATAAATGCTTCCATTTGAACTCTCCGGCTCAAAATCCTGGGCCCACTTTGCTCAAATCATAGACTCCACCCCCGTTCAAAATCATGGATCCGATTTAAATCGATTCTCATCTGTGACGTTGATCGAAAGTCCACCGACAATTGTAAAATCACATTTCCTGATTTCAATAAGTCAGTATTTTGATGACTGTTTTCTTATCAAATTATTAATATCGTCAAACAGAATCGGTGAAAAGTGCAGAGGAAACTAAAAATCGTTTTTTTTCCTCTGTGAACAAAACGCTTAACACTATTGAGAGAAAAAGCAATTGAGTCAGGGGAGATAACATCCATCAGATTTATCTCCCTTGAAAATTCACCCAACTTGAAACAAGTGACACAAATACACACACACATTACGAAACATTTTTTTCTAACTATGCTCACAGGATCCATTTTACTCATTCTAGCGAGAGAGTAACCACCACCACCACCATCACCACCACCACCACCACCATCATCATCATCATCATCATCAGTTTTTTGTTGTTTTTGTTTTCCTTAGTCTTCTAGGTGTAAATTTTCTCATTATTATTATTATTATTATTATTATTATTATTATTATTATTATTATTATTATTCGTATGTACCACCGTTATACTTTCTGATTTATATCTTATACCTCCTTCTCACCCTTGCAATGTAATTAACAAGGTCAAGAATTGAGGACGGTACTTATGCTTGAATAGGAGCAAAAAGCGTGCCAACCTTCACTGTAACTGTCTCTCTCCCCACGACAAGCAAACGACATACTTCCAGTTGGGTTTTGAAATATATCGACGAGAAGAAGGTATGGCTATGGTCCCCAGTAATAACAAACAGAAATGAGAAACTGCATGATTCCCAAATAATGTTAGACGAACTGAACGAAGAAAACAAAATAGTTGGTCTCCACATGAATTCCAAATGCCACAAGGACAACAAAACAAGTAAATGGAGTATTTCAACTCTTGAATTCATGGACCGCTTGTAACCACTTGCTATTGACAGCAGAGCTCTTTAGGATTAAAAAGTGACGAATTCTTCTTTGAATAGGAAAAAAATATCACCAAATGGTCAAAGGGAGATAATTCCAATCAAACATTGTTTCCCTTGAGAGTTAAGGATATAGCCCTCTGAACTATACCAATGAGACTCAAATGAATAAGTTTTATCTAAGAGGCACCCAAACACATGCATTGAGATAGCATCGAATTTGGAAGTCGGGCAATTCTGGGGGCAGAGGTAAATACCAATCTCTTGAAGTGGGTCCGATATTGTACCTCTGCCTCTTGATATTGGCCCCAAATTTGCTCATTTCCACATTCAACGCTATTCTGATATATATGTTGGGTAAGTCTAGGGAGAAAAAATTAGCATTATTCTTATTCCTGAATGTACTTGCACAGGGCATGGATTCAGAAAAGCACCATATGCTGACATTATCTCCATTAACTGAACATTTCGGGAACTCGCCCTCTACCTAGTTACCAGCTCTTCACAATGTTGAGCGAGGGGTTGGTCGTTTACCGGTTTCAATTCAGAATCGTTCGTTTCCTAGACTGGCTTGCCGTTGAACTTGGTCTATTGATCTATTTCAACATATCTAGGGTGAAAAGAGATGGATTCATACCTTTCCATAAACCATTAGTGCAAAGTGAACATAAATTGTCTCAATTGGAGTTTTAACTCGGCTCACCGATTCCAATTTCGGTTCCGCTAACGACTTGGCCACCAAACCTCTTCCCAATGTTTATTGAAAACTAGAATTCACCAAAACATTATGAGTGATTCATTTATTGATTCAGCGTACTTGCTTGATGCCTTTCGGCAAGACAAAGCCCAACATCGATTCATAAAATAATTCACTGACAAGTCTGCAAACGACGAACCTAAAACATAAATTGATAAATAAAATGATAAATTAAACACGAAGCATAAAACATGAATTGTTCGAACTTCATTGTTTGTTCTTGTTATTCCTTACACCGAAAGGCTGTGCGTAGACTTGCTAGCTTTGATTTGTCGGTGTTGATTAGTCTTGTGCGGAAATATTGGGTAATAGTTCATTATACATACCTGCTTGATATCATGTCTCTGTAGGGAGATCCTTTCGGCAAGACGAATCCCAGACTCTGTTTGTAGGCCGGATCGGAAATGACGAGGTAGAATCCACAATGTTTGCTGGCCAGATAATTATTCAATGATTGATCAGTGATGAAGGCATAATTATTTGAATTAACCAATTTGATGATGGGATCATCGCATTTATAGTGCGAACCAGACTCCATCTTTTGACCAATTCTCTTGTAGATCTCATCCTCGGAGGTCTATAAAGTGGAAACAAACCAAACAGATATTGACATCGTTTGAAAAGATAGTAGAAATGGAAAAAAATTAGTAAAAAAAAAAAAACAACATAAAAACCAATCGGTGAAAAGTGATGCGTCAATTTAATTTCAAGAATAACAAGCTTGGCTTACTTCATGATAATATGAAAGGTAAAAAAAATAAAAACGTTCTAAAAACAAACGAAAGAAAACAGCAATCATTTAAATGAAAACAAAACGTATTTATTGAATGAGCAACGATCTTCACCCCCACGATGTCTATTTGACCAATGGGAATAGATAACGTCTTTCCATCTTTCTGTTTTTTCACCCACCCTTTTTAGGTTCAATGCTGACATCGGCAAATCTTAAATTCAAACATTTGACAAATTGCAGCAATAAAGTCAACTTTCTAGAAGTTTGACAACTGGTCTGATTAGTCACTTAGTAGAAACTAGCACAGGACCAACGTCTTTACGGAGCATATCATCTTTAGGGTGATCAATTAAAAATTAGAAAAAAAGGTGATTAATGAATAAGTTATTTCTGTCACCTTTTCAGTGATCACTGCGTGAATGCTGCGGGGCATTAAGGCACTAATTTAGAAAAGAATTTTCAACTCTTTAGCTGCATCGGTCCGGCCTGAACAACATATACGTAGGTAGATAGCCAGCCAGCCAGCCAGAACAACTTAAAAACTGAAGAATTCTGGCTAACTGGTTGGCTGGTTGGTTATCTATCTGTTGCATTACAGGTCGCACCAACGGAGCCAGAAGTCTGAAAATTTAAATGTTGCCCCTCATTATGTCTAGAAAAAAGAGTTTCTTTGTGTCTATTTCGTATTTGACCCCTTCCATAATAATTTATTTAGTTGTGAGTTCAATTTGCAATGCAATCTTTTGCCAAATTGTTCCCTTAGATTGTGTCTGGTAGCATTTACGCTTGTTTTTTTTTCATATTCAATCATTTTTTTTCTATTAATCACCGTCCAACAAAAGGCAACAGGAGTTACTTATTTGTTGATCACCCATTTTTTAATTGATCACCCCAACACAGCATGCTGCCAAAAGACATTGATCATGAGGCGATTTCTACTGAATGACTAGCCAGACTTAGCTATGTATAATTCGATCTGTCTCTAAATATGAGTGTTTAAATTTCATCAATGTTGGTATTTCTCACAGGTTTTCATTTTTAAAAATTCAAAAAACTTGGGTAAGAATTTTTAAAAATACAGGCTTTTCCCGTTATAACGCGGTTCGTTATAGCCCGGTTGGCGTTAGGTATTGGACAGATCATGGAGCCCAAAATAATAATCTAGCTTAAAAATTGCTAGATTTTACAACAAATAGCTAGATTAATCGCAGCTTGGTTATAAAGCATTTTTTATATCTTTCTTGGATCTCAACAAACACGTTATACCGGGAAACGCCAACAGAAAGCTTCTTTCCTGGAAATACTGGAATTTATCAGATCCGTATATCGTGATTGGAGTTATTGAGTCGTCCTGCGCCAAATCTCGAAGATTCTTGATTTGGATATGATTGATTGGTACGGTGAGGAAGGCTGCCAGATTGGCTGTATAATTCGTCGACACAAGGATGATGAAGAGCCACCAAAAACCAACAATGATTCGTCCCGGTGTATTCACAGGTTCAATACCAGTCCCTGAAACAAAACATATAGGAAAAGAAAAAAGCGACAGTGATTGAGATGGATTTATGTGAACTTTGCAGCTTGTCAGGGAAATTAACAAGTATTTCTATTTTTGTTCTTGACTCCACGTACGCGTGTGAGCCCAACGTTAAACTGACCCTTGCTCTCGTGTGGCCGTGGTTAAGTATGTAGTTGTCTAACCATTTCCCCCAGGACGACTGAGTGCCAGATAAAGTCGTTTTAACGTGAGGGCCAAAACACGTAAGTGTAGGAAAGGACAAAAATTATCCAGTCTCCGTGACCAGTTTCAAGCAGGCGTCAGAGATGTCTTTCCAATCCTCTCCTTCAATTGCAATATGGATGTGCAGATACTACACTAGCGTACCGGCCCCATGGCCAGAAATTAATTAGTATCTCTGATTCATTTCAGTCCATCCCTTCCAAACCAATCAGCATGGCTCAATTATAAGGTGCCTCCCAGTTCAGTTGGTTGTGGTTCAATCCTGATTAAAGTCAAAGACTCTAAAATTACGCCGGGTTAGAGGTCAAGACTTGTATCATAGTTGATTATGATGACAATAAACGCTCCCTCCCTCTCTACTTATAAATCTTGCTTCTCTCTCTTTTTTGTACATATGAACCTTCTTCCTCTCACCATCTCTCGCTCTCTTACTTGTACGACTTTGTTTTCAACAACACATATATCTCAGAACTCTTACGAACGTTGTCTACATCAATCGACATCACACCAGCTTGACACAAAATAAGGGTTAAGTTTTGCATGATATTTACATTGTAAATCGGACCATCGCTGATAACTTGAAAAGTTTTGGAATATGTGGAAAAATAACTTGCTAAAATATGTCTGGGTCACACACACACACACACACACACACACACAAAATAACTATGGGGATATGTTGTGTGGTTCCTGAGTAAGGCTGTCTCATATGGAAGGACATCTGGTGGATTATAATGAAATTCGACTAAGAGTTAAAATTCTGAAGGCAAATAAACTCCCATTCGAGCAATCCTAATTCAAGAAAACGCTTCGGGGGTTGGGGAACCAAGATTCTGGACATATAGGGTTCAGGATTCGGTACAGAGAAAATGGGCAATTGGAAAATTTAATTCTACCAATAAATACGCAAAAAAGAGTTCAATCAGGACAATGGGAAGGGGAAACCTACTATTTCCCCATCCCCGAGTTTCGCACCCACACTGTACTGACCTTCTTGAAGCGAATACCCAAACATGAGCCAGAAGTTGTATCTATAACTTCTGCTCTGTTTTGGCACTTTATCATTTCCCCGGATGTACGCGCTGCCTCTGTTGACGACCGTTAATATCATGAAACTGAGAATGAAGCAGACGGCGAAGGCGAGCCACGTCGATTCGGCAAAAACGCGGTAGCTCTGCAACAGGTCAGCTGGATTCCCGTCGGGTCGTTTCATTAAAATGCTGATACCATCTTCCATATAAGGCTGGGTGTAATCAACAACCAAAAATCGTTCAAAGGTCAAGGTCAGAGGGTCAACGCCGAGGTCAACTTCCTTCGAAAAGATAACAGAACAAAATAGAGACCTGAGAGAGTTGAGAAAAGGGGAAAATATCAAAAGGAAAAAATAGATACCTGGCAATATTTTCGAAACTAACAGCAACAAAATATTCAAGCGAACCTATTGATCCACTGAAATCAATTACTGTATTTCCCGATTAATAAGACGCTACAAGTGGGAAGAGACTCCTCATAATTGGCCAAGTATTTGAAAAAAAATATTGTCTTGCTTGACTAGATTTCTTGAGGGCTAGAAAACTCCTCCCTTCAACTTAGCTTCCGAGTGCCAAGACGCAAGGTGACTCATAGCATTTTTCAGGGAATAATGTGCATTATCAGCCGTTAAATACCTTTGAACGCTCAGTAAGAAGCAATATACAGGTTTCTTCAAGGTTCATCCTTTCTTCTCTATATCTCTCCGAGATCCGATTTGTATATCAAGACGATCATGTTATACAGAGAGGAACTACGTGATTATTATGATAATTATTATTATGAAGGTTTACGCTCTCTCCCCCAAAAGGTACTTTTGTAATAGTGGGGTCTATTGCGTAACATACGTAAAAGACTTTGAATTGTTCCGCCTGTATTTTTCTTAAATTTTGGAGTCCGAACATATGCGAAAAAAATTGAACAAAACATCCAAAAATTTAGAAAAAAAGGGCACGAATACACAGGTGAAACATGTCGCCCCTTAAAGGTTCGGGTGGAAGAACACCGAAAAGCGGTGAGCAACGGTGAAACCAACAAATCGGGTATAGCTGATCATGTATGGAAAGAAAAGGGAGACCACCTACCCCTCTGGAACAAGGTTGAGATAATTGATCAGGAAGAACACTGGAAAATTCGAAAATTGAAAGAGTCGGCCCACACGCTAGGCAAGCAAAAATGCCTTAGTAATCCTAGCATTGAAATGGATGCCATATGGGAACCTCTAATTATAAAAGACAGAAAACAATAACATAAAAAAAACAAAAAATCAAAAAACATCAAAACTGTCACCAGAGGTTTAAGGCTCCTAAAAATTAGCACCTGTTGTCCACATGGACACATAGCGCAATGGTTACAGCATCAGATAAATTACTGTAAAAGGTTCGATCCTAGTGTGAGACAATATAACAATACTACTAATGCTAAGAGGGGAGTACGGTCAATATACCCCCGTCGGATAAATAAAGGGTTCGGTTCGTTACTTCCCCACATCTACCAGATGATACCTGACGAAGGCAGTAGAGTGCAACGGCCGAAACGTTGTATGAAAAAAAAACCAAGATGAGGATGGTCCGAATATCAATAGAAATAATAATAATACCTCGTCTCAAAAATTCAGAGATATACTACAAAGAACTTATTCATTAGGAGACAAAACAATTTGAAAACAACAATATGATTCACAATCTTATACAAAGTTTTCTTTTTTTATAAATCATTTTAATACTATTTTGCAAGGGTAATAACTCTTAGGCATATTATGCTATGGTAACCATAACAAGAGTACCCCCACCAAAAAGAAAAAAAAAAGCAAATACCTGCAAGTAATTAGTAATCCCTTGCCAAGGATTATTTTATCTTTAGATATTTTTTTGTTTTTTTTTAGATTATTAGTCCTGTTACACGCGCGGGCAACAGTGAAAAACAGCGTTTATTTATCCAATATCTTCGTGAGATTCCCTCACGTTTGTAGTAATTAATTGGGAATATGATTTACCCTTGCTTCGGTGTTTGTTTATTGCAAAACTACTTTCCTTAGCGACATGAAGCAATGCTTGGCTTGAGGGAATTTGCTTTGAACATTTCTCACATAAGGATTAAGACGTATGTCGAATTCATAAGTGGAAAGGGAGAGATAAAGTAAGAGAAAATGGAGGGGAAAGGAGTGAAAAAGACGGGTATATATATATATATATATATATATATATATATATATATATATATATATATATATATATAGAGAGAGAGAGAGAGAGAGAGAGAGACAGACAGACAGACAGACAGACAGACACGATTCAGTTTGCCAGGAAAATAACTTTTACGCATATTACACCCTGGGTCCCATTATTACCAGAGTACACCCCAAAAAAAATCTGCAAGTAATTAACATTCACTTAAGAAAGAAAAGTTTTAATTTGCTTAGCGCATTTTTGAATTTTGTTGCCTTATTTCAACAGGTTTGATTGCCGTAGTCTTTTTCTTTAATTTGCTTGGCGTATTTCAAATTTGGTTGCCTTAGTTTTTAATTTGCTTGCTTTATTTTTTTTATTTACTCGTGCCAAAACGTTTATTTTGAATGTAAGAAACGTACGTTTCTAGCAGTCATTCCAATCACCCCGCTCCATTCTCCGCTTGTTTTATTCAGCGTCCCAAATGTTTGATCCGGGACTTCTGTCAAATTATATCTGAAAAGAGTAACAATAGTAATAAAACATAAATGCCATGAATTTTCAACAAACATTTTGTTTCAGTATCAAACCATTTATTCGGTTTCCAAAAGAAAAGAATCACCAGAAAATCGCAATTTTTGAAACTGGAAGTCTTTGTAATAGTTCGACGGTCGGTCGCCCTTTTGTTTTGATTTTCATGGCATGGTTGAATTGGGTTCAGATGAAAATTACTGAATTAATCCTGATTAAACAGACCCCATCTTGAAAGTGGATTAATCTGTTCATCTAATAAACAGTTTTGATCTTTATTTCATTTTCCATCCTATACTTTATATTCTATATTTCACGGTCTAGTAATACCAAGATATAAGAAATTAGATGTCTACCAACAGACTGGATTCTTTTATAAAACGAAAGCCAAGTAAATGGGTCTGGCATAATTTTATCACTGAGATTAGTCTTACGTAGCTAGCCAGTATACAGGTTAGTTTACTATGATATTTTTGTTGACACAATTATATCTACGATATATTATCATATAACTAAAATGATTGTTCATCAAGTTATATTTCAAATAAATAAAGTGTAAACCGAGTGAAATGAAAATGAAGCAGAAATAAATTTTCGAAATGACTTCCTTCTTCTCCTGAATAAAATCGACTCCTTTTAGACTTAGATTTGAAATTCTTCTCATTAACTGCAATTGAAGGAATCTCCGTTTGTGTGCATGTATGCACTGCAATTACTCGACAACTGGTCATTGTGCGAAGTTGACATTCGCCAGATATATTAGTCAGCACACAGTACAGGGCAGTGTCGAGTTTGGAGGTTTTTTTATCATTGGTTCTCGAACAATCTAATAAGAAAAATACAGATTATCAATCGAAAATTATAGATCTAAATTCAGTACTTAAGAGATGTTACGGAAATATTGTGTAGCCATAGTTCTGTACAACGGATCAAAAATTAATTTACATGACTTGAATGATAGGCTGCTCCAAATATCATAAAGTACGGCCCTTTTTCAAGATGCACTTTTGGAACGGACACTGCCCAAGATTTTAAATATGTCATGTTCCACTGTTCCTTCTTTCAATTCTTGAAGTCTTCTTGACATTGTCTTGTGAACTTTTGCTTGTCAATTAAACTTCAAATACATAAGTTAATTGAAACAAATCTGGCTTTGAGAGGATAGAACACCTCTCCGAATGTAACTTTTGCATAGTATACATGTATATATATATGTGATAAATGAAAATAAATATATTTTCAGTATGAATACATCTATCTATCAGAATCAAAAAAGCCTTTGTGTATTTGTTACATTTTACTTTTGTAGATATGTAAGATTTGTCGGTTTCGCTCAGTCGGTAAGAGTGCCGCCTGCCGATAACTGATTCAAATAGAGAAATGTTTATTTCATATATCGGCTTGGTTTAACGAGACGAGACAGACAAACAGTGAAGAGTTTATCCCATGAATTATAGCATGGTATCTATATGTGATACATATACGAGTCATAAATATAAAAGTATTTCAAACTGAAGTCATAGCCACAGCATAAAATCTCAACTAAGTAATATTACTGAAATGTCAGAATTGTGGCATTATCTCGCCGCATAGCAAATGTAAAAAAAAAATCGATTTCTATATCATGTAAATAAAAAAAATTTGTGTCCCAATTTTCATGAGTTTTTATTTATCTATTTATTATGGGTCATTTTATAAGCCACTGCAGAAAACATATGCTATTGACCCCGCACTAGCTTCACCCAGCTTTTCCCCGACTGAATTGATCTCCTTGAAGAAATGATTCGTAAGCAAAATATTTGAAATAGCGTGAAAAGATCTTACTTGAAATTTAGATTCAAACTCAGCTGATGCAGGATATCAACGTTGAAGCCGACATATTCAGGAGGTTCGCTGCCTTTTCTCTTAAAGATGTAAGGCTTCATCTGACCAATGAAAAAAGAAGATAAATCTTTGAAGTTAGTATTTTGTTGATATTAACTATTCTTGTACAAGACCATTAAAGTCACGCAAGTATGCGTGTATTAACAAGTACCACAAGGAGCTGAACGGCCCTGCCTTGCATGGTTTCAGGTTATCCTTGCACAAGCTGCAGCACCTGTTAGCCCAACTGTGATATCCAGGGGGATTACTTCAGAAAAACGATCGGACAGGGGACGCTTGCACAAAGGCAATCGGTAAGCGCTTCCTTGGAGGGGGGGATCTGGGGGCAGGAAAGGATTCAGACGTCAACAGAAGGGGTTGCATTGCAAATGCTCACCACTCACTCTTGAGCAAGGGCAGGAGACAGAACACTAAAACTGATGGACCAATCCTGCCCACATGGATCTGCAGGTATCAAGAGACTGACACCAGTTAAAGCTGTCTCCATTTTCGATAAGAGACTTCTTAATTCTTGCGACACGTGTTCATACCTGCATAGGCTAATGCATGCAACATATAATGGTTTGCTGCAAAACAAACGCTGAATGGTATTTTCGCCTTTTGCTTTTCTTCTGTAAAAGCGGGAAAATGGCGTAAAGCGAAATTTCAAAAAGCGGGATTACCTGTATCCCCAAATTACTAAATCTCGATGTGAGACCAAATGCCGCCATGAAATTTTTCAGTCGCTTCGACGATTCCAGTTACGGGCTCAAGATCAATAAATATGGCCCAAAGGACTAGAATAAACAACCAAGACTGTTTGTATTGTTTTAGTATCAGTCACAGCTATATCGCATCGGACATACCAGTTCCCATAGGATCACCAAAGTTAAGTGAGGTCGAGTCTGGTAAGTTCATAAATGGTTGACCGTCTTGGAATACAAGATGTCGTTATCAACTGGGATCATATAGAGAGTCTCTAGTTGCGATCCAATTAATCCTCGGGAGAAGAGCACCGATTTGTACGCTGTACAATGTATATACGTTGTACGTTGTATATATCGATATTGAGTTTTCTGGGAAGTTATTCCAGGTTCTAAAACCTGGAACACCCGACAAAGGCCGGATGACACACGGCCAATTAATGAATATATAGACGAGAAGAATAGTCCGACCATATCATACACAATGATTAATGCACACCGTCTAGCAAAATTCAGACGAGACACCCCATTTTTCAACTATAATGTTAGCTAGAAATGAAAAAAAAAGAAGATAATCTATTCATTTTTGGCCATCAAAGCAGATAACTTTTGGTAGTCTGTATTCTATTTGTTGAATTTTAGGATCAAATAAACAAGGATTACCCAATATTTTTTGTGTGAAAACTACATTAACCGTTAAAGACAAACAACAAGCTTATCTGCACTAGAATCAAATTTTCTTGCTTTATTGAAATCTAAAAGGTTAACAAAACAGAATTCATTTCTCCTTACAATACTTTTCGAAAACTACGTCTCCCTGTTCAGCTCCTTGCAAACTTTAGCAAAACAAGTGGGCCTGAGTTTGACTTCAGTAGTGTGATGGAATTCGTTATCGGTATTTGCATACTTTATTGTGTCACTGTTATTCGTGCATGGCGTCACTGGTTTTGGCCTGGTCATTGTCACCCGTCATTATTGTTAAATACGAAAATAAAGTTAAAACTCAATTGTAGGATTTTGACTAAAATCATGTTAGCAGATAAATGAAGACTTACCTCGTTGAAAGCGACTCTCAGCATACGGTTACCAAATCCTTGTCGAGCATTTGGGAAAAACTTTTTGGTCGTTTGAATGATTTCTTTGTTACTGGCGCACCATTCACCAATCTGCAAGAATTCAAAATGATCCTCTCTGTTTTCCACTCGCACAATGTGGTAACGGTCAACAGCTTCATTTTCCAACACGACTGAAAACGGGCTCAGTGTGACGTCATCCTGTAGAGACATTAAATTAATTCCATTTCACCATTCCAACTTGAAAAATCATTCTAAAAAAGCACTACGTTATTTGCATTTTGATGTGTGACGTTCGAATTTTATTTCGTTTCCCTTTGCAAAATATTAATGTGCAACTTTCAGGCTATATTTCGTTTACTTTGTCATCACACATTTCACCTTTTCAAGTTTGAAAAAATTCATTCTAAAAAAGTACCAGTTTATTGGAATTTTGATGTGTGGTGTTCAAATTCTACTTTATTTTTCTCTCTTTGCTGAATGCACAATTAAATTTTCAATTTTTCATTACATTTATTACATCATATTTTAGAAAATTTATTCAATGAAAAAATAAAATAATAATTTCTGCCTTGATACTGACACTACCTGTTTGTAAAGTAAACAAACATGGTGGCCAATGATTGGAATAGAGATCAAGTTGAAGTGTTTGATTTGAGCTCTTGTTCACTTATTGGCTTCAGTGGCTCAATTGGTAGATTTGTTGGAAGTATACCTGACATCCCGGAAGGATGTGATTTCAAGCTTCTTCTTCATTTCCGATCAACACCGTATACTTACTGCTGAAGGGAAGTTGGAATGAGTAAGAGTTACTATGAAAAGTGCCAAAAAGGTAAAGATGATTGCTGCATTAAATCACATTTTATGAAATGAAGTATTGTAACGCATCATCATTAATTTTCAGATACGTGTATGCATCTCTATAACTCGCTTTGTTGTTCCTCAGTTAGCTGATATAATATAATAGTAACGTAATAAGAGGACACTAGAAAATTACACGAAAAAATTACGTCATCAGCGTTCACAAACAAATTTTTGATTAAAGCTGTTTTCCATTTGAGATATAATTTATGTAATCTATAGTTCTCCGCCTAGTGGCCCCCCTATCTGCAGTTTATATTTCAGTGAATCCCTTGTCTGCGGTCCACATCCCAATGACCCTCCCTTATCTGCATTTTACTTTTTAGAGCCACCTTCTCCACAAATTCTGTTTCAGTGATCCTCCCTATTTGCAATTTCCTCCTCGGTTGTACGTGAATTTCGTTCTTATTTAACTTTATTTACCTTCATCTTATTCTAATGTTGTTCGTTTTTAATCATATTTTAAAAAATAAGGAAAATAATCGCCTTGAATCAATAATAATTATATGCATTAATCTGATGGAACAAATGATTGTCTAAGTAAGTATGAGCATGCATACACACACACATAAACAGACAGTCGGATGCACGTATGTATATATCATTTGATGTTCCTAGAGGAAGAAGCAATTCAAACATCTCAAAACATTTGCTGGCAAACCTTCGTTAATATCTCACTCGACTTTCAACTGAAAGCCAATAATAGTCGTGAAAAGAATCAGTATGTCACACGTATACTGAATATTTTCAAGTACTCGAAGGTGCTGAAAATGGAATATTTCATAGCGCCAGTCTTCTAAATAGCGAAGTTTAGGCATTTCAGCATTCGAAATCTTTTCGTAACTGGACGTAGTTGCACTCTGTACTGCTGGCTGACACGACGAATCCACACTCTTCTGAGCCAGTCTGCAATAGAGTGTGTTTCTGGATTGACTGGTTTGTTTCTTGTGACTTTTCACAGCGTTTGCCAGTACGTTTGACAGTTTTCGCGATGGCGGATTAAAAAGGACAGGAAGTGTTGTTTTTTTTGGAGAAACTGTTGTAATGCTTCAAGAAAGCTTTCGGGAAAATGCTTAAGGTAAACCAAAAGTGAACGAGTGGTATTCGCGTTTCAAAAGAGGCGAAAAGTCACTTGAAGACCAACCACAATCGACTTTCAACAAGACAAAATGATAAACTCTTTTGTCTTGGAGCTCACGTCAGCGAATGTTAACAGAAGATAAGTCTACAATTCCGGTTATTTTAGATGACCTTTTCGTATAATCAGGATGCAACACACAGACTTAAACGCACATCCATTCACTGACATATGAACATTAACATACACACACACCCTCCAAGTTCAACATGAAGCGAGATAGAGTCTAGAGATTCAATGAAATACGCTAAAAACACTGAAGAATCTAAGCACAGAAATCAAACTGACTTGATCTGGTGAAAGTGGAGTCCGATACACAGACGCTTGGGTTGACTTTGGTTTTCTCTCTTGGTATTGGTCGTCATTTTTAATGATACTGAGACAACGATTTAGAAAACTGAGTACACCTTGGAGAATAGTCAGTTCCATCATCTGAAAAAGTGCAGAAAAGGAAACAAAACTAAAAGAAACAAGCCAATAACAAATATTTGCGCCTTTTGCTCAAAAAGGTGCCAAGCATTCAAGAACAAAAAAAAATCAACCCATGTTTTATATATTGACTCACTGATATTAGAATTTGTTTCTGTATTTTATTAGGAGGAAGGGGGTCTACATGGAGAATGCTTTCAGTAGGTGGGGGTTTCAAATAGGAAAGACTTATTTTACTAAAAAACAACGACAAAAAAAAAAAAGATAAAAAGGAAAATCACATTTGATTCGTATCTTTTAATAAAAGACTTGACAAAGGAGTAAAATAAAAAAAAATGATCAAAGAAATTTACCACAGATCCAATAAATTAAAACATAATAGATTATTATTTCGAATAAGATGGAAGACAGCTAACTTAAAATAAAATAAACAAATTTTGTTTTTAAGGTTAATTCCTGATTACTTGTTTTTGTGTTTGTTTTTTTTTTTTTGTTGTTTTTTTAATTAAATTTCCCCCCAAGAGTTGAGGACCCTGCGCTGTACCTGAGACTCCGATCACACAGAGATAGCCTAATAGAGCTCATCCTTCTTCAGACTGGTATGGAATCTGAGTTGCCCGTCTCCCAGAGTAGCTGTCAACCATTATTAGAGAGCTGCATCTGCCCATCTAGCTGGGGGAGAAGAGACCCATCCATGCTTTTCCCAAGGGCATTTGTGAGAAATGAACACAAACTATCTCAACTGGAGTTTGAACTTGGCTCGCCGATTTTATTCTCCATATTGTGATCCGTTTGTCCACTCAACACCGATCATTTATTCTTTTTTTTTTTATCTTGATGCAAACATTTGATTTGGGGAAAACCAAAAACTTTCTTTGAATACCTTGCTTGTGTTACACACTGGATCGGTGAAATTGTCTGTTTAGCGGATCTTTAACTTTTTTTGAACAAATAATAAATAAATACGTATTCTAAATTTAGCCAGAAGTTTATTCATTCAAAATAATGGTATAAAACAACCATTTCTTTACAATAATGTAATCGATGTGAAATAAATACAAAAAATAAGTGAATACATCGCTTTTTACTAAAAAATGAATAAATATGTGATCTTAATTTGATCAAAAGAATATTTTCTCACAATCAAAAGTTTAGGTAAGCCAAAGTCAAATCAATTAAAAAAAAAATTTTTTTTTTACAAAAAATGAATAAATTTCGCCAAATAAGCAATTTCGCCGATTCAGCGTAATACATGCACTCGCTCACCGAAATAGCCGATTCGTTGCCGACTCTCTTCAAAAAATCTGGACAGGGTTGTTTAAATGCAGCAATATTCACTTGATTTGGATCCAAATCCATTCGTTGCAAATCAGCGTCGTTCACATCCAAGTTTCCGATGATCCACTGGGTGTTGTACCGGATCAGATTCAGCCGGGAAGCCTGAAACATTAGTTCGAGATTTTTGTTAAATCTTGAACGTTTTCAACCCATTTGCGTCAAAGTCAGGTTTTGGTATGATTAGAGATATTAGGCAGATGAAAGGATATTAGTAAGGCTAATGTTGCTCTTACTATTGAACTAAACAGCTACCGGTAATGCAAAGGCCCAAATAACTGCTTTAACTCCTAATTCTCATTTTTGTTCATTCACTGTCTATATCTACTCTATTTGTTTCTATCAACGCAGACAATTACATTATTAAGAAATAGATACATGTATTGGATTATGTATCAACGCTACGTTGAAGCGGCTACCCTACCGGTCGCAGGTTCGATTTCTACAGAAGTCTCATTTTCTTCACTTGTTTATTCAATTAGGTATGGTAACACAAAATTATTTGAACCCTCCAACCCCGCAAAAATCAAAAACAAAAAAACAAAAACTAAACCAAAACTGAATACATGTTTCTTATCATCCTGAGAGTGTTCATACATTTGATCCGATATTATTCCATGTGTATACTACATTAGTCAATTTTTTCGATGGACTAAATATAGGCCTATAGGCATGTATGGGTTAAAAATGTAAAAAAAACAAAAAAAATTTGTATAATTGTCTCAAAATACATAACAGCTTTTCATTACTATACATTGATTTACTCGGTGTCCTCATCTTTATTGTCCTACCAAGCTGGCGTATGTCTAATCCCTGAGTCATGTAGTGCAAAAAAGTCATATACTCTGGTTCAGTGGCAAAAGCAGACAAGCAGCATCACAAAAACGAACCAACGTGGAATAACTAACTCATAGGAGATATCTTCTGGAATGAGAATAATATGTCCCCGTGAATTGAATAAAGGGTTCGATTCTGAATTCCTGACAATAACAGACACTTGAAAAAGACTACAAGATACAAACCCCTAAACTTTATATCTATAACAATCGTAATGAGGACACTGGTCGGAGTTGATAAAGTTCACGTTCATTCGTTATTTTGAATATCAATCTCGGCATATTTCGTCCAAATTATTTCAAATAACTTTAAAATTACTCACAGCTTGCAATGTCTTTATGGTTCCTTCTCGATCCATCAGGACAAGGAAGAAGCTTGTTGCTATCCTTGGCTTGTAACGTTTCATTGCTGATTCAAAAGTCGCCTTCGTATAATTTAATTGATGCAACGTGAAGCGAACCCCTTTTTTAGAGAGGCCGGACATTAAGGAGATCTGTTGCTGATAATCTCGAAGGAAAAAAGAAAGAAAGAACATCTATTCTATTATTTAAAAAAAAGACAAGCCAGGCTGTTGCAGGGTTCAACCCCACTCCTATATGTGTGGCAACAGAAGATGATTACTGCAACTTTTGTATTGTATATATAACAAATTGAAAATCATAATATATATATATATATATATATATATATATATATATGTATGTATATATATATATATATATACATGCATATATATATATATATATATATATATATATGTATTGATATATATATGTACATACATATATATATACATATATATGTATATATATATGTATATATATATATATGTATGTATATTTATATATGCATACATACATACACACACACACACACATATATATATATATATATGTATACATATATATACATATATACATACAAATGCACTTATTTATTGGAATTAAATAAGCTCTTCTGTATATCTAACATACATTTTCGTATGTGAGTTGGTCTTGTCAGTTAGGCTAACACGGTAAGGAAACAGCCAACTGATCAGTTGATTGTGCGTTCAAATCACGGTAGCAGATGGTATTTAAAAATGTATTAAGCTATTAGAATGAAATAAGGTCTTGTGTCAGAAAATATTAATTTGATATGTCGCTTCGGTGTAACATAATGGAATAGACGAACAGTGAATTGTTTACTCCCATAGATTAGGCGAGGATTGTTAATTGCTCTCCTTGTTATGGGAGAAAACACTTGACACTTGAACTGGAGTCTGGCAAAACATCTATACATATGCGAAAACAGAAAATGTTTGAAGGAAAATAGATTTTCTACTCATATTAACGTGAGGGCATAAATATTCCTGGTTATCGAATCACCGATCGAATCAAATGGCCCGACTGACTAACCAACCAAGTTGGCTGGACTACAGATTTTTGTCCCTTTTCTCATCTGTGTATGTGGGGGGCGCTCCTGATCACATTTTTGTTCTATAGCTTTGAGAATTTACATGAGTACACCTCTAGGCACCATTTTAAAAGTTCTTTTTCCTTCCGAAAAGTGCCTTTTTGTCTCTATAGTCAATTAGACCAAATGTGCTCAAATTCTTTACAGGTATCTATTTGAAAATCGCATATAGAATATATATTTTTTAAAGATAATTTTAGATAAAAGATCTATACTTTTTCAGACAATTTTAAATGTTATTTTAGATGATGAGTTATAGTACACACGCAGGCTGCGGTGATTCATTTGTGCGAGGCACGGCTATTAGTATATTTTCTAATCTTTCAAAGTGTGACGATTTCATAAGGAAATGCTGCATCAAAACGAAGAACGTTATTCACGAAATATGATGACATGTAATTTTATGTCTTCAGCAATATTTTAGCAATATCAATTCTTGTAAAATTAAGATACGTTCATATAAGAATTCTTTATACATTTGGAGTCGTGGATCCTCCTGCTTGGGCAATGCACAATTAAAAAAAAAATTAAATTTCTAAATAGAGAAATTTTATGAATGTATGTAAAAGGTGTTACAATCGACAACAATAATACGTACGAAAAGATCCATCCATTATAATATTCGTCTCCGTCCATCGAAGATGCGCTACAAGGGAGACAATAGCTTCCATCAAAAGCTTGGTTTTTGGTCGCATTCTGACGGGGGAGCTTCTTGTATCTCCTCCGTTCGCCCGGAAACAATGTGTATCTGGTAGGGGCACATGGGGTCGTCCATAAATTGTCAGATAAACCTGGATAAGCTCTTGCATTTCACAACTGGCATATGTGATAACAACAAGGCAATCTTTGGACACCAGGTCATTCACTTTGGAAAGAAGAAAAAGAACAGACTCTGTTTAAAACTGGCAATATTGTTGACACAATTTTTACAGCGTTTGGCTACATATGTCAGCGTTTGATGGAAAATAATTTGAAAGACGGCACAAATTACCAAAAATCCGGGTTTTTTTCTCTCAAAGGTTTGTTTTGAATCTAGTAGACTTCGTAGTCTTTCAATGTTCGTCCGCTCTTTGTTTTAAATTTTGTTGTGTAGTTAAATTGTCTTCTGATGTAGATCGGTGGAATCATCATCATCATCATCATCATCATCATCATCATCATCATCATCATCATCAGTCTTTTGACATCCACGTTGGACATAGACCTTCCCCAGGATTTGCCAAACTTCTCTATCATGAGTGTTGCAAAGCCAGTACTTTCTGGATTTGTCTAGCTCGTCTCTCCATTCAATATTCTGCCAGCCTCATTTGCGCATGTCATCTCAGGGGATTTATGTCGTGAGTCACGATATCCATCGATTGTCTGCCATTCTTGCAACATGGCCAGCCCAGATTTTTAATGGATTCTATGATGTCCTTGACTCCTGTCTTTTCCCGGGTGTACTGTGCTGTCATGTGGTCTCTCCATGTGAGGCCCAGTATAATTCTTTCATGTGCATTTTGCATGGTTCTCAATTTACGGATCTGTCTCTTGGTCAGGTTCTATATTTCAACTCCAGAAGTGACTATTGGGATCGGTGGAATAATATTGATTAAATAGACCCTAGCTTTGAAGTGGATTGACTTTTATATTTCATAAACAGTTTCAGTGATTTTTTGTATTCATTTCATCGTATGTTGTATATCCTAAGAATTTCCAGTTGATTAATAGTATTTACAGGAGTATCAATTTACACCTGTTAGAGAAATTTTCGTTCTTTACTTCTCATTCTTTATCATATATCAAGCCTCGATTCAGACTTCCCCAAAATCCAGGTCACTTTTAGTCTGACGCTTGACGGTATAACTGTCAATCATATAAATAAGCACTCAGAATCAAAAGAGGACACATTTCTAAAGTTATTACAACTTCAAGATGCCTTTATTTCTATTATTATTCGGATCATCCTCATCTTGGTTGTTTTCCATACAACGTTTCGGCCCTCATCAGGTATCATCTGGTAGGTGTGAAAAAACAACCAAGATGAGGATAGTCCGAATAATAATAGAAATAATAATACCTCATCTCAAAAATTCAGAGATATTCAAATTGCCTGTTCAAAATGATTCGATTAAAAGTATTTAGCATGAAGGACTGACATTGAAGAGGAAAAACAAGGATTTATAGGATTTCAATGAAAAGAGTGTAAAGAACCACAAAAATGGTCCAGCATCAATCACCGGTCATATTCAGAAAAGCTTAAAGAAGTAGATCTGGAGACATTATTTTACAGAAGCTGTGCTGATTATCTGGAAATGTACAGAATAATCTCAGGTCTTCACCATATCGACCAAGACTGTAAGAGTAGCATTTACCTAGATAAAAACGAGCTTCTCCCATCCTTAAGCAGTGCAGGTCACAGGAAGAAGCTACTAACCCAAACAGTCACCGGATTGAAAAGCACTTTTTCCCAGACAGGTCCGTTCCTACGTGGAACAAGTTATCGGAAGTCATAGTCTTGTTTCCAAACATGAATATATTCATATCCAATCTCAGGAAAGATCTCGTATACCAAATGATCAAGTATGAATTTTTGAACTAAATGATAAACCACAGTTGGATCCCATTGGTTGAACTCACTAACCTAATATAATCCCGTTGAGACACGAAGTTGCGATACAAATAACACGTTTTCAGCTGTACTGTCTTCAGTTACAAAGTTATCTCAACAGATTAATTCCTTCATGAAAAAAGACATCCACTATTTCAATTGTTCTCAACAAAAAATTAATAATTATTAGAGAAACGCTTTCTCTATGAAATTCAATAAGAGCATTAGAAAACCATTATTGTTGATTTTGACTTCGTTTCAATTTGATAATTGCTCAAATGATACTACCATACAGAAACGAAAACAAAATGACGCCAGAAAGATTGGGTAATGTAGAGTGGGTTCAGGGATTAGATTTGATTTTCTGCTTAGCTCTAAAGTTCTCATAGCATAGATGACCAAGATCAGCCGGTCGTTTGCCAGGCTTGCCTGGGTAGAAACGTTGTGAGTTCGAATCTGACCGAGAACTCATTCTTCATTTCCGATTCAGTCTGTTTACTCATTGCTGTAGATCGACAGCCTGAGTTGATTTGAGATTAAAAATCACTAAAATTTATAATGCATCTAATGAAAATAATGTGATATAAGATAATTGTATTAGAAAAGTCTAAAAAGTGTAGCCATAGTTTCTACTTACCATGGTGATGTAGATCTTCTGGTTGTTTGGCAGGATATTTCCGAACGATCACTCGAACACCAAATATTTCTGGTAGCTTTGCCAGACATATTTCTGGAAAAACGGAGGAATTAGCTGCGATGTCGGAGCGCTCCTCCAATAAGAATCCTGTAATGGAAGCGAGAAGGATGAATCGTTTATTTTAAGAGTAGAACTCGTATCCTTAACAGACATTAGCGTACACATAGTCAGTTCAAACTATTCAGCTATATATAAAACAAATATTTTCGATTTATTATGCTACACAGACATAAGTTATTGATCCGTGGAGGACTGTTGGATGAAACATCATAATTTTATGAATATTTGATTTTTGTTTAGATTTGTTTGAAATAAGCTAGCTTAAAAAATAGCTGGTTTTCTGATATTTCAGATAAATTGTCCGTTACTAAGTATGCACGTAGAATGATGTACATTTGCAAGCCAAACATGTATTAAGATATCAACTTACCAATATTTATTGCTTTTGTAAGCAAAATGTAACTTGCTACCCCAACAAAAATGATGAGAGGATCCGCGCGAGAAGCCATTTCAAAAGACTTTATTCGGTGTATATAATCTGGATATGAAAAAAGTTGAGCGAGAAATTACAAAATGTTTAAGTACACGATGCACCATGAAAATATATTCATCATTTGATTATATCTCATAAATTTAGGTTCTGACCTGGTAGTCTGAAATTTTGTACAGAGCATTTCAAACGTCTTCCCTGTTCATGTTTACTGTTTGAATAGTCTATACTATACTGATATCGAGCATGGTATCAAAGTATGTACACAACCAAATCGTTGCCCTAAAGAAGACTGGACTGAACAACAATCAAGTGATAAAAGAGCTGAATCTTTGCTGAAAGACCGATCATGACGCCAGGAAACTTTTTGATGAGAAGCTAGCGAGAAGAAATCCTATAAAAAGAGCTGTGATTGTCACTGAGAAGGGTTGCAAAAGAGAATCTCGGACAGGGCATAAAAATGCAATTCCAGCACTAGATTTCAGAAGCCTCAAAGCAAAAGCGAAGCAAGACAAAGCCGAGGGCAATGCTAAAGAACTTTAGGAGGCCGCCTACAAAGTCTTCATCTGGTCTGATGAGTACATTTCGTGACGAATCCCTCAAATGATAGGGTTTATGCAACTGATGCTGAAGACCTTTCTGAAGGCAGCAGAATCTATTTCCGTTGCCAGAAGCCTGGGAGGATGATGGTGCAACCTGCAATTTCATCAAATGGGAGAAAGGAAACGATTCAGTCTTCGTTGAAGTCAGTTACCTTTCATCTGGATGTCTTGATCAAGGGAAAAGGTCTTCATATCATCATATCATTGCTGTTATTTTAAATCACGGTTCGTGAAGTTTATATATCGGTTTGGTTTAACGTGATGTGACGGATAGATAGTGAACAGTTTACTACCCTGAAAATGGTGAGGATTTGTCTTGCTCTTGTTGTTCTTTTTACGAAAATAACAAAGTCAACTCCTACTTTGACAGGAGTTTGACAAAAAAAAAATGTGCATTTGTTTCAGTTGAAGAGTCCATAGTTCCAAATGGGTTGGTAGAAGGTATTTTTGAGAAGAGTCCACTATTACATAGAGTAAACTAAGAAACTGACACGGTTCATTGGACATGAACTAAGCATGAGTTGGTGTTAGACCATCTGTACTCGGAGATCTGATCAGGATGGAAACCATTAATAACTGAATTTTAGAAAAAGGAGTGCATACTTTTAAACAGTAGACAGGTAGTATTTTTCAGCCAAATATACCTCTGTGGAATAGTTCAGTGTTATAACCAGCGAACCAAGAAAAAAAAACCCTGTTCTTCATTAGAGAGAATTTTTGACTTTTATTTTACTTCATTTCAATTTTTTAGTTGATTTTTTAATCAAAGCTCAACTCTGGACACCAATCCATGACTGTGGGTAGATAGTGCAGATCAGAAATAAAGAAAAATCATGGTGAGACCGTGCAAGTCATCGAAGCTTTTGTAACTTAGAGGGCAAAGCAGCTATTGCACTTAGCCTGGCTTCGGTGTTGCAAATAGGACGTCAGTTCTGGGTCTCGTCGGAGGCTTATTCTTTTTCCTCCAATTTGTGCTATTTACTCACTCTCGTAGATCGACGCCCCGAGGTGAGTTGTGATGAAAAACAACTAAAAATTGAGATGAAGGATAGTATTAGTAAATAATTAATAGTTTACAATACCCACCATATAAAATAAACAAAGATAAAAGATAAGCAAGCAGGTCTGGTTCGTCACTCAACAGAAATCGTCACGCGACCAACTCCTCATGACAGCATGGCATGTTGGGGTTGATCAATAAAAAAAATTGAAAAAGGGGTGATCAATGAATTAATCACTTCTCTCACCTTTTGTGAAAAATTTCGAATTAAAAAACTTGAAACAACTGTGAACGCTGTTGGACACAAACTAAGGGATCATACACAAACTTATATTGCAAGTAGAAACCCTATTAAAAACATATGGGGAGGTTAACAAATATATAATGAGGAGTAAATTCTTGAAATTTCATCCCTTTAGCACCATTGTGAGATATATACATAGTCAGCCAGACAGTCAGACAGACAGACCTTTTTGAATACTAAAGAAAACTTTGTGACAGTTTTGTTTGACGGTTTCTAATCATTTCCTCTTATATAAAATACCAATTTTTAGATAACGTAAATCTTGTAAAACTTTTGTAAATTTATAGAAATCGATCAAAAGCCTTTTCGTGAAAATCAAGAAGTAATTTCCATATATCCTAAAAAAAATCAAAATACCTTCTATTCTTTCTTTCAGCACTGTTTACGTTCACTTAGGATTATCTCTTTAGAAAGGCATTAATCCATCTCTTCTACTCCATGCTATAGGTAAAATAACTGGACACACTAGGCTCTACAGCCTTGGGAGAAGTCAAAGGTGACTTAGCTCACTGGCAATAGTGGCAATGGAAGATTCCAATTCGCCATTACCTTTCCAAAAACCACCGACCATACAATCGTCATGGAAGGAATTGGAAAAAAGCCCTTGTCCAGTAGTAGACCAGAAATGTCTATTGCTGCTCCTGTTGTTGCTGATAATAAATTGTTCTTTGTGTTAGTTTCTTAATGGAATATATTCAGGGTAAATCAAGTAGCGTCGTTCAGCTCCGTTGGATCAAGTAAAAATATTCAAATTAGAAGAAAGACCTTCAAAAAGGCTCGTAAAATGCTTGGTTAGCCACGAGAAAAGTGAAAGAAATAAAAAAACGCAGAAGTTTTGAATTATTTGCACAAGAATAAGATTAAGCGGAAATGTTAAGTAAAAAAACGTCCAGATGGCATTTTCCCGCCAAAAGAGAAAAGCAATCAAACATGGGGCATCATCTGATAGCGACCGAACAATGGCAGCCATTTTCCTTTCATTCTTGCGTCTTCTTTGTGAGATCTTTTGTCATTTTATTTGAACTGTATCGATGACCCAACAATTGCATCGATCGATTTTGTCAAGGAGGGAAATGTAGATGATCACCGAAGGTGGTTGAAAGGCCAGCATTATTTACTTTCAAATAAGATCGATTGATGCAGGTTTGTGCACATCTCATTTGGACAGAACGAAACGTTGGACAGGAAAACATCCACTCGACATAATTGAAGATACATGTTAGAAACTGTAAAACAAAACTGCCACAGAAACTGTCAACATAGGCCTCTTGAGTTTTTAAGTGAATCTGACTGACTGGCTATGTATGTGCCGCGTAAAAAGGTTGCACAAATGGAGCTAAAAGTCTGAAGATTTAGATATTCACTTCTCGTTATGTCTTCAAGGAACATTTTTAAAAAACTCCCTCAAATAAAATTTTAATGGCGGGTGGTGGTTCAATTTACAATGTAATGTATTTTGAATTGTTTTTACTTTGTCACCAGCAGCATTCACGCTTGCTTTTTGAAAATTCGATTTTTTTTAGAAATCACCACCCAATCTAAGGCGGAAGAAAGGATTCATCCAATGATCATCACTTCTTCTAATTTTTTTTATTGATCAGCCCTAACACTGCATACTGCAAAAAGACATTGGTCATGTGGCGGTTTCTATTGATTAACTAACCGGGCCTGTCTATGTTTAAGAGAAGAAGGTTAGGAATAGGAAAGGGTCGTATTTGCCATCCATTATATTTCTCTTTAAGTGTATTTTTATGTCATCACGTATGAAGGAGTAAATGGCTGTTTTAGATGAAATACAATGTGGCCCATAAATGTGTGCACCATTACCACTTCTTCATAAGATGTTGTTTTTCTTCAAAACCAACCATAGTAGAATTGTATTATCTTTAGTGGAACATTGCACACTTAAAACGGATAATATCAGGTATCATAATGACCAAACTCTGCAACATTGAAACTATGTTGTTAAAAATTCACTGTTGTCCAAACGAAAAAAGTTGATTTCATTCCATAAAGAAAGCATATTTTAAACCAGTGTTGATTATTTTCATAAATAGAGGATTTGAATAAATGCAAATATAGATAGTGCACGCTATATCAAAGTCATTGTTTTCAGTATATCTACGTTTAATCAGTGATTGTTCCACGTAGGGAAGAAGACTCTTCCGATTTAAAGGAAAATATTATTAATTACCACAAACAGAACAATGGCCACAAAAAGATTGCTGCACAACTGGAGTTGAGGGAAACACTTCTGAAAAATGTGGAAAAGTGGATAAGTCAGAGGAGTACAAAAGCGACAAGGTTGATCATGCAGGCTAACCCTAATATCTATTTGTTATATTAGAAGATTGGTTGATGAAAACCCAAGAAAATCGGCTGCAGATGTTGCGAATGAGGTCAATGAACAACAATCAAACATACCCTTAAAAGACTGACTCACATGGACGACGGCCTTGTGGGTAACTGCTACTGAAATCGAGACACAAACAGACTCGTTTAAAGTTTTTTGCCGGAGAATAGGGATTCAAATCTAACATTTTGGGACAGTTTACAGCTGAAACAAAAATCAACTTTCATGACATCCAATGAGTTTGGAGTCGTCATGGTGAGGTATGCAAGGTGAAGTGTTTGATATCAAGTGATAAGTCCAGGTGATAAGTGCCAAATTTGAGGTGAGTGGTTCATTTTTTCATAAAAGCATGGAACTTAGGATCCATATACAGTTTTGGGCCCCGAACATTATCAGAAATGGAGTCATTGCAAAAAACGTCTCGTGGCAGAATAGATGATGTCTACCCCTTATGTTTTCCTGGTCAAAGATTATAATGTCACATAATATTATAAACTGTTCCGTTGAATAGGTAATGATGAATTCAGTGACCTTGACGAGGAAAATATGGAGTAGATATCGGTTATTTTGTGTTATCCTGTTTAATTTAGGAGATATGATGCAAAATATATATAATTAGATTATAGAAGAAAGTAAAATGGCCAGTATACCCACCATGGAGCGAAGTATCAACGAAGTCTTGAATGCTGAAGATTACATTAGTATATTGGGAAAATGTTGGCTTCATTCAAACGCTTGGAGAGAAAAACCTTGTTTCAGCAAGACGATGATCAAAAACATTCCGCTAAATAAAACAAAAAGTTCCTCAAGAGGTAGAAGGTAAAAGTCCTCGATTTACCTGGATTTGAAATCCAACTGAACATTGGTGGAATATACTGAAATAGAAAATAACGAAACGACGACCATCGAACAAGAGATATTTGAAAGATAGAGAAATCAAGTGAAGAATCACTCTAGGATGGCAAGACTTTAGCAGAGCAAGTTCAAGTTTCAAGAACACAAAAATTCCATTAGTTCTAAAAAAAGAGTATACAACCAATACATCCTCCCGATAGTCACTTATGGAGCGGAAACATGGAACCTAACCAAGAGACTGCTCCTCAAACCGAGAACCATGCAACGTGCACGTGATACAATCATGCTCAGCCTCACATGGAGAGATCATAAGACAGCACAATATATCAAAGAATAAACAGGGGTCCGGGACACCATAGAATCCACTAGAAAACTTAAAATGGCAATGGGCTGGTCATGTTGCAAGAATTGCAAACAACCGATGGACATCCCAACTCAAAACATGGATCCCCGGAAATCACATGCAAAACTGAAACCGGCAGAATACGTGATGAAGAAACGAACTATAAAAGTTGAGAAAGTACTGGTTTTGCGACGCCCAAGATTGAGAGGCCTGGCGAATCCTAGGGAAGGTCTATGTCCAACGATAGACAATAAAAGACTGATGATGATGATGATGATGACGATGATGATGATGATGATGATACAGTCGAAGTGGGAAAACATCCCAGTGACTATTTGTGCAAATCAATTGAAGTCGATTTCGTTGAGCCTAAAAGCATAATATGAATATATAGGCTATATAAAGGCGGTAACACGAAATATCGATGTTAGTTAAACTTTTCTCGTCCGTGTGTACTCATTATTGAACGACAACGTATTCATATTTTGACAACAGAATGTAAAGTTTGGTAAAAAATAATACCTGATAATGTCCGTTTTGTATATGTTTGTGTACGTTCCGCTAGAATTATAATATACTGCTTTATTTGGTCTAGAAGTACTGCGAACAGAACCGTATGCATGCCAATTTTACGGACAAAATAAATCTCAGTTAATTTAACACTTTGCAGACTGAATTCACTTCTAAATTTTAGCAATTTTGAAGGTGACTCAAATTCAAATTTAATCCGTGAGATATGTGCACAAATTAACCTTACAGTACCAAATATATTCTTGTAGGATTATGCTCAGATTATGGTATTCAATCACTAATCTCACTAATTTCAAAACATCTCACCAGATCTGGTTGTAAACAAATGCAGGTTTTCTGACTGGTCAGATCTGGCCAGTGCGTCTGGCAAGGGTTAAAATTGACACATACACACTTGCAAACTTAGATACTATGATTAATTATCGAGATTATAGACTTACATTAAATTTCTCCTCTGAAATAAGTTCTGAATGTTAGCAACTAATATTTACGAAGCGTTTCAGTGTATAAACTTGACCTGGAAGCGTATAAGCTAAACCAGAGCGCATGCCTCAACCAATACCATTGTCACTAAAAACTGAACAATCATTTTACTGATTCCAGATTATGCCGTGACAAAAGTATGTGATATTCATCTATCCGAGAGATATATCATCAAGGGCTTGCCAAACAGTTATAATGAATCCAAGAGTGTTTTTTTTTTCTGGCGATTGAACTCCTCCTCCTCCTCCTCCTCCTCCTCCTCCTCAACAGAAACAACAAAAAGGACTTCAGTCGTTCGAGAAACTCTTTGAACGTAAATGACCCTTCCCAAAATTATAGACAATACAATTATCTCACAGTTTATGATTATTCATTTATGATAACGTCTCCGCGATGACATTATTCCTGAGTTATTACATTAAAAAAATCGAAAAATGATCTCGCAATGTTGGCAAAATCACAAAAAATCCCAGATCTGCCCTCAAATTTAATCAATCATTTCTTGCCAACCTTTCAACACACTATCGTTAAAATCTATGGAGAACTTATTAAGATATTGTGCAGGCAAATAAGCAAAGAATATGGGTGAATACATAACCTCTGTCCACACAGAGGTAAAAAAAACAAGGTTTCAAAGTTTGAATACAAAAGTGAACAGGTCTGGTTTGCCAATTGATATAAACCAGCACGCAATTAACATATTTGGGCAGCATGCTGTGTTGGGGATGATAAATTAAAAGGTGAGAAAAGGGGTATCAATGAATAGTATTTCTCTCACCTTTTGTTGGGCCAATCGCTAAAATGTCAACAAAAAGAAAAAAAATTGAATACAACCAGACACAAAATAAGCCACTGATTTAACATAAACTTACCTTTCAAATGGAAGCTTCTACAAATCTATTTCAAGAGGAGGAATTTTCAAAAAGCAAGAAAGTATGTTCTAGATATAACAAGGAGTAAATGTTTAAATTGTCAGCATTTTAGCCCCATTGGTACATACCGTACGCTCGATACATAAGAAGCCAGCTAGCCAGCCGACTCAACTTAAAAACTGACAAAACTAATGTTGACCATTTTGGTTGATAGTCTCAGATATATATAGAATTCAAGAAAAATACTCACATCTCTTTCTCTGTACAGCAGTTGCCGATCGAAAGTCAATCACTCTTTGTGGAATTCGGTGAAAACTCTTGGTAAAAAGAAAGTATTTTCAACTGTTAAATAAATTCCTGTATTTCTCTTGAAAAATGAAAAAAAATATAAGCAGAAAAATCCCGGTTATGAAGATGTTATTCACTGAGCTTTGCTCAGTTTTGACACGGGGCCATATCCATGGGGGAGCCGGTGAGGATCGAACTCACTACTCAGTAGTAATTATCTGCGAAACCAGCTTACTAGCCATCACACTATGGCTAGGTGCCGAACCCGGTAAAGAAGATTACAAAGTTTTATAGCAGAGACAGCTGAGAGAATATTTTATGAGGAACGCTTTTTTTGCAAAGTCGATAAAAAAAATTGTTTGGAGATTGAAGGAAGTAAGATGTTTTAGCAGTTTTTGATCATGCAATAAATAGGTGTGTTTAGCGATAACAGGGGTTGGTAGATTCATTAATTAATAGGCCATGGCACGGCGATGACTCAAAGGACAGTAATAAATGAGAAACCACTCCCGCGGTATTCACAATGTCATGCCAGCGTCCAATTGTCCATCTGGAACGGATGGACAATCATCCTTACGCCAAATCGTGTTTTAACCACACATGCGCACACACACACACACACACACACACACTCTCTCTCTCTCTCTCTCTCTCTCTCTCTCTCTCTCGCTTATATACTATTTCAATCTGTAGCCTATACACACGCCAAATAGAAATATTCATATGCTTTGAGCACACACACACACACACACATGCACACACACACACACACACTGTTTCTCCCTCTCTTTCTCTTTCTCTCTCTCTCTCCTCTCTCTCTCTCTCTCGCTCTCTCTCTCTCTCTCTCTCCCTGTATGAGACTCTGTGTGGAAGGAACTTGGAAGGTCTTTGTCCAGCAAAAGGACCCGAAATGCCTGCAATAGATGATAATGTCATCCCCACCCACATCCAAAATGTTATTACTTTAGTGGGTTTTGAGCTACTCAGTGTTTGTGTTCCATTCATAATTTCAGATCAAGTACTAATCCTTCTGTACACAGCTTGATAATCATTTGCTCTCAACACTTGAAACCTTTCTCTTGTTAAACAGACATTAACACTCGCTCCTTTTACTGCCATTTCACTCCACCCGTTTTGCTTTCTTTTTTCCACCCTTTTAAAAGATTTTCTTGGAGATTAATCCAGAGTTCACTTTCCTCTTTCTCGTTCTTTACGGTTGTTTGGATTGAGGATTTAGGCCGGAAATGTTACATTCAAACCGAAATGTTTACACGTCTATCCATCCGTACGGGGTTTTAAGAAAAGATTGAGAAACATATTAGAAACTATCAACCAAAACTGTCGTTAATATTGTCAGCATAGGTTTCTTCAGTTTTGAAACTGTTCTGTCAGTATGGCTGGTTATTTATGGATGTTTCACGGTTACAGGCTGCACCAATGGAGCAAGTGGGGTGAAAATTTAACTGTTTACTGATATTGAGTCCAGAAAAAATCGTTTTGTCTGTTTTCTTGAACCCATCACCAGCAGGTTTATAGCAGGAATTCAATTTACAATGTAAATTCATGCTAAATTGATCCCCCAGGTTGTGTCCAATACCATTTGCGCTTAGTTTTTGGAAAGTCGGACTTTCTTTTAGTGATCACTGCCCCAAAACTGGCGATAGAAGTAACTTATTGATCACTCTTTTTTCCAATTTCCAGCCAAGAGACGTTGGTCACGCAACGGTTTCTCTCAAGTAACCATCCAGACCTGTTTGTACATCCATCTATATTGCTGCATGAATTGTTCTATGGACATTCTTGTTTCCATATTTTTGCGTAAAGATTTGAAATGTGAATGAGGATATGTAACGCTGAATCAGGGAAATTTTCTAATTGACGGAATTGACTTATTTTTTGAAAGAAAAAGTTCGATTCCATACTGATTACACAAACTTTTGATTCTAAGATGCATAGTTCAAAATATATGGGCGTTTTTATGAATTAGGTGATCATTTTGAAAAACCCTCAATAACAACCACCAGGGGGCACTGCTGAACTGGGTCCATGTATACTTTCTGTACCTAACGCAAATTGAGAACCATGCAACTTTTACATGAAAGAATTATGTTGGGCCTTACATAAGGAGACTACAAGACAGCACAGTACATCCGGGAGAAGACAAGAGTCAGGGATATCATAGAATCTATTAAAAATCTCAAATGGCAGTGGGCTGGCCATGTTGCAAGAATGGCGGACAACCGATGGACATCGCGACTCACGATATGGATCCCCTAAGATCACATGCACAACTGAGGCCGGTAGAATATCAAATGGAGAGACGTGCTAGACAAATTCAGAAAGTACTGGCTCTGCGACACCCATGATTGATAAGTGTGGCGAATCCTGGGGAAGGTCTATGTCCAACGACGGACGTTGAAAGACTGATGATGATGATAATGATGATGATGATGATGGTATGTACCAAAACAAGCGTAAAAGTTTAAAATGTGTACGAGGATATGTACGTTACGCCGAATGGGTATTCGTAAAAATGTCCCCAGGAATATGTAACTACGAATCGGCCAAATTGCTATTTGGCAAAGTTTTCTTCTTTTGCTTTTCTACAAAAATGATTAAATCAAAAGTGTTTTAATCAAAACAAGGAAATACAATATTTCTTTATATCCTTGTTTTGATTGGATAAACCTTTGATCAAATTAGCACTACGTATTGAGCTTTAAAAACGACATATAAACGTCCATATCTTTTGAATTATACATCCTAGAATCAACATTTTGGTTTTTAGGTGTATAAATTTGAAATTAGCAATGTCACTTGATAACGCGAAATTAGATTTGATATTTAAAAAAAAACAAAAGCAAAAATAGAAGCTAAATAATAATCAAAAATTGAAACATTGTAATAAAGAAGTAATAGAATATA
This sequence comes from Thysanoteuthis rhombus, assembly GCA_963457665.1. Lineage (NCBI taxonomy): Eukaryota > Metazoa > Mollusca > Cephalopoda > Oegopsida > Thysanoteuthidae > Thysanoteuthis > Thysanoteuthis major. The sequence continues at coordinate 23,634,211 of OY735225.1, read as the reverse complement.
ATAAAAATAATTGGCCTTGTAATACTTGCACACGCCCTTGCATGCTTTTTTTTACAGTTACGATGTATCAGTTCATTGCACATGTCTTGAGCTTGTCAAATAATTGTCTACTTTGATTTCCGTGATTCATTCTCTTCATTCTGTCCCAGTCTACGGGACTCTGAAATCTAGGACCCTTCTACAGAATTTGTCCCTTTACGTGTCTACCTTGATTGACTGTTGTAAGCATATGGTGTTGACGGCCTGCTTGTGTTGGTTGGATTTCCTTCAAAGCTCTGGATTTTCTTGCAAGGATTTGCTGTCGTGTTTCATTTACCTTGGATAATTTACATGTCCAGGCGTGCATAAGAGCAACATGCTTCTCCAGGAAATTGAATATATTATCAGTGATACTACAGGTGACATCTGCCTGTTGGAATGCATCAGTGACATCGGGAGATACATTCCATGTGTCCTATGCTCTTTGTTTCTCCCTGCAAAGAAGGAGGTGTCACTCCTAGTGAATGAATGAATCCAGCTGCAATTTCATGTGATGCTATGTGTCTGTGAAACTTTCCGGTACCGAATGATGTCCATATTTCATTAGCTAGAATAGCATGTAGGTTTGACACAATGAGTACCACCACATCTATATCGGATCTTCTTATCATGATATTTTTATTTTCTTCATGTGTAACATGATGTAAACAAGGTTCATTGAGATTTTAATCATCTCTTCCTTGTGAAGAAAGTACTTGATCATCATAAATGCTGTGAACCTTTTTACCTGTAAAAGTGCTCACTGACACGTAAGAAGCTTTACTCGTTAATTGGCATCTTTATGAAAGATCTATTCTCTTCCCCCTCTTCACTGCTGTTACTATCTTTAGGCTATTTTGGTTGTAAACTGTCCACATAACACAAAATCTAGCTGCTCTAACGTACATCTTATCATACGTCGCAAAACAGCCCACCGGTGAGGCGAAGGTCCAAGTTTCTTGCTAATATAACACATTTATAATCATTTCTGTCAAATTGTATATCCATTTCTTAATAATATAATTGTCTGCTTGAGAAACAAATTGAGCAGATATGGACAGTGAATGAGCAGTGTGAGAAACTAGACGTAGAGCAATATCAAGTCTGTGCACAAGATAAGGGTGATGTGAGATGTATAGTCGAAAGACAATCTTGGTGTAATCATAAAAATAATCTGGAGGTTACTTCACCATCCAGAAATAGTAATATCACTCTTGGGATTGATTCTGTTAGTTCTTCTAGAGATTCAAATACTGTCAGTAGATCTACTTTGTTGCCAGATCTCATGCCACCAATCTTGGAAAGTGTTGGCGGTCATGGCTGGTTTTCATGCTTCAAGACGTCTTCAAGATTTTCTTCCCTGGTTTGGCATTCAATGCATAATCTGGAAAACAGTGTGCATTCTTCTTCCATGATTGCCGTAAGAGCCTTCTGTTTCGGGAGACTGTTTTTTGTTGATAGTAACTGAATTTGTTTTTCTGGATCTTGTAATTACTTTTGTTTTATCGACAAAGCTCTCTTTGGCAAATTGCTCATATTGCTGATATTCCCAATTTGTATACATTTTCTGCTGTCTTCTGGATACTGGATTCCATAATGATCTTGGTATCCACTGTCAGTAAATCACCACTGTCTTCCCTGAATGGGTTCCAAATACATCTTCAGGGGACGTCACTCCCTGGGCACAGTCACAAAGTTGCTAACACTAAAACCTGGCTTGTATTGAGGTATTCAATTACAATTTTAACAGTCATTGAGAGAATTATTGGAAAAGACTCATGAGGACCACCATCTTAGAATCTTATTATATTGAAGCATTGTAAACAGCTTATGAAGCTGAGTCTTCTTTAGTCAGCTCAGGTTTCTCCAGCAATTTAAAAAAAATGATGTAGCCATACATTTTCCTTTGACAATCAAAGAGCTGGAACTAAGTTATCTCGCATAACCAGTTCATTTACAAGAGGAACAGTAAGATCTGGGTAGGAATATTCACAGGGCTGCCCGTTCGTTGACAACCTTTTTGATGAAATGATGTCTCACCGACTTGGAGTTTCGTCAAAACCTTTTTTTGTGCAGTTTAAAGGTTAAAAAATATGAACGAAGAAAGAAAAACAGTTAATTTCCAATGAAATAACTTTATTTTACATCCTAACAACATTGGAAAAAACTCTGATATGATAAAGCATATGGTATAAAATGAATTTTTCGTGAATGATGACCAGAGAAATATTCCAGCAAATACTGACTCGGTAAAATACTTAAAATTGAAGAAAACATTGGTTATTGAGTTTTTTCTGAGCCTTGCTAGAAAGAAAAAGGTACAAATTTCAGTCAAAAGAAACGAAAACCAAATTTTCATTAATCTATAATTAGAATATCGCAATGTTTCGATGAAGAGATTTTTTCTACAGCTCATTTTCTTTAATTGTTTATTCTATTTATGTTATCATCCATTATTTCAGATAGAGTTTCAAAGTAATACGACGCATTTATGATATGTGTGTGTGTGTGTGTCTCTTCGTATATATATATATATATATATATATATCATCAGGTACGGACACATGAAGTGAACTGATCCGTATGTTGATATTTATTGATAAGTACATGTGCACACACACACACACACACACACACACACACATATATATATATACATACATATATATATATATATATATATGTATGATGAAAAGAAAAACTCATGCAACAAAACTTTATGATCTCATTTTTACTTCATGAAAGAATGGGAACTATATATCAATGTCCGGCCTACCTGACAATAAAAACAAGTGATTGTTGTCAATGGTGAAATATATTTTATTTGAAATTGTTGGGGAACTAGGCGATTGACACAAGTGGACACAGCAGGCAGTAAATCCCACTTTTTATGACTTACCAAATTAGGATTCTGTCCACACAAGTAGATGCGTGAAACCACTTACAGTGACCAATCGGACATCTATCTTTGCCAACGGTCATCTAGTTTTCCATCATAAAATTTGTCCACAAATTTCTCGACCGAGCCACATTTATATGACTCTCTGTTATAATCAATCAATTAGTTGCGAATGACGGGAATTTCAGTCATTGCAATTTTCTTGACAACTCAATAAAATTTTCACTTTATCGTGAGTGATGGCGACTCAGTTCCTGATGTCAAAGTGTAGGGAGGTTTCCACCCCTTTTCAGTCATGATGGTGCGGAGAGTAACTTACAAGAATGATTCTCTGCTTCATCACGTTGGACACACAGGTTCTCGTACGATCACCAAAGTTGAGCAACGCAGAGCCTGGTCACTACTCAGATGGGTAACCGTCTTGGAATATCAGGTGCTGTAAGGGGGATCATATAGAGGACCTTGCGTGGCAATATCGTTATTCCTCCTCCGAAGAAAACTGTTCTCTATATGTCAAGAGAGAAAAAAAACTGCAAGTCAAAGCCCCCAAATCTAGCCCCTAAACCCTCTGACTAGCCTGGTTGCAAGTGACAAGAAATGTATGAATGAAGCGTTGCTTTGTACAGATCATTATCAGAAATGTTTGGAATGATCAACAAACAGAAAACAAATTTCGTGCATTTACTGAACACAAAAACAAAAAGCAAACATTTGTCGTAGCCTTTCATTTATGCAATACTATGTGTTCCAAAAAATACATACGATTTAAATTTATATTTAGTTATTTATTTAGTTATTTAGAATAACTTTTTATTGCATTGAGATTTTGAACTGAAATTTTAACTGAACAAACTATGAGTAGCTAAAGCTCTTCCACAAAATGTGGCTATTTATGATTCTTATAGGAAATAATACTTCCACACGACAATATTTTATAAGTAAAAGTATCAATTGACTACTCATCATTCTTCCTCCTCCTTCTACGACTACTACCACAGATGGTGGATGCATTGTTGAACTTATAGTTCTTGTTTTGATATGATCTAATCGTTAATTCTAATGGGAAAAACCAGGGATAATTTTTCCCGAAGAAACTAAATTCGTTTAGCAGAAATAGAGCATAGTTTGAAAAGGTACCCAAGAGGTATTTATCCAATGAAGTTTTAACCCCTCGGGGGAGAAGTCCATTGCTACGACCAGCAAACCAAGAAAATCGCACTGCACATTATCAGAGTAGATTGGGGAATATATTTCATCTTCTATCTTGACAGTTATGTTCTTATTCTCGACATGATTGTTGCACATGATTTTCCTTTTCTGAAGTTCATGTGTAGGCCAACTTTTTTGCTTTCTTCGTTTAGTTCATCTCGCATTAGTTAGAGGTCGAGTAGGTTCTCTGCAAAAAGGACGATGTCGCCTGCAAATATAAGGTTGCTCAGTTATTCGCCGTCTATTTTGATTCCTCAATTTTCCAAGTCCATGTTTCGGAAGATCATCTCAGGGCAGGTTGTAAAGAGTTTGGGTTGGCTGGTATCACCTTGTCTTACTCCTTTTTGGAGCTGGAATGGTTCAGAGTCCTTATGTAGCCTAATCTACCTGGGACAGACCAACTGACAGTCGGCCAGAAAGACAGACGGAGGGTGATAATGGATAGTTACGAAAGTAATTACGCATTTTCGTATTCGGGAAGTTATTACGTATTACATTCCTATAAATTATAAGTCAACTTACTAGGGTAAGATGAGGGTTAAATGGTATGAAACGACCTTCAGATTTTGTTAATTATCTCTTCTATCCGGCAATATATCTTTTCTACTGTATAGTCAAGTTAAGCCCCATGAAGGAGAGATTCAGTATAAAAGTATTCATTGCGAAAAGAAGTAATAAATTTAAATCATTCTACTACAATCAAAAGATCAGAATTACTATGTAAAATTAAATTCAGGGGGAATCGCTCGATCAGTAGCTACAGATAGCAATAGTATTAGAAGTAATATTCGTAAAAACATACCATGTATGTATAATGTAAACGGATTACACTTTTTTGGTGTTTCAAAGCGGTCCCAAGGATGGTTGGTTAAGGGTTAGGATTTTAGTTTGGGTTAAAATTTCTCCAACATTTCTTTTTAAATAACAGTACTTAGGCATGAAAATGAAACCTTTATTCTTTTTCAGCCTTACGCTCTTTAAAAGTATGAATGTATGTTTTTGGCCGGGCCCAAATGGCCCCTTTTTTTTGTTTCCACATTCATGGAACTCTTCTAAAATACAGTTTAGATCTGCCTTAGTCAAAAATCTAGACCGTTTTTCTGAAAACAATTTTCAGGGAGAAAAATTGCTTCAACCACTTATGGCGACTTTCTATTACCTCAAGATATCAAAACATCACAAAGGCTTATCGAAGAAAAGGCCACATTTACGCTTAAATTTGCATAAAAAACGACTCTCTCTAGCACGTGATTCATAAAAGGAGAGCATAACAACTGGCGGCTCATAGGGACATCTGCACTTAGAATTTTATCTATTCGCATTAGGTTTGTATAAAAGCAAACATTTGTGAACACTATTCGATCCATCTACAATCAGAAGCCGGTGAGAATATTGGAAACCGCCAATCAAAACTGTCACCAAAATTGTCAAGACGATTTTTTTTTCACTTTTCAAGGAGGTCCAGTTGACGGGTGGGTTGAATTTGTATATATACATCACGCCAATAGGCTGCGCTAATGGTCCTAAAGCGCAGAAACTTTATTCTGTTAAATGTCTAGAAATTTTCTTTTGTTGTTGAAAATCCCCCTGTAAATATTTTTTTGGTTGGGTCAACTTACAATGTAAACTTATGCTGTATTGATTTCTCAGTGTTCGTCGCGCTTGTTGTTTTCGAAAATTCAGTGTGTTTTAGTAATCAATGACGAACAAAAGACGAAAGCAGTAACTTATTCAATGATTATCTAACATGGTATGCAGCCCAAAGACGTTGGTCACTGGACGATTTTTTTTCTTCATTGAGTAACTGACCAGACACGTCAATTTCCAATGAAAATCATCACTTTCCGAATAAATCGAACGGACAGTTTTGTGCCTGAAGGGTTTATATTGATCCATTGGTCACTGCATGAGTTGACTGGTAGACAGTAATGGCGTTCCTAATGGAATCACGTGTCATTTTCTCTTTCCTTAATGAGAAAAGTAAATGATAACATATTGAATGACCATCAATAATATTGTGTATATGTATGTGCAAGTTGATGAGAATGTTTTTTTTCACCCTGTAGAAGGTGGGTGTTTCCAAATAGGCGTATTTTAAGGATAGAGATTAGTGAGTATAACATGAGGAAACGGCGCTTTTGAAATGAACTTGTAGAGATATAGATCAACATATGTAAAGAGTTATCAATATTACCAACGACATAGAATCTTACTTCTCCCTTTCATCTACGGATTAGGAAGAGACAGGGTATAGATTGCCGAAAATGTTCTCCCAAGTGTTATAATAATGGATCCATATTGCCAGGTTTGACACATCTGAATGACTCACTGCGTCAGTAAGTAAATTTTTTCTTATTTTTCCTCTGAAGAAAAATCAGGAATACTTTCAGCGACGTCAGAAATTTTCTTCTCTCTCTCTCTCACTCTCTCTCTCTCTCTCTCTCTCTCTCTCTCTCTCTCTCTCTCTCTCTCTCTCTCTCTATCTATCTATCTATCTCTCTCTCTCTATATATATATATATGATATTTCACTAAAAATGACAGTAATCTTTTCTGGTTATCGTATAACTGGAGATGCTCCTTGTCCGTCATTTTTAATGAAAATTTGCTGCCAAATGTTGAATGTATAGAGCACTTTATGAAATGATCTGATCATACACATCAGATATTTAATTGATCACTGATTTTTATTTTGATATATACATATATACTGTTTTCAGGAGTTGCTTTATCTATAGTGATAGTACTTAATATTTTAAAAATTTCAGAGCGTAAATAGATAGATATTTACAAAATTACAAAATTGTAAATCTCTCTCTCTCTCTCTCTCTCTCTATATATATATATATATATATATATATATATATATACACACATATATATATATATATACATATATATATATATATATATATATATATATATACATACATATATATATATATATATATATATATATATATATATATATATATATATATATATATATATATATATACTAGCTAAAATACTCAACGTTGCCCAAGAAAACAACCTTATAAATTCAAGAGAGAGTATTTTTCTTGGTTCTTTTCTCGTAACTATGGACCCTTCCACGTGTGTGCTGCTGACCCAGTTTAACATTATAACTGCAATGTAAAGAGAGCCCCTCACCCCTAGAAATGATTTCATAAAAATTGACGAATATCAATGGTCATATAGTTTGAAACATATAATCGCCAAACGTGTGCTCGATTGTTACTTATGAAATGTCGTTTTCAAAATAGTAAGATGAAGGATGAAATAAACAACAGAAACAGTAAATATTTAATCAAAATATGATCCATTTGGAGCTATAACCTTTTCACCAAAGATTCAATAATACGCTATCTCTACAGAATTATTTAGGTTCTGTGATCACAAATTCAGCATAAGCACGAATTATGGCTTCCCTATGAGCGAATTTTTTTTACGGATGTGAAGTTCAAAATACTTATAAAGATAATAATCTGTCGGAGAATGTGGATACTGCTGCAATTCTCTAAACTTAGACACAATCATCTGAGAGGTGTGTGATGTGTCACTTTCATGGTACATTCCATTCGGCTCATGTGGGTACCGTCTTCCAACTTTTTAACCTCTTATAATGTTATAGTCCTAAAGTCACCAGAAAGATCCCGAACACAATAGTAAGAACAGGTTTAATCCTCCTATCAGTTTAAAAACAAAATATATATCCATATTTTTAGGCGTAAATGTATTAAACCAATGCAAAAGAGTCCGCCAGTTTGTGGTCGGTCTTCAAGTGATATTTCAATACATTTGAAACAAGAATACCACTCGTGTCTTGCCTAAAGCTTCCTCAGTTGGACATAACAACGCTCTTAGCTGCAGTTCTCTCACAAGAAGAAACAAAACAAACTACATTAGCAATTTCTGTTCTTTTTTATCAGTCGTCGCAAAAATCACCGAACGTACTTTCAAACATTAGAAGGAAAAAGTCACAGGAAACAAATTAGTCAATCTAGAACCATGCCACGTGGTTGACGGGCTCAGAATGAGGGGTTTTTGATGTTTTTTTGTTTGGGAGGGCGATTTTGTGAATCCAGTGTTGACGATGTTTAAACAGAAAAAAAATAATTTTCATATTTTAAAGTCTGGGGTTGCCAATTGGAATGTTGAGAAATTGAGAAATCATATCTAAATTGGCAACCCTGATTAGAATTGGGACGAATTGTGCAGCCTAGTGTCGCAACGTGAAACAACGTCTAGTATCTCTAGATATTGTTCAGAGAGAACACTACCAAAGAGAAAGAGGGTTCGAGAAGATAGATAGATAGAGAGAGAGAGAGTGAATGAGTTTGTGTGTGTGTGTGTGTGTGTGAGAGAGAGAGAATGAAAGAGAAAGAATAGAATTAGAATCGGTCTAGAGTAATGACACAAGAAGATAACGTGACGAAAACGAAGAAGGAAATAAATTTATCAACCGAGAGAAAGGTGGATAAAATGTAAGAGATATATAGAGATATGAACAATCGGAGTGAGAAAGACAGAAAGGTAAGAAAGAGATGTAGAAGTATAAAGAATGAGAGGGAGAAGAAGAGAGAGAGGGGGGATTGGGGAGAATAAAATGGAGATCAGAAATAATGACTTAAGAAGATTACGTAAGAACAAAAAAAGGAAATAAATTAACTGAGAGAAAGACAGATAAAATGAAAGAGATATATAATGAGAAAGACAGAGAGGGTAAAAAAGAGATATAGAAGTAGAAAGAATGGGAGAGAGAGAAAGAGTGCACACTTTTCTAGTTGAATGTCTCATCAAAGCGATGCCATTTTCCACTCTTTCCTTGAAGGTTTGTGTTCTTTCCACAAATAGCAGACACTGAAATATCTAAATACTGGCCCATTCCCAACCTATCTGAGCAGACCAATGCTTCTCAAATAGTGTGTCAGGGTGCATTAGGGTGCTGCAAAATATTTCTAATGTAATGTTTTGAGACTCGAATGTATCCAGGTGTGTCTTTCATACCCTAATCTTGACCTAATATATAAATCAATGTACCTTCATATTTTGATGAAGTAAAGTGGTATGTCGCATATGTTAAATATATTTCTTACAGTGCCGTAGTACAATAAAGTTTGAGAACCACTGAATCAGACTAACCAGAACCTCCTTTCTCGACGCCCCAATAAAATATCGAATTAGGAGAAAAAAAATCGTGGTTTTGTTTTCATTTGCAGCTGAAATGAACCTTCCTCCTACGAAGCCATTATGCCATCATCATCACCCCTACGTCCTCTTTCTAATGAGTGTCTTATTGTTACAAAGAAATCAATTCGAAGAAGATCGAATGCCTGGCTGTTATCGATCTAAAATGGCGGCCCTCGTCTGCAAAGATACTTCACGAGAACAATAATCTGCAAAAAAGAGACAAGCAGGGAAAATCGAAAGCAACAACGACACCGAGGCTGCCCAGAGAGTAATTGACGTCCAAATGAGACACGGAAAAAGGTCCTATTAACAAGACAATTCAAGTAAGTCGTCATCATCATCTTTCAAGTTGTTCAATAGCCATTAGTTAAGAGTAATAATCCATCGACTATCATTTTCATTACTAGCATATACCCATAAAAAAGGACACTAAGGAGCATAAAGCTGATTTGACTGGTAATTAACTTTAATCATTCAATTAATAATTCGTGTTCTACGACAAAATGTTATGTCAGAAAAACACTGTTATCGAGAGCTATGAAAAGAGGACTTATTTTCATTTAAGATAAAAATTATTACATTACAAAATGTTGAATAATATCTTATCAAAACATAGGGAAAAGGTGTGGCCAAATTTGACAAATCTGACATTGTTTAAGGCATTCATGCACATACTCCATTTTTTTTTCGTTTCAAACGTCCAGCGTATCTTTGGTGTATTCTTTATTGTTATGACACAACAGTTTATCCTATTTTACTACGACTCTTTATTTGTTTTTTTAGCTACGTCAATCTTTTTTAATCAATTCTCAAGTCCATAGTCCATCCTTCAATCAAATGTCATTGTATTTCATTGAGAACTTTTGGAGGTATTGTCTAGATAAACATTTGCGAATACATAGATGTATGTAGATATGGAAAATATCACTCGATAGAAAAGAAAAAGTCCTGGGCTTCAACCCAAATCTAACCAATTCTTTCTAACACCATGGCCTACCCCCCCTCCCCGGGAAAATTTGATTGAAATTCATTGAGAAGTTTGGGAGATGTAATGTTAGCAGACATATAACTACAATGCAGAGAGGTAACTGCGAAAAATCCTTTTCATAAAATGCCATTAGAATTCATTGGGAACTTCTGGAAGTATTTCATGGAAAGACAGACAAGCAGAAGGACGGACGGACAGACATACAGATGGACTGACGGACAAACACGTTGGCAGAGGTAAGTTGACTGGTATAAGAGTAAGACCCCAAAATTAAGATTACCTAAAGGCGTAGAAACTAAAAGCTATCCAATCATAAGATTTAGTTAACAAACAGACAGGTCTGGTTAGTCACTCAATTGAAACTGTCACTAGACCAACGGCTGCATGCTGTGTTGAAGATGATCAATTCAAATTTGGAGAAATGGGTGATCAATAAATATCACTTCTCTTTTGTGGGACACTAAAAAAAATCTGAATTGAAAAAAACAAAAACAAAGAAAAACAAGCGTGAATACAATCGAACACAAACTAGTGACCTATTTAGCATCAACTTGCACTGTAAATTGAGCCCTTTCTAAAAACCTATTTTTGAGGGGAAGTTTGAAAAAAACAGACAAAAACGTGTTCTCTATATATAACGAGGAGGAAATATTGAAATCTTCAGTCTTCTAGCTCTATTGGTGCTGCTTGTACTAATGATATATAAATGGTCCTCCAGTTAGTCAGCCAAACCAGCTTGAAAACCGAGAGAAATCTGTGTTGACAGCTTTAGTTGATTTTTTCTATCATGAAGAATAACCAAGTAAAAAATGTTACCCAGTTGGCCGAGAACGATACACTTTTCAGTGGTTTTCACTTGTGTCCTGTGGGGGTATTATACCTGTCCCGCCTCTGTCACAGTGTTGTCAATCAAGAGGTCCCATCACCATATTTTGTCAGATGTCAACCTCTTCAGAGACAAATGAAAGAAAAGGGGATGTTAGTACATATATCAGTATGCTATATCAGTATCAGCCAGCCAGCTAGACTAGCATAAAAACTGATGTTGAAAGTTTTGTTGGTGGTTCTGAATGATAGTTTCTTAGAGATAGACATTAAGAGATGAATATACTGATGCCAACCTACAGAAACATTTAAAGTAAACCCAGTGTTGAATATGAGATTTTGAAGCTAAGTGTACGGTAAGGCCGTATCGAGAATTGATGCTCTGTAATCACCGAAATGAGCTAAATGAATCCATGCAGGTGGGGGAGGGGGCGTTGTAAGGCCCCGTGAGTAATTTGACAAAGGATAGCTAATGATAATCTCCTCAAATAGTAGACATTGAATTCATATTAAAAAAAAAAACAACAGGAAACTGAAAATACGTCGTACCTGCGCGTAACTCCTACCATTTCGATCACTGAGTACACCTACATAAAGCCTGTGTTCCGACCAAAAAGCACAAGCGAAACGAGAATCCATTATCGTTGTTTGTCGCAGTCCCGCTGAACAATAAAAATCAATTTTGAACAAACAATGGACGACAAAGAAGACAAGAAAAACATGATTGTCAAACGGCTTCACAAATCTTCATTGAATCGAAGGGAATATGTCAAGAGACAAAACAAAACAACGCAACTTTCCAACAGAAAGCGATCGCACTTCCATAGAAAATTCTCATTTTGTCAGATGACAATGTATTTACTCAGACATTTTGAGAGCCTTTTTCGTCATACTCTCCCTTGCCCTCAAGCCCCTGATTATTATTTCTTATGAAAAGACCAGAACCGTCAGTCGATCTTCAATGAACTCCAGACTTGCTTTTCACTGATGCAAGGTTTGTTTATTCAACTTGATCATTGGCTGATTTTGCTCACATATATATTATTACTTCAATATCATCATCATCATCATGTGCCATTCGAGGTCCACTGCTGGACAAGGGCTTTTCCAAGGCCCTTCCATGCCGGTCGTAACTGTGCAAAGCCTTCTATCTCATCTTTCCATCAGCTGTCTGGACTTCTTCAACTGCATTTGCTACCAATTTGGGCACATTTCAATCAATTTTTTTTACACGATCTAGTATCCTACTTTCTTACTCAGTGATGAGGCCACTTCTATTATTGTTTAATCAATTCTATGATATCTTTCATCTAGGTCTCCCTTCGGTTCCATGTTCCCCCCTTTCATTGAGCTATTCCTATTGCTTTTTCCATTGATCAATATATATATATATATATATGGAGTGAGGGAGAGAGAAAGAGAGAGAGAGAGGGGGAGAGAGGGGGAGGGGAATTTGGAAAGTCTTAGAGTTTCAAACATCACTAAAGTTGTAAAAGAATTTTCTTAAAACTTATGTCATTTCAGTCAATTATTTCCAAATATCTGGTAATGCAATTAATGTAAGATTTTTAAAGGGTGTTATGTTTCACACAGAATTTGATATTATAGTATTATATGTGAATTTTTCTTGGGAATCATCACTTTACCGTGTAAAGTTTTCGGGGATCTAAGAACAAAGCAATATTTATATATATATATGTGTGTGTGTGTGTGTGTGTGTGATAATTGTAAACACAATCTATTTGGAAACATATTTCATCTGGCATCGGATTTAACTGAGTAGCGAATAGAACACCTAGACGAAGTATAGATTGTCTCTACATTTATCACATTCTGTCGGCCACAAACTGTCCGATCCAATGACACAAACACACACACATACATTCTTCTTTGTAACTTTCTGCTTATGTTTTTATAATATTTTTCATTTTCAGTTTTCCTTTTAGTCGAAAGTGAGATTAAAATGAAAATATGGTATCGTACCCCACGGAAATCATACTTTGGTTTTTCACCACGGTTGTCATCAGATGTAACGCAGACATGTATAGTGACCCACCAATACTGCACAAAATTGGTAAGAAAAAACAAAAATCGTTTTAATATCAGTTACAGACAGAAAATATTCAAGATATTCAAAATATGCTAACGTTAAATGAATGTGAAGTGTTTACTTTTACCCGTAGATTTTTCAAATTTGATCCTGCGTAAAAGATCAAAGTGAATATTGAAAGTTTACTTATAATTCTGCCGATTGTAAATAATAATAATATCTCCGAATATGAAATGTAACAGTTAAGGTTAATATTTTGTTGCAAAAGATTTCATCTTCGTTTTGAACCATGTGATTTTCTTCTTTGTATAATACATTTTTCGTAAAAAAACAAACCTAAGCTATGAAGGACAGTTATTACATTTATGAAAATGTGACATGGGAAATGTGTTTGTAAAGTTTTCTTCTATGACTCTTCAAATGATACAATCAGACATTTCAACTAAAGGACTCTTCGTATGTGGAAATATTATTTCGTTATCTTTGACTTTTGGATAAGAACATTGAAGTTTTTGAGAGAATAGATAGTATATCCATGATTAGGTTAGATTTTAATCCTTAGTGTGGTGGTTCTCAAACTTTATTGTATAGTGGCCCACTAAGCATTGCATTTGATTTACCAGGTACACATACAATAATAATGGAATTAATTTGAAAAAAAAACATTTCAGAAGTAAACGAAACTTTTATATAATCATCTCTCCATATAAGAGCCATGTATGCTAATTAGTAGGTTTAGTTGTATGATTGGTTGCATGGTCGTCCTTTCCGATTCCTGTTATATCATCATCATCATCATCATCATCATCATCATCATCATCATCATCATCAGTAGTCTTTTAACGTCCGTCGTTGGACATAGACCTTAACCAGGATTCGCCACAATTCTCTATCATGGGTGTCACAGGACCTTTATTTCCTGAATCTGTCTAATTCATCCCTCCATCATGTGTTCTGTCGGCCTCGGTCTCTCATGTGATCTCTGGGGATCCATGTTGTGAGTCGCGATGACCATCGGTTGTCTTTCATTCTGGCAACATGGCCTGTCCATTGCCGTTTAAGTTGAATAACATCGCTAATAAAACAATTAAAAGGTTGAAAAAGAGATCGTCTATTGTGACATAACAATGAAGATTACGTCAGAGATATCTTTAAAACTTTATGTCTAATCACACAAAGTAACAACTTGAGTAGAGTTCTGACTCGAATTATGGATGTTTGTATCATTAAAAATAAATTACCTAATAAATTGGCTCTGGGCTCCTTAAGAGCCGATGAATTCATGAATAACGCCATTTTTGACGGGTATATACGAGAAATAATGTACTCAATGCCTCCCCCCCTTTCATCTGCCGTTAAACGGTTTCAGATCTTGCAAAATCTATTGAGAAAACTGCTATAATCATAACTCTGTAGCGGAAGCGTGACAAACATAATACCTGTACTGGACATGTTCAAGGCACGAAGTACATGTTTGCATATTCGGAATAAATCCCACGCCACACTTTCGAAGAAGTTTCGTTACATCATAGTGCCGGGGAACAGAGTTCGAGAATCATCGCCTTGGAATTTTGAAAGTGAGTTTTATTGCAACGCATACAGAAAAAAAAATCTTTTTGGTCATCTTTCTATAGAACAACGATTCATAATAGGCTGAGAACAAAAAAATATTTACAATGGGAACATCGTCTAAGGTGAGCAACGCTTCGATTACTGAATTCATAAAAAGAAATTAGTGGAAATATTTTTCTACGTAAGAACTCTTTTTCTGGCATCGAAACTTGTTTATTTTATGAATCTTGATGTACATTTTATCTTTAAATCGACTGATTCAGAAGATTTTACTTTGATTTGAACATTTCCATTTGATTTGAAGATTTTCTCACGAAATATTTTTGCAGGCATCATAATCGAAGATAATCTTCTAGACAATCTGTACTGCCCCAACAAAATGGAAAATGCCAGTAACTGTGCCACAAGCTTTTGGCGGATGGGTGACGTCCAGTTCGTGTACAGAACTTTCCGGGAAAGGGATTTGTCCGACATGCAGCAACTGGGTGAGTCAATGCATTTCTAGTATAGGGAAAAACGATTCCTTGTCAGTGTAGTAGTCATCATCATCAGTCTTTTAGCGTCCGTCGTTGGACATAGACCTTCCCCAGGATTTGCCACACTTCTCTGTCATGGGCATCACGGAGCCAGTACTTCCTGAACTTGTCTAGCTCATCTCTCCATCTAACATTTTGCCGGCCTCGGTTGCGCATATGGTCTCGGGGAATCCATGTTGTGAGTCGTGATGTCCATCGATTGTCAGCCATTCTTGCAACATGGCCAGCCCACCGCCATTTGAGATTTTTTATGGATTCTATGATGTCTCTAACTCTTGTCTTTTCCCGGATGTGCTGTGCTGTTTTGTGGTCTCTCCATGTGAGGCCCAGCATTATTCCTTCATGTGCACGTTGCATGGTTCTCAGCTTACGGGTCTGTCTCTTGGTTAAGTTCCATGTTTCAGCTCCATAAGTGACTATTGGGATGATGCATTGGTTATACACCCTTCTCTTTAGGATTAATGGGATCTTATTATTTTTGAAGGTTGAGCTAGCTCTGCCAAAGGCTTGCCATCCTAGTGTGATTCTTCGCTTGATTTCTTCTTCTTTTGAGGGTCTCATGGAGATTCGTTGTCCCAGGTAGATGTAGTGGTCTAGAGTTCTGTGTCCTCGATTTCGATCTTAGTGTTTTTATCTCCAATGTGGTTGTTGCACATGATCTTCGTCTTGCTGAAGTTCATGTGTAGGCCGACTTTCTTGCTCTCTTCATTTAGTTCATCTATCATTAGTTAGAGGTCGTGTAGGTTCTCTGCGAACTCCAACCCGGAACAACGGATTAAGGGTTCTATGTCTTTATTAAAACAGTCATGCCATCATCTCAATTGACATTAACTGTACGCATATGCCAGTCATTTGCAAGACAAATTGGTCTAAACCTAAAACGATGAAGCACTTAGTAAGTGACGAACTCAGTAGCGAGATTTACGAGATAATAATCCTCTATTGAAATAGTTTTCACTTGAGACTGATTTTTAATAAACTTTTTTGCAAGGCTAGGGTAGTGTCTGTTACAAAGAAGCCTATTTGGAAGGGCCCAGGCTTTATGGTGTTAGGATTAACTTGTCTTAATTGCTAGCCAAAATAATTCTCCGTTTGTCGTACCGAACTTGAACTTCGAATAATTTCGGTTACTTTTTTTATTGTTGCCAATTCAGGTATTTCATATCTTAATGTAGGTCTATAGCCTATTTAGATGTTTTATATCTAAATTTAGATCTATAATTCTAAATAAAAGATCTAAAATATGTAGGTATTTATTCATATTGATTAAATTTATTGAGAACTACTTCTTACTCGACACTGCCTTGTATGCTGAATATTATGTCTCGCAAATGCCAACTTGGTACAGTGGCCAGTTATCGAGTAATCGCTCTGAATCATATTTCTCAAGAGCCACAGAAGGAACTCCGAACTCGACACTGCAAATCTTAGTGTGCTGACTAATATCTATGGGGAACATCAACTTTGTATAATGGCCACTTGTCGAGTTATCTCAGTCCACACACACACACACACACACACACACACACACACACACACACACACACAAATACACGCATATTTCCTCAATTGTAGTTATTGGTCAGAAAACTCACGGTTCTTTTTAAAAAAATAATTTTAAAAAGCATTACAATGTAAATATTCATAGTATTTCTTTAAAAAATAAACGATATCAAAATATATATTTACTGTGTACTTTTGATCTATAGTCACATGTTGAACTTGATAGCACTTACCACTACAAACGCCTTCGCAGGGTTGGGGACTGTAAAAGATTCCAGGATCTGCCCCAATTCTTCCATAACCAGCCTTCCAGAAAACGTGTTTGAAATTCATAAGAAACTTTTGGAGATATTGTGTGGACAGGTTGACAGAGAGTCACGAGTGAATTTATAGTTCGTTGGTTGAGGTAAAAAAATCATTCTTGCATTGGAAGCGTTGCAGACTTCTGACTGTAACTGACGACATTGCAAAGTTTCAATGCAAAGAATGAGTGAGAATCGTACGCCCCCCCCCAAAAAAAACAACAAAAAACAACAAACAAACAAAACACAATTCTTAGCTCAGGGAAGAAATTTTGGAGGGTTCTTAAGTAAGTTTTTTCGCAAATTATATACCCAATATTGCTTGAAATTGCGTTTCATGTCGTATCAGCTACTGAAATTGAGCGTTGTCTAGGAAACTATTTAAGACTTCTGATATGAAATTCTCATCAGAAACCTAAACCAATTTGATAAATCTAAATAAGTGTTTTTATGGCTAGTCAAGCTCCAGTCGAGATATTGGGGTGATCTGTTTTTTTTTCGGGGGGGGTGGGGTTGGGGGTTGAATATTATTTACAAAATTAGTGCACATTCAGAGATTTTGAAGCTATACTCTAGTTTATATTTTTGATAGAAGTTTTGTGGCCGGGGATATTACAATCGAGCGATACAGAGCTGGATGAATGAACAAGGCATTGAAGTACATGATAAATAAATAAATGAGTAAATGAATGAATAAGAATACGGAAAATTCGATTGTACTCATCGGATGCTTACAGCAACATTGGGATTTTGGGAACTTCTAGCGGATGAAAAATTTTGATTTTTTCATTTTTCTTTGCTAAATAGTTCATATCCGTCTCCCAGCTGAGGGTGGCAAGAATTTACTACTCGGATGTGTCCGTCTTAAATCTGATCAAATGTTTGTTTTTGTTTTGTTTTTAACCTTTTTTATAAATACGTGAGAATATTCTTTTCGTGTGTGTGAGTGTGAGAATATATCAAAATACGTATGATTCTTGAGAGGTCTGAAAGTGGTTCATAAATTTTTTTTTATTGAGAAGAAAATGATCGGTGGTCCGCTTGTGAAAGATGAAAAACGTGAGAAACCTTTTATTCGTCTGTTGCAGTGAGTGAAATGAAAGCCGAGAACGTTAGCGGCGTCGTATCATTTTCCATGTGTGATTCGCAGAGAATATTACACCAGATTCTGATGGAAAACGAACTTCCCCATCTTCCTGTTCCTCCTACCTATTGCCTTCGATATGACTATCACAATGGCAGATCCCCGTGGAGACTACGAAACAGAGCTTATCATTTAATACCAGCTATCCTCGAAGTCATCATCAAATTGAAGGTACTTCACCTTAAGGAACTCATCATCTTTACGGATGGCACATTAGGTAAGAATATTGAAATAAAATATTCATTATCTATTTCATAAATTGCAACGTACCAGTCTGTCCGTCCATCAGTCACACCATTTAGGATAATATATCTTGGATAGACAACTCTTTGATTACTGAATTTATTCAAGAGAAAGTTCCTTTGTGAAAAACAGTGGAAATATCTTTTAACGTGAAGAACCTGACATGGAAAATTGTTTATTTTGTTAATTTGATGTACCTACATTTTAAAATAGATTGATTCAGAATGTTTCATCTATCGATAACTAATTTTGTAAATGACGACCCTTATTGGATTGAGTCTTTGTTAATTTCATTGTTGTACTTATTTTCGAAACAGAAAATATGAGCTTTGAGCATCGAATAATTTGGAAGATCAAAACAAAATCGTATTAGCTTTCCGGGAGAATTCGTGCTTTTATTGATCTCTGAAATAGATTTTTCAACAAATTATTTTGAGAATGCACTATTTTCTCAGCATCTAATACATAACCAGTTAATGACTCGTCGCTTAGCCGACTGTTATAAATGTACAAATAAAAATATATGCAATATGATATTGAAATAATCGACAAAACTAATGTATTGTTTATGGGGCAATTCGAAAAGTGTTCTAACATTACCCAACAGCACTTTAATGGCACCAAATAATCATTATCATATATATATATATATATATATATATATATATATATATATATATGTGTGTGTGTATGTGTGTGTGTGTGTGTGTGTGTGTATGTGTGTGTGTGTGTGTGTAGTAATGTAAACTCTCCATTTTTACCGTTGGAAAAGAAAATTTTATTTGTCAAATTTTATACAGTCCAAAAGTATTCCGAATCAAGTGCCCTGCAAGCCATCCTTAATCCGATCAGTAGCCTTTCAACATGTTAAGCCAAAACTACATTTCATCCAATTGTAGGATCTTGGTGCATGTGATGTACTCATTATGACATCTACGCATCCCCCTCCTACGGGTTATACATCAAAATAAAAACCTGTTTGCAAAATTGAAAACGATGACGAAAATACAGAACTCAGAATACATCAGATTATTTTTGAATGAACTATAAATTATTGATTGTAACAATCAAACCAGAGATGTATTTTCCTAGTTGCTTAAGAAATTTTTCATTGGTTTCACAGATGCTGATCATACAAGCGCTCTTTTTCTTGGTTTATCAGAAGCCGATATTCGGTTTCTGGCTTTCCAAGTGAACTACACGAGCGAAAATTATAAGAAAGAACTGCAGAATTTGGAACCGAATGTGGAAAGAACGTTTTATCTACTTCTTACTTACGGAAAAGGGGCGCATCGAATCCTAAACACGGTGAGTTCATTTTTATGTCCCAAGGCATAATATGTTCAGAGATTATTTTTACGGACTGTTGCCGAACTCCGACCCTGGTAACAACAATGCCAATGACGATAAAAATGACATTAGCAATGACCCTCACAAAGGCTGTTGGAGGAGTTGAAATTTGGCATGCAACCTTATTTCCACTTTATTTCAAAGATTTACAATGAAAAATTTGGTTCACTCGACCCTTATTCTCCAACAGGCCGCATTTTTTTTCAGTTCATACCTAGAAATGCCTCAAATGACAATGAATTTTCATAAAACTCTCAAAAGAAGAAGAAATCAATTCAAGAATCTTGAACATGTATATATTATAATAACTTGAGCCGTCCTCGTTCAAAAGGTATATGTTTGGAAGTGACCGGACTATGGCACGTGGAGCAGTTTGCCATAATAGTGAAACAGAATAAATTTCCATCCTTCGCAATAAACTACGGCTTTGAAGTATTTCCCTTAGGTGTTGCCAGTTCAAATATTTTATGCATATAAATTTAA
This sequence comes from Thysanoteuthis rhombus, assembly GCA_963457665.1. Taxonomy (NCBI): domain Eukaryota; kingdom Metazoa; phylum Mollusca; class Cephalopoda; order Oegopsida; family Thysanoteuthidae; genus Thysanoteuthis; species Thysanoteuthis major. Next base: position 23,613,897 of record OY735225.1, on the reverse strand, counting down.
ATCTATTGCTTATTTAGATATTTTACATCTAAACTTAGATCCATAATTTTAGATCGGAGATCTACATTATGTAATTTTTTAGATTTATTTTTATCAGATTATTCAAGAACCGCTGATCCAAACATCTCCGACTATACAATGTCCAGTGTGCCGACTAATATGTATGGCAAATATCAACTCAAAATGACTAGTTGTTGATTCATTTCAGAGCACACACTTACATACACACGGGCACGCATACACACACACACTCAAACACAAACACAGACAAAAATATTTCTCCAGTTATAGTTAGATATCACTAAACTCACTGTTCTTAGGACCAGCGTTTTTTAAAAGAATATTACAATCCATTACATAAGTAAATAATCATAGAGTTTCCTTTAAAAACATTGGCGATATCAAAATAAACCTTTACTCCGTATTTTTTTCTTTTATGGCTGTTGGTTGAAAGAATTCTGTTTCGTTTACCTTTTAGATTTCAATGGAGCAAGGGAGTTTGACCATAGCACAAACAAGCTTGTTTTCTGTATTTATCAAAATCCCCCCTTTAAATGGGTTTTTACTGGAGGTTAAATCTACAATGTACGTTTATGCTAAATTGGTCATAATTTGTGCTGCATCTCTGATGATCAAACAGAAGTTGAGAAACTTATTCATTGATCAATCTTTTTACTATTTTCAATTGATCATCCCCAACAAGGCATGCTACCAAGAGATGTTGGTTACTTGACGGTTTCTATTGAGTGTCTGTTCTTATAAGTATTTAAAAAATGATTTTATTCTGAATGTTTGCCATGAATATCGTTTCTTTCTTCATTGAAATTTCAGGCTAAAGAAATCGGACTTATTCGATTCAATACAATTTGGATTCTCGGTAACTTGGACGCGAACCTGGACAATCTGCATTCATTGGGGTTAGATGACCTTTTAGTAAACATTCTTCTTTTCAAAAAGCCATGCATCCCGCCCACAGCTACTCTGGATACCAAACAAGTGGGTATGAAAATGTCCGTAAGTCTTCTCTCTTTAAATAATCCAAACAGATAATAATTAGCAATGCGCATTTATCGTCTGTTAAAAAAAATGAAAAGGTTGTATCATCTGGATGTTTTTCAACTTATATTATTGGATTGCTTTGGCAAAATAGTGTCATGTTTATTTGCTGACGAATCATAGATGAGTTATCAATTATCAGTTTAATGAGATATCGGATGTCTGAAAACTTGTCAGACGAAGACAAGGACATCAGATCAACAAAATGAAACAAGCAACGTTTAATGTGCGAGGTATTCATGAGTAAAATACGGTAAAAAACAAACAGACCGGGACTTACCTCAAGAAACTTACCAGCTAGACGGAATACGCCAACAAGAAATGAAATTCCAAGAGGAAATCAATATCAAAGAGATTGGTAGATGGCATCATGAGATCTTGTAGGGGGCATCGTCTTCTGTCGATGACGATGCAGGACTCCATCAACTATAAATATTTATCCTCTGTAACGCTAACGTCATCAGTGTCATCTGGTTGTGTAACTGGGTAGAAATAGAATTTTATGTAACGTTAAACTTGAAAATATTTTAATTTAATTTTACCTTCAGATTAGTTCAATATTCAGAAAGTACAGAACATAAACAAGAAAATTCAGAGCAACTTAATATGTTTGATTTTCTATAAGTACAATCCAATCGCAAAATTAACGGCATAATTTCATCATCATCATCATCATCATCATCATCATCATCATCATCATCATCATCATCAGTTCACTGCTGGTTAAGGACCTTTCCCATCTTCTTCCAAGAAAATCTTGACTGCGTTAACCTCTACCATAACATGCTGGCAAACTTTTCTACCACATCCTACCATCTTGTGGTTGGTCTTTTCCTACTTCATTTACTGTCCCTTGGTTACCAATTGATTAGTCTTTTAGTTCCATCTGTTGTCATCTCTTCTTGCTCCTTCATTGTGTTGCTTAATTATTTGTATAATATCCTCCCCTTTGATCTCCTCTCTGATCCTTTTGGATCTTTTTCGCCGAGTTGTCCCTAGAGATGCTCTTTCGATGAATCTCTGCACAATTCCAAGTTGGTTTACAATATACGTAGAAATCAATTCGTTTCATATTAAGCAAGTTGGAAGGTAGTTATCAAACCGATCTTTTAAGCATTCAGAGTGGATTCGATTCATTCAGCCAAATGCTCGACTTTATAAAAACAACTCTATCTACCAGTATCAGCTCATAACAAATATGAACTTGAAAGCATCCTGAGAGCGCCTAACTCTATCAACGCTACTGTCACAGAAAACGGAATGAAAATCAGTTTATATATAGCTACGATTCAGAGGAGGTAACTGCAGATATATCCTGGCTCCATCTCCTAATCCAGTCATTTCCCAATGCCCAGCTTTCCACTCAGTGTCCTTGAAATCAATTGAGAACTTTTGGGGATATTGCATGGACAAATATGAGTTAATACATAAATGCATGAAAAAAAACAACAAGCAAACAATATCTCTCAATTGAAAAAAAATCTACCTCGGTACAAAATGAATGCAATTCTTCTTTACCAGATGACGAACTCTACCAGAGAATTTCATTGAAATTGATCGAGAACTTTTGGAGATATTGTAGGAACCGTCATATAATTTCAACACATGGAGGGTAACTGTAAATTATAATGAATCTACACCAAAATTTTATCAATTCTTTCTTACTCTATGGCCTGCCCTTCCAGAAAATTTAATCGAAATTTATGAAGAACTTTTTCGAGCTACTGTGTGTGCAGACAGACAGAGACAAATGACTTTGAAACAGCCATAGATATCATGTCCTTCAATATTTTTCAGTGATCAAAAATCCACACATGTAATAATTACTTATGTGCACATGTCTTTTATCACGGCATGGAATGTAACTGACACTATAAAATAAAATTTAATGCTTATAACTGGCGTAGTACAAAAGAATTGCATTCATGTTATATTGATATGATAAAGAGGCTGAAATTAAAGATCAATAAAAAAAATTAGAAAAAATAAAAGCCCTCTCCCTCCCCCCCCCCAAAATCGTTTGTGGCCAATAGAACGCTATTCTCCTAAGTCACTGCAATGCAGATCTCTGTTATCTACGTTTTTAAATTGCAATGCGTATATCCACATAATTGATATTTGACGGCGGGGGTGAATTAGTAAAATTAGGATGGTTATCAACACTGCCACTATTTTGATCATTTCAGATGACTGATGGTTTCCTATTGGAAACTGTTTCCAGATATCTTAGTGACTGTCTTGATATCACAGACACGGAATACTACCCCTCGGAGGCTTGGCAGACGGAATTGTTCTTTCCCATGGCTGAACTCGATCCAGAGGTAGGATTGTTTGTTTAAATTTGATTCACTGATTCATTGAAATCATTTCATATTATGAATCGTCAATCAAAACTGGTTGTAGGTTTCTTCAGTTTTCAAGTCGGTCCGGATGACTAGGTATGTATCACACTTTCGGGTCTGAAAAATTTAAGCAACTCATTGTGTCAAGAAAAATGTTTTTTTTTTCTCCTCAAATACCCCCCGGATAGATTTTCTGCCTATATAACATGCAATGGGTATATCCATATATTTCACGGGCAAAGTAGAATTTGAAAGACTATCAACACTGTCACTATTTTGTATATTTCATATCATTGATGGTTTCATATTATTTTTAAATTTCCCCAAATAGGTTTGCAATTGAAGGTATGCAAAATTGGTCCCTATTTTGTGCCCACTTGTTTTTCGAAACTGAGACTCCTTAGTGATCACTGCCCAACAAAGGGCGAGAGAGGTCACTTATTACTTGATCACCCCTTCTTCCAATGTCTTTATTGATCACACCCATACAAACTACAATACCGGACCATTTATCTGGCTTTCGGAAATCTTGAATTACTAGAAAACTGCCTACGTTTGAATCTGGTGGGGTCTGTGGTGGCTCTCCGTTCGGTTGCTCTTTGTTTGAAATTCATGTTGTTGAATCGACTTCAGGTGATTATTGGTAGATTAAAATTGATTGAACATACTCTGTTTTTGAAGTGGATCAATTTGTAGATGATATAAACAGTTTTGCTTTTTACTTTTCTTCACTCAGTTTTTATCGTATATTTTACGATTTATGCTCCATATTCTATGATTTTTAACTAGATCACTAGTGATTAGATGGTCCCTGATTTAGGAGAGCATTGATTTAAATCTGTTTAATACAATTTCGTTCTTTAGTTTTCATTGTTTATTTTATATCTTGAGTAAATATCAAGACTTGGTCCAGAAATCTGGGAATCCAGGTATCTGGAAAATACTGAAATATGAGTTGTTTCCAGTCCAAAGCTAGTGCAACCCTGCACTGGAATGATCCAGTACTGTAGAATAATATTTGATTTTGCGATATGAAATGAATTACTGGCATGTTATCAATGCCTCACTATTCTTATGAGTTCTAACCATCTTGAAATAAAAATCTGAAATGAAAGCATTTCTAGAAAATGACAGTGTATGTTCTGATAAATATGACTTTTTCTCTGATTCTTCAATCATTTATTAGGACTGCAGGATGCTTAAAGTCTCAAGCAGATGTATTCTTATCTAGATTTGGTGGCAGTTCCGTCAATATGTAATAGAAATAAAACTATGATATTGGTGAGAGATCAAAAAATTCTTCATAGTTCAATCAAATCGCTTCATTCCATGAGAATAATTTCACCACGGGTGGTCTAAATTACTTGTTAATACCGTGAAAAAATAAAAAAAATTTTAAGACAAAAATGGTGGATTTGTTACCGAGTATAAATGGTGGGTAGGGGGCATTTCTGTCACCAATCATTTTTTTTTACGTCTGAATCGAAGAATTCAGTATTACGGACAGTAAGACAAAAAAGTCACACTGAACATTTTATGAATTAAACTTAGCATGATACATATTTTGATTGAGATAGTTTGAAACAGTGTGTAGGCATGATTTTTTCAACTATCCTGCACAAGTAAAAGAGGCCAGTGTGACGGACTGTTCACCTAGAAAATCACACTGTTTATCATTAAAATACATTAGCCATGATATTCTCAAGTAAATGAAACAAATCTCGTAGAAAGAAATCTGTGCTGAACAATGTTTCAAGAATTGATACAGTGGGTCTTCATCCACCACCTCACGAGGTTGGAATGTAACACAAGGTCGGTCCAACGTGGAGACCCACATTTGTACGTAAGGGCAAGGATACAAATTGCCCATTATCCACGACTTATGTCACGCAAGGGTCAAGAATGTGCTTCTAAGCCTCCAGTTATAGTACAATGGGTAGGTGTTGCCCGATGTAGGTACCCCCAAGACTAGACATTATATACTTTTTCGTGGCCACAGAATCAAAAAGCACAGAATTAATTTGGCAATACAGGTATACCTTGACTAATACGGTGAATTAGTTCCAAAATTTTCTGTATTGTGCAAAACTGCACTGTTCAAGGTCTTCTTATAATTCTATGTCTTTTTGTTTTCAGCTTTTACTTAATCACAATAACTTGTATAACAATACCATAAACGAACTGCGTCAAGACCATCACCAACCAAAACCGGACAATTCACGATATTTCAATTATTGAAAATCTTTCTTCTTTTTTTTGCCAGGATAATGATGTTCAGAGAATTCTCTTGGATCCAGAGCAAAACCCGGATGAACGGTACGATCTTTTCCGATTGGATGTCAGTGGGGAATACGTCGACTTGAAACGAATTGGAGAATGGTGTGTCGGATTCGGTCTTTCACTTCTGACGAGCGATATATTTCCAAGCGCCTTGCCTGGACTCGGCAACCAGATGTTACAATTAGGAGCTGTCCCTGTAAGTTGAAGAAATCTAAATTTTGATAATAAGATTTGTAATTTAATGAGACCTTTCGACATACGAGAACTGTCCCAAAAGAACTCAAATTTTGGAAACACTGCACCATTGAGCTCGCTACTGTTATGGTGTATAGCAGTGACTTTGATCTTTTGTAAAAAAACAACAAAAAAAAACTGCATCACGCTACTTTGGTTATTTGAGCTACACGTGCAGGAACGAACTTGTGTGAGGTGCGTTTGGTGTTTTTGCTTCCCGAATCAACCAACGATGAACACATTGAGAAGCTGTATTCAACGATTCGTGGAAATCGTCGCTTGATGGTCTGTGGAGTTTTGAGGAGGTAAGAATCTGTAAAAGTCAGGCAGCGATGCACCTGGACACACCATCACTGATATTTCAATGGGTATTTTGGGCCTTTCAAAATCAAGCATATTCGTTCAAGCGACCCAGTCGGGTTGACTAAGCACCAGCTGGTGTCCAGGCGGCGCTACCTCACCCTGCAACTCTCCTCTTCTAATCCACATCAATTTTGCGACAATTTTCACTGTCTTTGTGGCCAAATTGATAGCCCTTCATTTACTGGCTCATGTGATGTTCAGCATGTTTTAAGTCATGTTAAGGAACTGGTCTTCCTACACTTTGCATACTACCTCAATGGAATCGAACCTCTTTCACCCTTCGTTGCTGTGGTATTCTTACTAAAGCACTGCGTATTAGAAAGAGAGAGAGAGAGAGAGAGAGAGGGAGAGAGAGAGAGGGAGATAGAGAGAGAGGGGGGATGGATATGAGTGGAACCATACAGTATACACAGGTTAGAATCATGCTCAACGTCACATGAAGGGATTCCAAAACCGTAGTATATTAAAGGGGGAAAAAAACAGGAGACAGAGATATCATAGAAATCACTAGAGAACTCGAATAGCAACGATTAATTGTTATGTTACAAAAATGTCGGATTACTGCTGGACATCACAGCTAACAACGTAGATTCCTAGAGATCATATGCAAAACTATGAAAAAAAAAAGATGGTATGACGAACTAGACAAGTTCAGAAAGTATTAGCTCCGCGACGCCCATGAGATCTGGCGAATGTTGGGAAAGGTTCATGTTCAACGAAAGACGCTAAAAGGCCACTGCTACTGCTGATGGTGATCTGTCTCTGAATGAAGGCGATATTCCATCCAAATAGACTTCACCTGAGATTCAATATTTATTAAATAGTTTTTAGATGCACGAGCATTTCTATTACCGATTGCCTCACTGACTGACTGGTTGACATGGTAATACATCGAATAACTTCCACCATCTCTTCTTCTACATAAGTCGGAAAAGTACAAGGGACAGCTGATACGACTTTAGTCTGACTTTCAGGCTTGTTTTCGTTTGTAATTTTATCAAAAAGAATCTTCATTTAAGCAATCTTTATTATCATAATTATTGGATGAATTATTGTAACAGATTATTTTTCTTAAATTGAATCTGAATGGTTCTTACCTTCATCTTAATTTTCAGTTGTTTTCATGAGGTTGTGAGTTCGATTCTCACCGAAGGTTTACTCGTTATCACCGATCACGATGTAGTTCATTATAAAAACAATGGCCAGAATTGAAAGTTGCATAAAGGCAACTAGAAATCAAGATGATGGTAAAAACTATTCAAATTCAATGAAAATAAAAATCTTAATCTATTACTTCAGATTGAGCCATATATCATAAAAAATACCGAAGGAAATACAACAACGTGGACGGGTTTTTGTATCGACATCGTCAAAGAACTTAGTAACGACATGAATTTCCAGTAAGTATTTCTTTTCTTTCTTTTTTTTTACCTTAAGTCACCCTAAACAAGACCTTTCAGCAACTTTTCACGTCAAAGGGTTAGTAGAAGGGGAATTATTTATGCTACAAAAATGAGACTGGAAAAAAAAACATGTTAAAAGAGCTTATTGATGTTTAAATAGTGAAGTTGGAAACTCGACTTGTTTAAAATGAAAACTAAAAATGGTTGAAAAACAGCAAGAGAGTTAAATTGATTTATCAGTGTAAGAAACGCTAAAAATGAAGAACAATAAGTGAATTGAAAACAAGGCTTACATTAGGTAAGACCCTTGTTCACTCGGGATTTAAAAATGTCGTGATTGTTCTCGTTGGGAAACAGGAGTGAGGTTATTTCACAGCAGATGTTCTTTAGAAGAAGCTATTTGTCCTTGATGCACCTAAAGGGTAATTGCAGACCAAGTTTCAATGGAAAATTCCTGGACAAAAGGTAATAGGTAATTCAGTTCGTTTGAACATCTTCCGTGGAAGTCACGGTGGAAAAGTGCGAAACCGTTCCAATATTGATTTTTGTATTTGTTTTATGGTTGCAGAGTCATTACATGTGTCAACAAAGTTCCGTCTGTGTTTCCGTCCGTGTCTTCATTTGTTTGTCAACAGGATTTTTCGTAAGAAGTTCAAAATTTCAAAATCTGTTTACGTCAACTTTGCACTGATGACTTTTGGGAAGGCATGGACCTATTCCATCCCCGTCCAGGTAAAACAGTCGGATTGACTGAGCTCTCTAGCCTTGGGGTAACAAGTCTAAGAGGATGAGTTCAATTAGCCACTACCTTCCCTATTGGGCATTAACTTTCCAATGGGCCACATACACGCACACACACATATATATATGTTTGGATATAAGGCATAAACCAACATGGCTATGCAATCGTCTTGGGAGGAGTTAGGTAAGGCTTTAGTCCAGTAGTTGATCTTGAACTGATGGATTGGTGATGATGATGATTCGTAATATTTAAAAAAAATTATCTTTTAGGTATGAAATAATCGAACCAAAAGATAAAATGGTTGGCACGTTTACCAACGACACTGGAAGCTGGTCAGGAATAATTGGACAAGCCATAAGACATGTAAGATATAATATACATAAACGCACACACACACACACACACACACACACATACATACATATCGTTTATCGTTTCGTTTCTCATTTTTGTCGAACAAAACCTCGTCTCACTTCTCGATTTTTTCTTCCAGATTATGTATAAGACTTCAATTTAATCTTCCAATATGGTTTTTTGCCTGAACATAAATCTAAATAGTTTAACCTAGTTTTTCACGGACTATGGTCTAGCTCTTTTATACTAAAATTCAACTGACTTCCGACTTGGCTTTTTTTTATTAGGAAAAAGGTACTAAATATGTTACAAAGGGTTTGCTTTTTCAAACTTTTCAGATTTTAAATACATAATGTCAACAAAGCCGCTCTATAAAAAAACTATCTGAATCAAGTTTTTCTTCAAGCAGCAACATATTCGAAAGAATCAGATAACAATTTTTGAGTTTTCGTGAGGGCGGAATGGTATTTAAATTGTAACTGAAATGCTAAACTAGACCATTACTTCTCGTCCGTCACATAGAAGTACACCTTCGGAATATTCAGTTACTTCCATTAGTTTCTTTTTATTACTTCCTCATTTGTTAGAAAAAAAAGAATATCGTTCACAGTGAAAAAATTATTTCATAAATTTAATAAATTTCATGTTATCGGAATCTCCAACCCAAACATTCGCTCTCATACACTTTGATAACGGTGACACGAAAAGCTGCGGAGGTTTTGTTAACCTATCCAACGTTGCGTGCAGGCCCAAACATGTATTGCCAGGAGTGTTTGCAAACCTTCCCAAGTGTGTGCGATTTTAACAATAAAACCACAGAACAAACAAACTTAACACTTATTCACACCTTTGTTATTTATCCGCTAATTACAGCAATGATAGAGAATTATAAGCACTATTTTTCTCTCCTGCGCAGGAAATCGACATTGGTATTGGTCCGATCACTCTGACAGCTGAGAGGTACAATGTAATCGATTACACGCATCCATTCACAGAAGATGGAATCGGATTTGCAACAAAACGGATGGTTGATGATGGCATGGCGCTCAACCTAATCTTCCGTCCATTTGAGACGATCATTTGGTGTCTTCTTCCATGTGTTATCTTGATTACAGGGGTCGTCCTGACTTTGGTCAACCGGCTGAGTATGCGAATCAGAGGTGCCAAACCGGAAATGGATATTAACTGCTCTTTCTATCAAAATCTCTGGTTTATGTTTGGAGCTACTGTTCATCAAGGTAAAGAAAATGCCTGCCGCAAATATTGTTAATATCTTTGCAATTCTGTTGAGTCTATTAACTTTTAGGGTTCGAATCGATTATCTCAATGCCTATAGTGAAAGAGAAATAATAGAAATAATAGAAGACATTATTTGAAAAAAAAGATACCTTTACCTTATAAAAACGACTCGTCTCAATGGGGTATGGAAACTGGCGACGAAGACTGGTTTCTGTTACGTGCTTTGGCTTAATGATCTTTCCAAGTTTCGTGTCTGGTCGAGACCAGGACTTCATTTCTGAAAGTTTTTTGTGACCACCCCATTGGCAGGATACAAGTAAACCGAAAGGACACCTCTTAACCTGATAACCAAGCTCAGGGGTATACTCAGTTAGCTACTGCATACACTGAGAATTTTTACCTAATGAAGAGTTTTTCACTCTCTTCGCTTATACTGGGAATCGAACGGAGGACCTTCTGGGTGTGGGACAAACGTGCAAATAATTACACTATCTGAGCGGACTTATTTACCTTTAACTACCCTGCAATCCAGTGAAGGATCATTGAGACACCTCAGTTGAGTCAAGGGCGAGATAGCCTGGCGGATTCCATCCCTATTCAGACTGCTTTGGTTTGGTATCAGAGTTGTTAGTCGCCTAGACTGGTTGATAGTCATAGTTAAAAAGCCCAATCTATCCTTCTATCCATCCACCCGATTAGATTATCGCTGGGTGCACATTCAATTCGACAACCATTAGGGCAGGTATTTCAGCTAGTAATGGGAATTCCCCATCACAGAGGTTCATAACATACTGAGTCCCTTCTCAATGTTTTCTGGGATTTTTTCATTCACTGTTACAGCGCAAAGTAATGAACCCAAGAATATTTCGGCCCGTTTAATCATTGTCTTTTGGTGGATCTTCGTCATTCTGCTTTCAACTTACTACACGGCCTTTCTGGCAGCCTTCCTCACCGTCAACATCTCTCAGTCACGCATCAACAGTCTCGAAGACTTGTCACAAGAGCCGTCCATTCAGCCCATCACGATTGCTGGCTCCACCTGGAAGTCATATTTCCTGGTAGGTCATCCTTAACCAATTTAACAAAATTTGAAAATATTCAGTAAGTATCTATGAATTTGAACTTGAAAATTGTCACTTCATCATTCATTCTCTGTATAGCAACATTTTTTTAAAAATTAAATTTCATATGGTGCAAGGCCGTGAGTTTAATTTAGGAGAATGCTGGTCATTACTAGATTATCTTACCCATAACTAGATTCATTCGCGACCCATTCGCGCTACAATATCCCTTTCATCAAAAGCAATCCTCAGTTCTTCCACACATTACATGCACGACTATGTCACATTTACTCTATGGGCTCCAAAATACAACCGAATGGTAGATATCCTCTGTAGAGCAACATATATTCATTTTCTTTTCAATATTCAAAAACAATTATTTATTCTCACCAAAAATTTACCTTCATATTAAGTATTTATTGTTTTGTTTTTAATGATAAATTAATCGTCAATATCTACGACAGTAAGTTGATAGCACAGATAGGAAATAATGAATAAGGTCCCGGTGATTATATGATCTAAACTCACCTCCCTCTGCCACAATGGAGTCTGCTTAAATGCACCAGCTGCTTTGTCATCTAAGCTATAAGAACTTCGATGGCTTCTAGAAGTTTAAATCTCACCTTTAAACCGACCCTCTATCTCGATTTCCCCGGTATCATATTTGTTTTCGATTTGTGTACTGATAGTATCAGCTAGCCATCGAAGGTCTCGTATCATCATCATCATCATCATCATCATCATCATCATCATCATCAGTCTTTTAACGTCCGTCGTTGGACATAGATCTTCCCCAGGATTTGCCACACTTCTCTATCATGGACGTCGCAGAGCCAGTACTTCCTGAACTTGTCTAGCTTGTCTCTCAATCTAATATTCTGCCGGCCTCGGTTGCGCATGTGATCTCGGGGGATCCATGTCGTGAGTCGTGATGTCCATCGGTTGTCTGCCATTCGTGTAACATGGCCAACCCACCACCATTTGATATTTTTAATGAATTCTATGATGTCCCTGACTCTTGTCTTTTCTCAGATGTACTGTGCGGTCTTGTGGTCTCTCCATGCGAGGCCCAGCATTATTCTTTCATGTGCACGTTGCATGGTTCTCAATTTACGGGTCTGTCTCTTGGTTAGGTTCCATGTTTCGGCTCCATAAGTGACGATTGGGAGGATACATTGGTTATACACCCTTCTCTTTAGGATTAATGGGATCTTCTTATTTTTGAAGGTTGAGCTTGCTCTGCCAAAGGCTTTATTAGGTGGCAAAGCGGCCGATGCGTTTAACCAGGATTGCCTGTAGCAACAGGGACTGCTCCTCCTTTATCACCGATCCATTTCGTTTTCCCACTACCATAAATGAGGGTCACTAGAAGTCAATATGAATAATAATGGATTACAATACTCCATTTTATAAAAATCTACAAATATAATAATAAGCAATGTGCAGATGTCTTCTGTCTCACTAAAGGACATAACTGACGTTGTAAAATTTTTTTTTTCGTGTAACGGACGCAGTGATATAGAATTTCATTCATGTTCTAATGACTTAGTACGAATGCCTTATTTAGAGAAGAGTACAAAAAGTAATAAAAACAAAAACAAAATTCATTTGTGGTCAGCAAAATGTCAAAATAAGGTGATTAATGATAGCAAGACTATTTCTATTCTATGCAGAGCTCCAGAGATTCTCCATTGTCGGAGGATCTTGTCATTTTTCGCGATTTCTTTGGTCAGCAATGTAAGAGAACATTATCTAGTCGTAAAGAGCTTCCGCTATGGCTCGTCTCTATTATCCATGTGCATAAGATGCAATGCGTGTATCCATATATTCCATGTATATCGTCGTTTCTGACGGTTAGGGTAAATTAGTAACTAATAAAATAACCTTTATCATCGTGTCTTATTTTAGGAATCCAGTAAACCGGATTACAAGAAGATTGGAATGGCCATTCAAAAGAGTCAGAATGAAACTGAAGTTCAAAAAATGATGGACATGGTCCGGACTGGTCATTATGCACTTGTCGTTGATAATTCGGTGGTGGCCTATTACGCAGGGAAAGATATCGATGTTTTCAGTAATGTCGAAGAGCGGGGCTATAAACAATCCCTAGGATTTGTCACTCCAAAAGGATCACGAATCAGAGAGATGTTGTCATTCAGGTTAGTATCTTATCACTTGAACAAAATATTTATGTTAAATTTTCACAGCAGTTTACCTTCATTCCGAGTTTTTATTCATCTTTATGATAAATCAACTCAGGCCGTCAAGGTCTGTTAAACGGTGAGTTTTTGCCTTCATCTTAATTTTCATTTACTTTTCACAATCATTTTGATTTGAGCCCTCATTCTATGGCAACGATTGAACAGCATGGTCGTAATCGTAGAAAGAGAACCCTGAGTCAACGTTGTGATTAAAAGGCAACTAAAAAACTAGACAAATTTAATAATAACTAGCACTCCAAGGGAAATTATGAATCATTTTTCAACCCTTTTTACCTCGTGAATTAAGTAGTTGTGGTGGTAAAATCATGTGACATTGATAAAAACAATACTAGTATGGTTTGGAACATAAAGTCATGATTCAAAAAACATTCTTCTGTGAACACGGAATAAGTTACTTCCTTTGCTTTTTGTGATCATTAAAAAGTCCAAATTAAAAAAACAAACAAAATTAAACAAGCATGAACGCTAAGTGAATGTTTGTAAAATTTCAAGTTTCTATTGTAAACTGTTAGGACTGAACGAAGTCTGGATTCTTAGATTCAATGATAGACTCCATCGAATGCTACAGGGAAGCCAGACTAAATAAACCAATAACATAACACCGTGGGTCAGCCCCGAAGCAGATGGAAGGAGTTGTAATAAATGGTAAAAAGAAATATGTCTTGACTGTTTATTTGAAAAAGTGAAACAGAATGTACAATCTGTAACTAACTAGAGAAAAATCTTTACGCATGTTAGATGCATAGATATATTATTAGGAAATGGATGTGTAATTCGACAGAATAATTACGAATGCATTGTATTATTTGGAACTCCGTTTGAAATAATCTCCCGTTATAACACGGAGAATGTGTCACTTGGCCTGCAGAAATCGAACATGCGACCGATAAGGTAGCCGCTTTAACGTAGCGACCCTCTTTCAATTGAGTTAAACAGCCTGGTGGAAAAGTTAAGTCTCAAAGAAATGCTTTACCCCCAGGTTCTTATATTGTTCATCCAACGTCCATGTCTATACTATTCTTTCAAAACACAGACAATTATATTATTAAGAAAAGAATTTGTAATTCGACAGGATAATTAAGAATGCAACGTTACGCTAAAGCAGCCCTCTTCTCGGTCGCCGGTCCAATTCCTGCGGCAGCTGCATTTCCTGTAATTGTTTATTCTATTTACACTGTCTATGAGGTCAAGTGGTACATTTCAAATAGAGTTTCAAATAATATAACGCATTCATAATTATACATAGATATATAGATACGTATAAATGTCTGAGCGTAGAATAACCTAAACTCATCAACAGTGTTTAAACCGGTCTGCTGTGGGTAGTGATGATTAAGAAATTTTTCACGTTTGTCTTATAGTCTGTTCAATTCTACCTCTAATCTATGTTTCAGTATCATCAAATTGCAAGAAGCTGGTATGGTGGAGAAGTTACGAAGTCAATGGTGGAACTCTACGAGACAGTCAGCTGTGAACAAAAAAGTCAGACAAGAAGACGGTTTGGCGTTGAATGACTTGGGTGGGGCTTTCATTGTCATCATGAGTGCATCGGTTCTTGGAATAATTTTCTCCATCATCGAAAGGTTGACACTCTATTACAAACGGAGGAAGACGTTCAACACCAAGAAGACACCAAGCATTCCGATAATTTCGGGATTGGAGCCTGTTTCGTTACAGAATTTTGAAAATCGTTACGATACAGTGTCCTCCCCGATATCTTAATCAAATCATTGAGTGCGAATGGCTGAGATTTCAGTCATGGCAGTTCTATTCTTTGATCGCAAGTCACAGAAATTTCCATCGGTAATATGATAAACTCTTCCATTTGAAGTTACGACTTTTTATGTTTGTTTCTGTGTTTGAGTCCATTGTTTACAGGGAAAACAAACTGTGCTGCTTATTATGAGCCACCCTGAAGGATCAAAGTTGCCTCCACATTTAGAGCACAGCAACTGAGCTGCTCCCTTCGCTGTTGATGGGTTAAAAACTAGGACTATTCCATAACGAACTTTACGTACATATTATACTATAACAATCAAGATGCTGACACTATTCCTAGCAAATCAGTATATTATTAACCTTACGCAGTTATTCCTTACTTCTTTTTTCTTTTATGGAATCTGGCTCTCACTTTTCAATCCGAATCGCCATCAAAACTTCTATCATGTTTTAGTCTTGACTACGTGCCTGTTTAAAAAAAACAACTTTTATATTTTTTGCATCTTTTGTACACTATTATTTATATAAGTAAAATTTGAATATTGCTCTCACGCTGGCTACGTCAAACCATTTCTGTCCGGACACCACATATCACAAATTTTCTCTATACTCTTCTGTCTCCAGCTAGACTTCAAAGTTTTTCCATATCAGCGATGTGTGAAAACTGACATAAAAGCAACTTGCGCCTGACGTGGCGTCACTTAATTCACTGGCTATTAACTCTGGAAGAGAAGAGTTTGAACTCCACCCACCATTCCACTTTTCATGCTGCTAAAAAAAACGGTTCCAGCTTTAAAATAGAATGAAAAGGGTTATTACTGTACCTGAAATACTTGCGAAATGATATCAAACATTAAATATCTTCAAAAGTCCAAATCTTCTTTTTTTGATTTTAACTAACTTCTTGATGAAACGAATACATGTCAAAAACCTACTGGAACACACATTACTTTCTTGTTTCTGATCTTTGTTTTTTTTCTCTCCCGTACTTATTTGTAAAAATAATTTGTTTTAATTTGGATTTTGCCTCCTCATATTTCACATCTGTTCACTCTGGACAGCTACGGAATCCTGTATCCGTCCTGAATATGTAATTGAATTTATTGTCAAATTCCAAGACAGGAATCGAGATTGTTTTTCTATTATAACAACGACAAAAACAATTCTCACCAAGATTAAGGGTGTAAACCGATATGTGAAATTCATATATTCCTACCATGATTATGAAATCAAGACCAACTGATTGCCAGGAGGTTGTCTCACTGACTAAACTGTATTGAAAAGTCTTAGATATTAATGAAAATTTCAGCATACAAACACGCACAGGCTCATTTCGTTCTAATGAATTGCGTACATTAATATATAAAATATGTATTCTTATATTCTTTTTAGTTAGCATATATACAACACAATAGTTTCAGTAATTATCTTCAGTTGGGGAGAAGTTTGACTCAGCAACTGCCAGTTTTGTTTTTAAATATTTTCAGAATCATTTTTAATAAACAAAGAGGTCCAAATCATGAGGTAATCAGATTTTACGATATATATATATATATATATGCTAATTCTTCGATTGAATATGTTAGTAGAGAACGAACTCAAAGAAGTGTTTCTGTGTAATTAGTATTCTTGATATCATAAGCTGGTTTGTACGCAGTCTGAGACTAAAACCGACACAACAGATTATATATACACATAGGTCTTTGGGGTAGCTTACGTAATTGAGCCCTATTTCAAAAAATCAAGTGATAAGCAGTATATCCATGTACAATGCATGGTGATAATACTCTGTATGAAATAACAAACTACATGTTTGACATAAGCTCCGTATCAAGATCATAGCTGAAAGGGACGTGATGTTTGATCAACACTGCTGGGGTGCCATGTTTACAAACTGTCTTACTTTTTGAGATCCCGACAAAGTTACTTGGTAAACAACTGATAATCCCTACAAGAGTTTAGTGTTTGAAGCTATAAAGATTTCTTGATTATACGTATGTGTGTGTGTGTGTGTGTGTGTGTGTGTGTGTGTGTGTGTGTGTGTGTATTCTCAACTGCTTGATTTGATAGCGTTAGTTTTGTAGTGAAATTAGGTCATCTAATTAAGATGCAAGGTGCTTTTTTAAGACGGTTTTATAACACAGGATTGTGACAGTAGACAAATGCTGAAAATTAATTGTTTCATGAAATACCTGATGCAAGCACTGATGGGAATTAATTTTGGGAACTAGGTATAAGGGTGTATCTAGGAATTTGGGGGGTTCACAGGGGGTTCCATGAGGGATGAGCGAAGTGAACCCGTGCAGCTGGGGGGATTCAGGACATTATAAACTCCCAGCGGTTAATTGTTAAGAAAAATATGTCCAATGTCGGGATCGTTTTTGGACCATAACATGTTGAAAACAAAAACACATAACTGGCGACAGTAGACTGCTACATCTACCTAAGACAATAAATCTCATTGAAATCCTCAAAAGGAGAAGAAATAAAGCGAAGAATCACACTACGTTGGCAAGCTTTCGGTAGAGCTCGACTTTAAAGACACAAAAATCCCACTAGTCCTTAAAGGAAGGCTAAAAAACCAATGCATCATGCTGATAGTAACCTATGAAGCTGAAACATGGAATTTAACCCAAAGATTGACCCTCAAACTGAGAACCATGCACCGTGCACATGAAAGAATCATTCTCAACAACAACACAGTACACAAGGGGAAAGAAAGAAGTCTGAGACTCAAATAGCAATGGGCTGGATATGTTGCAAGAATGCCAGACAACGGCTGGATATCAAGACTCACAACATGGATCCCCAGAGATGCGAAATTGTGACCTACAGGAACTAAGATGGTGTGACGACCTAGATAAATTCAGAAAGTACTGGCTCGGCGATGACCATGATTGAGAGGTGTAGAGAAGTACCCATCGTGCCCCCCCCCCTTCCCTCATTTCTACCACTGAATGCAAGGAACAAGGTTTGGCAGGAAGTAGTTGACTGGTTGATATTGTTGGGAGTGAAAAAATGGAGAATTTACCAGGTTATGTACAGGGTCGGGAAGAGCAGCCAAAAAATAAATACAAAGTGTCTTTGTGAATATTGACCCCTTTCACAGATCTTGGTGACCCACATAATATTATGTTGGTTTTCTTCCCTGTTTACATAAGCAGGTTATTCAGTTTTCAATCACTGAAGCCACATGTAAGCCTATCCACACACACGCACACACATGCATGCACACATACATGCATGCAGACCCACATACACGCTGAATCACACATACACATGCACGTACATACAAAAAGTGATTCCCAAAAGTATCTAATATATTTCAAAAAGTTCACTTTTAACATATTTATACACTTTCAAAATTAGCAGAATTTGGACCAAAGATTAAAGAATACGGAAAATGTTGAAACAAGGTGCAACATTGAGAAGTTATGCACAAAAATCAGAACTATTTGAATTTTGAAGGTGTATATGTATTTTTGAATGTTTTTTTTTTTAGAATTGTATCAGCTTCTTTTGCACTCATTGTATTTATATGTTACACCAAATCTAAAGTTGATTTGTTGCGAAACTTCAACATTTTTATTAATGCGTGACCCTAATTTGATCAAAAGTTTATATAATCCAAACAAAGATAAAAAAAAGAACATTTTTCACGAACTTGATGTTATCATACCTATTTTAACAAAAAAAATAGTCAATTTCGCCAATCGGGAAAATTCACATTCACGATTCGGCATAACATAGGTACGGTCATCACACAAATTATACAAATTGAACAAGCAGAGCCATCAAAGATGACGAAGGGTTTGTTTTGTTTGTTCTAGCACTCCTGGCCATACTGTTTTGTCTACAGACTTGGACATTGATGTCAGTACTCCACTGGACCCCTTCTAAAAGATTTTTTTCTTTTTTTCAATTGAAAAAGAAGCTTTTCTAACCCTTTGGGGGGCTCTATTCTAACTGGTTTAATAGTAACATCTAGATTCTGGAGAATCTAGATCTTTCTAAAAAAAATACGCTATTTTAGATGTTTTCCCGCGGAGAATGCCTGTGATGTCATAAATAGAATTTATTCTGACCATATATTCCTCGTTGGATTTTTTTTACATGACCTCAAACTTTGACGCAACGGTCGTTCAATTATTGACTGTGATGGAAAGTTATGATTTACTCTCTCTCTCTCTCTCTCCCTGTCTCTGTCTCTCTCAGCAGACACTCTGCAAAGTTTGCTTATTCACGGAACATTATACCAAAGATTTGAATGGGGAACAAAAACGTATTTGTTTATAGTTTTGCGAAGGCTCATTAACATTCGAAGAGTTGTCTTCCTTCCTGGAAAGGCAGGGAATACCGTTGGAAATTGAGAAAAATAAAGGGAGCAGCCCACATCGACCTGTCAACAGAGTGTTCAAGTCCGACAAGTGCAGAGTTTAACCCGATGTGGCTTCTCCTACTCAACACCGACAAGGTATAAATCAAGGCCTAACGAGGAAAGAAAAAGATATCACTCACATCCAACATTGTAGAGTATGCAATTGAAAAAATTCTGTTGACTGCCATCACATTCGGATAGTACGACTGAAGAAGGCCGTAGAGTGGGTAGGCCTAAATGTCATTTTAACAACACCAGCCACAAGAAAGAATTCAATTGCCCGAAAAAGTTCATTGCAGAACGTATTTTCTCCTTATTTTCATCAAGTGTATTTTGTATTAATGGAACATAAATATGTGACAAACTTTTAATTATCAACGGTGAGAATATTGCATAATATTCATCGTCCATGATCGATCGTTTTTTCTTAATAATATGAAAAGAAACTAATATATTATAAACAAGTATCTATTTATGAAATATCATTCAATATTATGGTGTTTAATTTAACGTAAATCCTTCATGGATTAATAATTTGTGTCCACGTAGCATAAGGAATCCTCAAAGTGAAACACTGAAACATATTGAGAATGAAAGATTTCTCAAGACGATTTTTTTTGTCCTCTAAAGTGATGGGGACCCAGTGCAGTTACACTGGTTGCACTATCTTCAGTACGTCCCAGTGTGTCTATGAATGAAATCATGTAGGGTTCATGCATACATTTTTGGTATATTTACGCAATGTGCGTAAAATTCTCCAGGTTCATATGTGAATATGGTAATGATGAAGACGTTTGCGTGTGTATCCCGGTACACTCGATTGCATTTGTATGTGCGTGTGTATGCATGCATGTGTGTGTGCATGCATATGTGTGTGAGACAATGTGTGATGGAATGGGTGTCGAGTCTATTTGCGGAGCGTGCTCTGACTTGGAAAAAAAAAACTTCGAGGAGAGAAAACCAAATATTAACTGTAGCTTTCTTTTTGAACCACGCACAAACCTAGCTTTGTTTTTTTTCATTAGTGTGCGTGCACGCAAACACACATAAGTTTACTCACGTACATACACTAAAATATGCTAATATATACACGTGTACTCACATGTACCAGACGTGGATCCGGGAGCATGAGGGTCCAGGCCCTCCCAGTTGCTCGGTCAGAGCATATCTATTTCAAATCAAAATCTATTTTGACATTCTTCCAAAAAACTTGGAAAAATATCTAAATAGATTATATACGTAAAAAACACAATAAATCCTACGTAATGATAAATTAGCTTAAAAAAACAAAAAACAAACGAACAAAAAATGAAATATTATTTTGTCCTTTTAACATGTGTCAAATGTTGTCCGATTTATTCTTTATAAACTTTTCATTCATTGGGTATCCAACGTGAGTTGGCTGTATGTCTCAGCATAGTTCTCACTTGACTTACAAACAATAAATAAAAACTTTACGAAGATTAAGAGGGAAGACGTCTAACTATTAGATGAAAAACAAAATGATAATCTTTTTTTATTTATGGTTACAAGGGATTATTCCCTTTTATCTATAAAACTCCTTTACCTAGATTCTCAAATATTAAATAAGAATACATTTAACTATTAGATGAAATACAAAATGATGTATTTTTTTTAAAGTTTCGATTACTAGGGATAATTTTTTTTTTATTTATAAAATTCTTTATACTTAAGAAAAAGATTTTGCCTTGCTGTTGCAGATGCAGGGTAGGGGTCCGAACCCAGTGCCCCACTTTCACGGATTCGTACCTGGGGACGTATAAAAGACGCCATACTGTCGATAAAATGTACAAGGCAAACGTTTTCGTTTACGATTCTGAAAGTGGCGCCTCTTTCTATCGATAAGAATGTCTGGCATTTCATGATTGCATCGATTGAGAAAATTTTCTGAAAAGTCGACCGCAATGACACTAGAACAAAATGACGTCATTTAAAACATCGTTGAAATCGTGGAAGCGAATCATGCTACACCTGGAGGGTGATACAGTATCCAGCCATTGATCTGGCAAGCCTGGGACTGGAGGTGACGTAGATTTCTGGATTTTTCCGAATTTCTGCACCAAGGCTTAATACATTCTTAAAATATAAAATAAACAATGAAAAGTTTGGAACGAAATTGTTTTTGACGAATCCAAGTTGATATACTTTTAAAGCAGGGTACGTTTCATCTTTATTGATCCACTTGATATTCTTTAAATATAGAATATAAAATATACGATGAAAAGTAAACGGTGTAAAGGGTGAAACTGTGTGTAATATATACAAATTAATCCATTTCAAAAACGAAGTTTGTTTAATCAATTTAAATCTACTAATCTCTATCTGATGCAACTACTACTACAAAGCCCGCCAGATTGAAAATCAAAAAATGGCCACTTCAAAGAATGGCTGGTTTTCTGGGAATTCCAGTTTTTTGGAAGCCGGATGAATGATCCGGTATTGTACTTGAAAAGAGCAATATTGCAATTAAGTTTTCGTATATCTAATGCAAGAGAAATATTTTCCTTTTTATTTCTCAATTTGATGTGCCTGATGCTTAACGCAAATCGGCTTTAGGAAAATTAAATTCGATTTTTAATCTTAAGGAGACATGCTGTTTCCCAAGTTTCTTGCAATTATTTCAATTGGCAAATGGCATATTTTAGTCTCTATAATAATGTGCTACTTGTCAGTCAGCCTATGACAAAAGGGAGGAAGTGGTGTGCGAAGACACGAACACAAAATTGGATGGTGCTTACTAAGTTCTGCTCTGTGTGTACGTGTGTTCGCTAGGTCTGATTTGATTTAAGCTGCTGGTACTTCGAGAAAAGAAGAAAGGTGAGGAAGTACTGACTAGTCTGGATGTTGTTTACTGTCGTCGATCTTACCATGACACGTGTACCTAAGATGATTTGGCCGTAATCCCCTTGCCTCCGGAAAGGTTCCTAATCAACGGAGAGGCATTGAGCATCATTTTAAATGTATTTGGTATTAGTGAACCACGACCTACAGAACTGGAGGCGAACACTCTACCATTACACCACGGTGATCGGTAAGGACGCAAAATGTTCTCTGATTTGTTAACAAGTTTTTGATCTTTGAATCTAGGCTTCATTCAAATCACGGACCAATTTTCATTGGTCACGATTTACTTCTTAGCTTCAGAGTTTTCTTTCGTCCGACCAAGACATAAAACAATAGAAACATCACAGAAAAAAGCATGTATGTTTTGAAGAGGACAGAAATACGATAGGAGTTGCAACGATGCAAATTCGATGCCTGGGGACGTAGCAAGGCCGGCTCATGTTACCGGTACCACTGGGGGCGCTTAGTGCTAAAGGGTCCATGCCGTGTGTCTCAAGACTTCACAAGTACCAATGGAAAAATGGGGGAATGAATAAATTGAACAGAATAAGAACAGTCGAAATAAGAAAAATCGTTGATGTTAAGTCAGATTATTGAGGAATTGCGGAGTATCTGACAGTTGAATACTTTCTGTTAGGAAACTGTTTTTTGTCTTGTTTTACTGGATTATTGTAATAAACTCCAAATTTTTATATATTTATGTTTATCTTAATAAGATATGAGCGAGAAATACTATACTATAATAATATTTACTTTTAATACAATTGCAGATCACCGTGGACCAGTGGTGAAGTGCTTGTCTCCGATTCGATAGACCGTGGTTCAATTAATCTCCAAAGACTTTTAAAATGGTACTCATTGCCTCTCCGCTAATCAGTCAGCAGAAGGGCCTCACCAGAGGGATTAGGGTCAAATTACCGTAAGATCCCCGAAATCAAGCCACGACAAACCTAGTCAGTGTCTAGATGGTTGATTGTTGGGGAAGTCTAGCAAGCCAGAAGTGAGCCTTCCTTAGCATTGCTCGATGAGAGTATAAGCAGGGGACGACAATACATACTTATACACATATTAATACATACCATTCAGCATCTTCTTGGTCTTTGTAACTTGTGATTAATTTGCTAAAATATAGATGAATTAAAAATCTTCCCCATTCTTTAGAATTCTGCGACGTATTTTGCTTGCAATAATCCACCAAATGTCTGTCTGCCTGTATGAGACAGTGTAACTCAGGAATCACACAACATATCCCAATTAATATTTTTGTATGTATCAATTGGATCTGAGGCATATTTGAGCATATCAGTTTTTGAAGAATCAAAATAATAATAATAATAATAATAATAATAATAATAATAATAATAATAATAATAATAGTGTGGGGCTTGCAGTCCTGCTCACCCTGAGAGTAATGATCTAATTTCCATCTATCTATATAATGCTAAAAATATGATTCTCATTTGTATGTGACGTCTAGGGAATTGAACCATTGCATTGTAACTAGACGCATCACATCTTCGCTTTTTTTGAAAAAAAAAAAAAAAAAAAATGCGAAAAGCGGAAGTTGGACGAAATTTACTTTTCGCACCCCGAGAAAGACCGCTTTGTAAAAAGGCACATTTGACTTGACACCGTATGACGTCATTCAAGCGTCACTGTCTTAGAAACGTAGACCCCCCCCCAAAAAAAAACACGTGTTACTTACCCTCAGATAAACGAGTCAGTTCTTGATTAAGGAAAGAGATTTTTGTCCCTTCAATCCCCAAAAGTCGAATAAGAAAATAAACTTGTGTTTTTTTGGGGTTTTTTTGTCAAGTTTCGAAAGTCACTTATCACCAGAAAAATTTTTTAAAATGTTCTATTTTCTATCTAAGGTAGCTTTTTAAATTAAAAAAAAAATAATAAGGCGTTATTTTCGAAAGTTACTCAACCAAAAGTTTTTGCATTGTATTCCGCTTTTGTTTTGCACCAAGCCATTATAGAGTTAGCACGCATCTTCCTCTCTCTCTCTCTCTCTCACTCTCTTTCTCTCTTACACCCCAATCTTGCGCATCTCTCACCAAAACAACATCTGATGTATCTGACATACCATCATCACAATCTGTGAATGCTCAAAAATGCTCCCATAAAAATTAGGAGAAATTGCTTCTTTGCTTTTTGAAATTGGAACATAGTTTGAGTTTGAAATCTGATTTTTTGCTTTAAGCTGATTTCTGATCAAGAACCTCATCTACCTGGCACATGGGATGATTCATTAAAACTTATATCAGTTCGATTACATTTTTATCATTGCATAAAGGAAACATTTGAAAAAAAAAGATAGATTCTGTTTTGGAAAGGGTTTATCTCAATTTTTAAGAACGCGAGGAGTTGAAATAATTTATTGGAAAATTGGAAAAACATTTTCACCGTTAACATTGATTGTCAAGCCACTGTATTTCCCGCCTGGTAAGGTGTTACAGATAGTAAGACACACTCTATAGTTAGCAAGGTATTTTTTCAGAAAGAATATTTGAAGATCAGATAGCTTACCTTATAACTTGATTTCCGAGTGCTAAAACGAACGGTGATTTTTGAGGAGGAAATGCGTCTTATCTACCGGGAACTTATGGTACTTTGATTTTCTGAGCTTAACGAAATTGCTTCAAAATCGAACCAGGCTTCACAGATTTATTACAAATTTGACAAAAGTGAAAAAGAAAAGTCAAATTTGAACCTTAAAAACAAAAATATTCATCATTTCTTCCGTTTCACTACGTTTCTTTGGAAAAAACATATCAGAATTTATTGTCATCATGGAACTCGAACATTGTTAGAGAACGAAAGTGAGCACCAACAATAATGTTGATACCCCCAACTAGATTCACTAATGCTTGGAGCAGTGATGAATTGAACGTTTGGCTGAGTAGGCTAAAACTAAGGTAACCGGAAGGGAGGAGACCCAACAGCAAAAAACGGTAGACTTGAGTGTACAAACATGGTTTGAGTGTATACGTGAACATTTGTGATATCATTCGCACCTCGCAAAAATGAAACAAAAATGATCTCAAATTATCTAAGAAATATCAGCATATGATTTTAGGCATGGTCTGACTCAAAATGCACATATACATAGAAAAAAGTGCCTTTTGAGAAAACGAAGAACACCACCTTTAGATGGTGCCTGGTGAAATACTCATGCAAAATTTCAATGTTGTAGCCCCAAAAATGTGACCAGGAGTTCTTCCACACCCAGACAATCAAAGAGAGAAGAATCTGTAGCCCACTTGGTTTGTTGGTCGGGCAGGCCATTCATGAGGCTACGGTGAATCGATATTTCAGCACATATATAGTTTTTTTTTTATATATATCTACGTACTGCAGCTGCAACACCAGTTCATAGCATAATAATTTACTGAAGTTTGAACTGGGTGTTGGGTGGTAGATTATCCGTTACTGGCTTGGGGTGGGGGCATTGCGCAGTGACGGAATTTACCATCACCTTTCCACTCAACCCAATTTCGTGAGTGCTGTGTTGGTTCTTCTTGTGATGTTTATCCAGAACGGTGTCACACAGTGTAAGCTAGACTCGTGATTTGGCCAGCTTTTTAACCACACACACACACACACACACACACACACACACACATATATATATATACACACACACACACACACACACACACACATATATATATATATATATATATATATATATATATATATATATATATATATATATATACAAATTCTTCTCTTTCTTTCATTCTTTTTTCTTTTTTTCTTTATTTGCCTTTTCGTTCCTACCTTTCATCTTTCATCTTCCTTTATTTCCTTTCTATCTTAATTCCTTTTCCCCATTTTTCAGTTCTTTCCCTCCTTTTCTTTCTTTCTTTCTTTCAGTCCTTTGATTTGTTTTTCACACTTTCTCATTTATTTACCCTAACCCACCCCAAATCGTTTCTCTTCCTGTTCCCAACTCTCAGACCACCTGTTGACGGTAGATTCCCTTTTTTTCCTTTTTTTTTCACCTGAATGACGTCATCAACAAGCTTGGAAATAATTGGTTGATGGTAACCAAATTTTTCAGAGCCAAGAGACTTGAGCCGGTTAATACATCAGAAACAATAACATTGCGACTCGATAAAGAAAGGAATTTTTAGATCCGAAAAGCACTCGCCAAAGTCAAAAAAGAAGAAAACGGGCCATTGTAACAAACCATTGACTTGACAGACATTTGAAAACCAAGTAAGTGAAACATTTATTTTTCTTCGAAATTTTGAACCGCTCTCTGGTTTTGTTAAAAATGACTTGGGGCATGATTAACAGAAATTTCTATGACCACATTTTAAATCAGTGGATTTTAATAAAAGAGGCATGCTCCCTTGGGGTCGTGAGTAATTTCAAAAGGGAGCGTGAGACCCCGAGAAAAAAACTAAGAATTCCTCTAATTGTTTTGGATATTCTCTTAAGAGGAGTTGGCATAATATCGTGATGGACATAATATGTTGGAAATATTTTCCAGATATTCGCATTACCCATTCTGAACTAATCATTTAGTTGAAAATGTGAGGGAGCGTGGAGGTAAGGTTCGACCTCTAAAGAGGGGTGTGGTGGTAAAAAAGTTTAGAAACAATGCTTTAAATGGTCCCCGTTATTGCTCAAGGCCTGTTGCGTATATGAAATCAGATATTTTGATTCATGCAATTATATATTTGCACATAGCTAAACAAATGAAAATTGTTTAATTCACCATGACAGAAATTAGTATTGTTAAGCACCAAAAATTCGGAAAAATAGTTCAACCAACAAAACATAAAATCTAACCTGATGATTTTCGACTATAATTTTTCATAAAAAAGACTATTTTTTATTCTTTTTGATTTATTGATTTGCTTATACCGTACTTAAATATTTTTATCATAATCAATTTCCAGCTTGGTAGACCATCGAAGCTTCACCAGTGCCCCCTTAACTTTACCTTTCAAACGATCAGTGTGTTTATTCCTCAATGTTTTGTCTGAATATTTATTGAACTGTATGATTGCAGTCCTTGTATCTTCAGGAATGGGAAAGGATTGATGTCTGATCTTTGCTTTAGGAATTGTAAAAACGGGTTGAAGCGAATTTATGAATCAAGTTATAGTGATCACCCTGACCCAGTGGTAGATTACTGGCCCCCCACGACGTTGGACGAGGGGTCGAACTTTCCCGGTTTCAATTCAGAGTTCTCCATCACCTAGACTGGATTGCCAACCAAGGTTGAAAATACCAGTTTGTCCTGCTTTTTTACCTATATCATGGTGGAGGAGAAAAAGGACTGCCTTTCTGATAGGTATAAGTTGACGCAGATTGTCTTAGCCAGAATTTGAACTCGGATCTCGTTTCCATTTTCCGTGTTGTGAACCACTTGGCCATCCACATTTCCTCACTTGGATTATTTTCCTGAGAAAGTTGAAAAACAGAAAGCTCATATAAAGTCAATGCTAAAATCTTGAATTCTTGATAAACCGAGCGAATTTTAAAATCACCGACTTTCTCTATTGTAATTCAGTCTAATGCAGTGTCAAAATCATGTGCTTCTTGAATGACCGATTTGAACTTGAGCAATATCTAAAGAAGGATGGGTATTATGAGAAAAACGTTGACCAAAACTGTACAGGCCGCATCAATGGAGCTAAAGGGCTGAAAATTTCAACATTCACTCCTGATAATGTCAACAACGAACGTTTTTGAACCCCAAGCAGATTGTTTTGAATAGAATTCTATTTGCTATGTAAGTTTATGCTAAATTGGTCACTAGTTTGTGCCCACTTGTTCTTTTGAAAAATCAGATTTTTTTCAGTGGTCACTGGCCAACAAAAGGTGAGAGCAATAAATTATTCATTGATCACCCTTTTTCGGATGTTTAATTGATTATCCCAAAACGACATACTGCCAAGAGATGTGGGTCACGTAACATTTTCTATTGATCGACTAACCAAACCTGTTTTTCATTGATTTCTGAGAATATTAATCCTGGAATATAAAATGAATAAAGTAAGTATTTTTTCTAATGAATGCGATGACTGAAAGTATATGAACGAATTTTCTGTACTTAATAGGCAACCAACAGAAGATACTTTTTGAAGATGATAACTGAAGACATTTTTGCATCTGTCTTGACGATAGGGAACTGGAGAAATCTATTCTGGTCCATTTGTTTTTTGCTATTCGGATTACAAGACTGCTGGGCAGGTGAGTACATTATCATCAAACACTTGATAAATATTCGTACCTTGCATGAATGTATCACCACAGCCCGCGCATGTACCAAATCTAGTTATCTAAAATAAAAATACCTCAAAAAGATCTTTAAAAAAAACAAACAAAAAAAACAAACATCCTTTCTTAGATAGTGCCTACTGGTGTACTAATGCACATTTTCAAGGTTGTAGTCCGAAAAATGTTGACCAGCAGTGCCAGGACACGAACATGGACACACACACACACATACACACACATACACATACATACACATACATACATAAGCAAAAAGATGAAGAATTTGTCGCTCAATTGGCTGGTTGGTCAGGCAATTTGCAGGGCTACGATAATTTGATCAATAATAAACTTGTTGAACCCCTGCTCATTCCAAGGGTGTTGTCATCCTAGATCAGTCATTATAACAAGCCTCTGCCTTCTTTTACTGTTTGCTCGTATCATGTCATTCTCTCCCTCATCCCTTCTGAATTTCATTTCTCTTTATCTAAATATTATACAAACATGGAGTAGTTCCATATTCAATAATCTCAGTAAACTACCAAACTAATGTTCCTTACCTCCTTCTTCCTACCTTTTTATTGAACTACCTGAACTTTCCTTTATGTTACTACTGAAAGTGTAACATTCGAACGTAGTTAGGGACAAGCAGAATGATGTGATAGGTATATTTGTGTGATAACAACAATTTATGTTGAACATATTCCATCGCAAAATGGATATTTTCAGTTACAAACATATTTGTTTTAGTGTTGAATGATAATCATGAAAAGTTAGGTTTGTTTCCGATATAAAATTGGTTTGTAAGAAAAATAAAAAAACGGTGATTTTTAGAAATATTTACACTGATCTGTGGTTTATCTTCTAATTATATATATATATATATATATATATATATATATATATATATATATATATTAACACATCAACTTATCTTTAGTCATTTGGTGGGGTACTAACGGACTAAATATTCCTAAATATTCCTGTTGGTAGGGGGAAAATAGATGAATAGATACCGAATTCCGCATTTTTGCCTTAAGATTTGTCAGAAGCCATAGTCTAATTCAAGCGTTACTGACAGAATAGGGCTATTAAGGATTTTGCTTCTCAAATGCCTATCTACTCTAATAACATGCCACGTATATTTGTATACTTATTTTTTGTCTATAACATTCCAAATCAATTAGATAATAATAATAATGATAATAATAATAATAATGATAATAATAATACGTCGCGTGTATTTGTATATTTTTTCGTCTATGACACCCCGAATCAATTAAATAATAAACGTATTTCAAGATATTTCACAGCATCCATGCTATTGAGGAGTAGGACAGATGAAAGGGAAAAGGGTCGATGAGTACGTGATTCAATATGAAAAGTTCCGTTCGTTGACGACTGAAACGTTTTCGTCTACTTCATGTTCTTTTTACAACTGGGTAATATGTTTTTTTTTACAGCATTCTGTCATGGAAGAGTTTTAGAACTACTTATCTAATATCTTATTTTCATACATGAGTTATTTTCATAATCATATTAGAAACCGTCAATCAAAATTGTCAGCATCAACATAATCACCATCAACAACATAGATTTCTTCAGTTTTTAAGTTGACCTGGATGACTATTTATCTTTTGTATGTATTGTACGTATTTGTCACGCGTATAAGCCACACCAATAGAGTTGGACAACAGAAAGTTTAAACACTTACTCTTACAATATCTAGAAAAATGTTTGTTTTATTTTTGCTGATGAAATTTTCCTCCTAAATAGATTTTCAGTGTGCGCACGAGTGTGTGTGTGTGTGAAGGGGTTAATTTGCAATTTATGTAAGTTTATGCTAAATTGGTCTCCTGGTTTGTGTCCAGCAACATTCACGCTTGTTTCTTTCTTCTTTGTTAATCTGGATTTATTCTAGTGATTGTTCACCCCCCCCCCATCCAATACGACATGCTACCAAAGGACCTTAGTTACATGGCGGTTTCTATTGAGTGACTAACCAGACTTATTGTTGTTTTTTGTTAAGGTTCCCGGTGCAACGTTGATACAACAATTGAAACTTTCAGAGAAGATGTCCCGGCAGGTGAGTGATACAATGATAGTCAATCAATTACGTCTCTTCTATTTGATAATCTAAATGAAAACTTAGCAAAAACAACTTCTTCTTCTTCTTCTTCTTCTTCTTCTTCTTCTTCTTCTTCTTCTTCTTCTTCTTAACAACAACAACAACAACAACAACAATGATAATAATAATAATAATAATAATAATAATAATAATAATAATAATAATAATAATAATAATCAAGACTATACAGACCATAGCACTGCTGGGTACTGCACGGAGACTGAGGCAAGTGCTAGAAATATGGGACCTACGACCTCTAGCTGTTAGCAATGGCCTAACAGACAGAAGAGATGAGGAGGGAGGAGGATAAAACAGAAAAAAAAATAAACACACCACTCACCATAAATGATAATGGGGGTGCGAACCACAGCGCTGCTGTAATAGGTAAGGAAGGTATGAAAGGAGGACTGAAGACCTGAGGAAAATCACTGTCAATCAGCCCTCAGCGATAACCGCTGGGCAACCGGTATGATACTGTAAACCACAGCACTGCTGTGCACTGTGAGAGTGTGTGGAGGAGGACTGGAAACCTGAGGAGACTTGCCGTCACTCAGTCTCCAGCTGTGACCACCAGGCAACTGGTGTGAAAATGCATACTACTACTACTACTACTACTACTACTTATTATAATAATAATAATAATAATAATAATAATAATAATAATAATAATAATAATAATAATAATAATAATAATAATAATAATAATAATAATAATAATAATAGTAGTAGTAGTAGTAGTAGTAGTAGTAGTAGTAGTAGTAGTAGTAGTAGTGCATATTTATACAAAGCCCCTTCTCGGAAACCTCAATACACAAATCCCCATTGGACAAAAGCTCTTGAAAAAACTGTGTAATCATTGCAAGGAACATATAATCCCCGAAGATGAGTATCATCGTAAGGTTAATATTTAAAGAAAAAACAGTTTGTCAATAAAGTTATTTACATAACACAGGACAGGAGACGTAGTTACTAAATGAATCCATCTACCGAGATCATATAAGTATGGAAGTCTCGAAACAAGAAAGTTTCTGCTAAACATATGTCTGCTGTATGAATATTTTGATTTCATTGTGGGTCTTTTTTTTTTTTTTTGTCGTCTAATACCTTTTATCATCGAGGGTTTTGCTGGGTTATTTTACTAGAGAATTATATATAATCCACTTTTCAAGGCCCGTTTCGGGTCCAAGAACCCAGTCTGTCCTGCTATCTACCCTTAGCTGGGGGAGAGAAGAGATGGGTCCATGCCAATCCTGAGTGCATTAGCGTGAAGTGAACGCAGATTTTCGCAGCCAGAATTTCCACACGACCCGCTGATTCCCTTTTTCGTGCTGTTAAGTACTTGGCCACCCACACTTCCCTGGATACTTAGTGATTATCCATTATTGAGACTTGACCTTTATCACCTTTCTTGAACTGACTCATTCAAATCAAAGTCATTTGTTTTGCATGAGTGTTGCTCATGTCCGACTTAGGTCAAAATGCGAACATTTTAGTCTGACGAACTACATAAATGCACGTTCCAGCTCAGCCATTTTTTTCTTATCCGGAATGGATACATGGGGAGGGGGTTCAGAGGATTCAGATCCTCCTTGGTCAGGAAAAGCATGATTATAAATATTCTTTTTAAATATCTAGATTAAAAAAAATCATAAATAAAAATCGCAGTAGTCTCAAGCAGTCATTAGTTAAAATCAAAAAATATTTTTTTCTAATTAAAACACATGAATATATTGATGTTTTCAACGCTTGATTTTGAAATTAATGTTTAATCTACCAGGAACGGTAATTTTGAAGATTCCATTTCACGAAGAAGAAGCTTGGGAATTCCGAGAAAGCTATCCAGAAGGTTATTTGGACATGGAGACATTGGAATCTGGAGCCAAAGTGGTGTCATTCAAGAGAGGTCCAGATCTAGAAGAAATCAATATCAATAACTCGCAGGTGAGACCGTTTTACGTAAACTTGTTATTTTATGCTCTTGATGACCCCAGCTTCACATTCCGGAAAATTCGACGTAGTCTTCTGGGACCGACTTTTCACTGGCCCCACTGCACCCTCTGGAGGTGCTCTGCCCCCCCCCCCCCCAAATGTGAGTAGAGGACATTTGCGACGATCCTTCTCCAAACCCAATGACATCCGAAGCTTTTTCAGTCTTCGGATTCTAAAAAAGCAGTGCCGGCAGATTGACCATGTATAGGCATCCCCTGTCCGATTACTTTTGTTGTAACCCCCTGATGTGTCAAAGGGAGGTTAACAGATGCTACACCTTGCCTAAGTGTGACCTGTAACTTTATGAAACAGTCTGCTTAAGTGAATTGTTATTCAAGATTGATGTATAATTATATTATTAGTGTTAAGTGTTCCTACTGCATGATACGTATTCTTGATAACCCTGATCTCAGGGTACGATGAGGTATTTTCTTTGTCAGGGAATGTTAGCGTTTCTATGTTAAATTATACCCGATAAACTGCGCTGTGTCGTTGGGCGAGGGAGCCCATACTCCCTAAGGCTACCTCAATCTTGCTCTGTGTACTATGAACTTAGCAAGGAGGCATTTTGGCATGATTCGGCCTTGGATTGAACTCACTTTTTACCGAACCGGAGGCAAGCAATCCACCACTGGGCCACGGCAATGAATAATCATATGCTTTAAATGTCATTAAATATGTGGAAACCGCGTACTGGTAGCCTATTGTTTCTACTAAAACGATTTTGAATATCTGCAGCAAAATCCAAAGTTTTATTTAAACAGCCAAAAAAACAAAAAAAAAAACAAACAAAAAAACAAAACCGGTGAAGAAGTTTATTTGGAGATTTTCAATATTTTTGTTGTCGTCGAGTATCCTGTCTGGCTATAGAGCTATTTCGTGCGCAAACCACACTCAAGCTTAGTTATACATGGGTACGCTTGACAATTACAGTGTTAAAGTTCATTGGTCAATTACGATCCATACACGTTTGGCTTGTGATTTAGATCTGTCATTCTCTATGACTGGATGCCTTCACGAGAGAGCCCAGTCTGCTCTCCGTGTTCCTTGTAGTTGGTTCATATTTCTCCCCAAGACAAAGTGCGAAGTAAGCATAAACAACTTCTTTCGGAGATTGGACTCGGCTCAGCAATTCCAGGGTTCGCACAGTTAACTGTTACACCCTCAAGATTTTTGACAAAATTGCAGATGATCGAATTTGCAAAAATTTCCACTGATTCTCTAGCAATAGATGGCTGAAAATTTCCACATTCAATCTTTATTATGTCTTGTAAAAACGTTGTTTTTTTTTTAAATCATCCCCGAGGAGGTCTTACTTGTAGGGGTTCACTTTACAATGTAAGCTAAACTGGACCCACTTTTTTCGAAAATTCGGACTTTTTAGTGATCCAACAAAAGATGAGTGGAATACCTAATTCATTGATCACGCCTTTTTCCAATTGATCACCCCTAAGCTTCATGCTGCCAAAATACGTTGGTCTCGTGACGGTTTCTATTGAGTGACTAACCAGATCTGTCCTTTTCTGTTTTAGGATACCATTATTGAATCTCTCGAATACACTTTGAGTTGTACGTTCAAAGGGATTAGACACATGGTAAGTAGTTGGTTCAATTCGTTTTATTGCATAAAGCAAAAATAAACGAATAATGAAAATGTTTGTTTTTACAAAATGGCAATAAAATCAAATAATAATAATATTAATGTATGATAACTTTTAACTGTTCTTTTTTTTACGTCGGGCATTTTTGAGGGAGAAAAAAAGCAAAGACTAAACAAAAAGAGAGAAATCAGAAAAGAAAGAAAAAACAAAAATACAGAACAAAGAAATTCGAATGTCCGAGGAAAAGTTGGAATGACACTTCACAGTGCATTGTGTCAGTATGCTTACACAATAATTTCAAACGTTAAAGCAAGGTTTTTTTTTAACAAGAGATATCTATATTCATTTTTGGGGGGCACAAAACAAAATTGGTAGTTCAGCAACAATAGCAACAGTACTAGTTATATCAGCAGCAACCAATGGGTGGTCAGACATACTCAGCAGAATATACAGCAGAACGATTCTATGTTCAGAAGATGAGTTGTCCATTGTAACGGTAAAAAACAAATGGATCGATTCATTTTTTCAATCATTCTGATTTATAAAAAGAAAAGTGTTTTTCTTTTGATGATTTTAACCTATTTTCGTTCTTCAGTACAAACAACGCATTGCTCTGGTGGATGTTAATGAGAAAGATCCTTATTTTACTCAATTGAAATACAACATTCAGGTTAACGAGGTAAGGTTCCCCAGTAAATTTTACCCTTTTTCTACTATTCTCGTTCAAACGTACGCATTCTCTCAAATGAGCTCACCTTGAGCAAGCAAAAAAAAAAAAAATGATTTACAAATAAATACCTGAAAATGAAAACAAATTTCTAACATAAAAAATTATAGAAAGTAATATGATCCGGCATTTTTACTTACATTTGAGCCGTAGCTTCTTACTACTGGAATTGACTAAAGATTAAGTAAAAGGAAAATAATCAAGGAAATGTACCGCAAAACCAATTTGTAAAAAAATCTAAAGAATGAAACGGAAAACATTTTATTTATATTAGATGAAAACAAAATAATAGGTTTCTGTTTCCAAGGTTAATTTACGATTACTTCGGATTATTTTGGTTTTTTATTCATAAAATGTCTCAATCAAAATATCTGAAGGAATTATTTTACATTGTGATTTGCCCGAGCAGTAATCACGTCCGATTAATTTTATTTACCCGTGTTTAAAACAGAAGAAGATAAGATGGTCTATTAAAGATGAAGTAGAAACATAAGCCTTTTCTCTTGTTTTTCTCTTAGCAACGAATCAACCTTTGTATTTGTTGATCTAACCATGTTTGGTATCAGAGCAAACTTAGATTCATCCGAGTTCATTGGTGAATGAAATAAAAAGACGATTTCTGGATTGATCTTCATATTTTATTAATTGGCAATTAAGTATGGAAACTTTCAAGAGGTTCTTGTAGAGAATCGATCGCTATTGACCAGAAAGGGTTTATTACTTATCGATTAGATAATCAATGGCTCGGTCATGTAAGTCGTGAGCAGAACGGGCAATTACCCAAGGTTATATTGTACGACGAATTTGTCACTGCTTTCAGACCTGCAGGAAGGCCAGTTCTTCGTTACACAGATATTTGTAGGCTACGAGACCGTGGACACAGACCACAGCAGATGGAGACCTTCCTCCACGACAGGTATCCAGACTAGCAAGAAGAAAAGAGAGGACCAGAGGGAAGAGTTGGGAGAATGCAGACAGTATAGGACAGATCCGGGCTTAGACTCCACCTATAAAATATGCGACAGAGTTTGTCGCTCGAGAATTGTCGGCCAATCTATGGCACAGGCTCCATTCTCTTCTGGAACAGAGAGAGGCCGACAGCAAACAGCTAAACGTTTCCGGTGATATGCGTTGAAAGAAACAGGAGAAATGTGGAAGAAAACTATTTGAGTCGTGAATATTTGTTTCTGCTAGCAGTATACTTAAAGCTGTGTTCTGTGTCAGTATGTCTACGAAGTAATCTGAAAGATTAACGCAAGGTATTGATAACAAAAATTCTTGCATTCATTTTGGGCGAAACACAAAATTGATGGATCAGCAATAGTAACTGCAATAGTAGTAATACTTATAACATCAGCAGCCAACGAACGAACACACGCATACACAGAGCATAAAAGCAAATTTTGTGTCTTGGTGTTTGCATTATCCCTTCTTCTCTTTCTGTCTGTTGTCACTGACTGACTGACACATCTCAATTTATAATTATGATGATTGTGTGCATACGTGCATTTGAATTTTCTATAGACATAACTGATGCACATATAAACGCAGAAACATAGAACTCAAGTTTAACAAAGTTAAGTCAAAAATTGGAAATATAATTGGATGCATCTATATCTCGCATAAATGAATCACCATAGCCTACACGTATACCAGAACTAATTGGGCATTCTTGGTCCAAAATGACTATACAGACTCCCCAAAAGTTCTTTTTTGAAGAAAAAAGGCCGTTTTTAGATGTCGCCTTGTGGTGCACTCATGCAAATTTTCAAGGTTGTAGCCCAAAAAATGTGACCAGGGGAGCCCTGACACACGTAAGTTGACACACATACACAGAAGAATACGTAGCCCACTTATTTGGTTGGCCGGACAATTTTGGGAGGAGGCAGCTACGATGATTCGATGGTCAGTTTTATTTGTGAATCGAGATGTGAAATCTCTTACGTTAGAAATTACAAGCAGAGAAACTGCTTTCTTTCCAATACTCACCGGATGTATGTATAAAAAAAAATATCTAACCTGAAATAAAGAGACAAAGAAGAAGTAGAATGCATTCGGAGAGAGGATGTCTCTGCTAATTCAATTGCTACTAAAAGCTGAATGAAAATTAATTGGAAATGAATTCGTATCTGTGAGAATTCCTCAGTCAGCCCCAAATTCAATCGGTTCTACCTTAGCACTCTCATTCCCACTCAAAATGTCATTTAAATTGGAGATAAGGTAAGGACAAATATGATGAATAAATAAATGTATGAAATGTACGAAAGAAAATAAGGAATAAAACCCAGGATCCGCCCCCCACCATATTCAATCAATTCCCTCCTACCTCTATGGTCCACAGATCAAGAACTTTTGGGGAGATTGTGTGGATTAATACGAGTGGATACATAAGTGCATGAAAAAAAAGGAAAAATCACTAAATCAAAAAGAAAATGTATGGATTCGCACAAAGATTCTCTCTTACTCTGTGACCTATCCTTATGGGAAATGTCATCGGAATTCATTGAGAATATTTGGAGATATTGCGTGTACATATAGCTATAAAGCAGGTGAGGTAAATGGAAACAATTCCTGTTTCCACTCTAAGATTCAATCACTCACTCCTTAGCCTCTGACCCAACCAACCACAAAATATTGTTGAAATTGAGAACTTTCGGAGATATTGCGCAACGAGACAGGCAAACTCAGCTGGATATGTATACCTCTTCCAACTTTGTTTTTCTTTTTTCTCCTTCGGCCAGGGATCTTATAGCTGCGTGTCGGGCGACCAATTCAATGGCCTTCTGTTTGTTGTTCACTTTTAGCAAACAAAATCCATCTGGGCTGCACTGGTTTGTTCGAGTCACGAACAACAGAAAACTGTTTATACGATGAGAGTTCACCTTGAAAAAATTGCGGATAGGAAACTGGTAGATTCTCGACTTGGGCCAGAGAGTCTCATATAGTGTTATAACGGTCACTCATTCAATTAAAAGGACAAAAAAAAAAAAAAAAAAACAATAAAAAAAGGTGGTGTTTATTTAACGCAATAAAATAGTTTGTCAAAAATATTTAAGTGAATAATTACGGGGCAGATCCAGGATTTTGAGTAGGATGGCTATTTTTTTTTTAACTGCATCTGTTTAATTACAAATGGATCTTTACATTTTTCAAAGAATTAATCTATGATAACTTCGGATTATTTGGATTTTTATGTATAAAATTCCTTTAACTGGATTTTAAAAACAAATCTAATTGTGCTTTACTCGAGAATTGGGATGTACGGGCCCCGGGATCTGCGTCTGATTTGTTTGCTGTTTACTTGTATTTAATCTTACTTCCTTACGTATTGTTCGGTTTTTTGAATGTTCACAAAGAAAATTTGCTTCAGGTCAGTATGCTAAATTGCAATACAACTATGTAATACAGGAAATCTGATTTTGTTTATCTTTTTGTGACTTCTACGCATCCGAAACTACGTATTGTAGCAAGATGTATTGAATTAGGGTACCTCTGGAATGTGCGAACTCACGGAGATGAAAAAAAAACCTGTGTGTTCTGCAACTTAATGGTAATAGTATGTAATGTGCTCGCGCTCATCCATATCTACACAACAATGACCTAGAGAGTAGTCCCCCTCATTTATCATCTACTTATTTCTTCAGTATGAAAGGGATCTTGATGCCATAAATCTCTAACACAAGTATGGCAATGTATTTGGTATTTGTGACTACGACCTCTGTTGTATTGTAATATTTGGGGTTCTTTTTTCTTCATATGGCAGGTCTCTCAGTTGTGATGTAAAATGAAATCAATGCATGAAAAATCTCCAAGTGCTTAGTAGAGAGAAATGCGAGTCTTATTTAATAAAACATTTTTTGCCAATTGATCACAATTCAGTGTTATTTAAATTTTTGTTTTATTTTAATTTCCTTTTGATCTGAATGCAGATGACGCTTGTTGGGACGGCTGTATTCTCATTGGAAGATAAAGCTGCAGATGATGACGTCACTGGGACAATCTCTCTGTTTCGTCTCCATCCATTTACAGACGAAAAGGTCAGAACAACAATTTTGCATCTTCCACGTATTAAATGTCATTGTTCTTAACAATTGTATGAAATATCATTTCACTGGTAAATATTTAGTTGTAGACATTGAATTTCTTTTATAGGCATTTCTAAAGGTATCCCCATAAACAATTTACATTAGAAATATGTATCCAACATAAAAATATACATTATTTCACTTTATAAAGATGTATGGGACTTAATTTTAAAAGAATTATAAGCTTACCAGTACAGTGAAACATTTACCGAGCACATTTTATCTACATATTTTTCTTTAAATTCTTCAATATATTTCAGCAGACTTCAAAAATTGCATTGTTGGTTTATTTTCTCTCCAACATGATCAAAATTTCCTGTCCGAGGTCATGAAATGAATGGCGATTATTCTGGAAGACGAATCAATATTCTAACATCATCTAATCATATGCAAGAATTAATGTTCAGATCTTAGTGCTCTTAGAAAGTTTGTGTGCATATTCTTAAGGACAGCTTGATATTGCCTTCGACAAATATAACAGAGAATACAAGAAAGGCAGACATATTCAAGTAAAAATAGGGATATTTGATTCCATATAAGGGTGTAATTATTAATGGATTATACATGCTTGTTAGATACAGCACAAATGTAATATATCATATTTTAAGCAAATACAAAAATAAAGAAGAAAGAATATAATGTGCATATTGAGAAAAGGATATGTAAGTTTTGTTATACAGTGGGGATTCACCCTACGATGACCAGCCAAGAATGAATAAAATTGCCGTCTTTTTCAAGGCTTGAATAATACCGACGTAGTAGTAGACTTGTCCTGTTTCAGAGAATTTCGCCGACGGGTTCTAAATTTCATGTTTGCTTTGATTTTCATTTTGACTTGGATGAGCTTATGAAAAAGGCTATCTAGATGTAATTTAGTGAGAACACGTCTCTGCATTTGATCTATGAACTAAGTAAGTTTCACTGTTCAACAAGTGAAAAAGATATGTAAAATCTCATTTTTGTCATAAAAAAGTCACAAGAATGTAAATGGTTTTTAATTTTGCGACTTTTTTCTCGCCTTTCTAGGTTGATGGCCGGGGCAAATTTTCCATGTCCACTTTGGGAAAAGAAATCATCTTAAAAGAAAGCTTAGATCAGGATGCTATGCGACTGAGGAAGCAATCTCAGTATTTCTTGAACATTTCTGTACAGGTAAGAATCTTGGTTGACTTTCACAGCTACATCCAGGATCATTACTATGATCAGCCATTCGAAATCCATTATCGGACATAAGCCTTCCTCATCGTCAGGCAGTTTCACTTATAGGTGTCACAGTGCCAATACATTCTAAATTTGTCCAGATTACCATACCTTCTCATTTTTCGCCGATCGCAATCTCGCCCATGAGCTCAAGGCATCCATGTTAGATTTACCGAAATGAATAACCAACCGTTCAGTAAATCTGCTACGTCAAAGACATTTGTAGATAATTTGATCAATCATCTGAAATCGGTGTTTGAGTCATGGTGAAGGCTAGTCCCAATCACTAACTTATACAGCATAAACTCCGTCTATTTTAATTCCATCTGATCATCAGTACAGATGAACCTATGCTCTCGTGCTTGGATATGACTGGGACAAGTAAATACCGACAGAAAGTAGATTGAATTATGATGTGCGCATGTTTTATCAAATGAATGTCCTTACTTTGCTTGTCCAGAACATTTGGCCGTTGCACTCTATGGCCTTCCTCGGGTACATTGTCGTGATCGAAAACGTTGTCAGAATGTTGGGATGATAACCTTATTCGATCTGTGGCTGTAGAATGTACTCATTCCATCGTCTGTGTCCGGGTGGGGTCTTGTATTGGGCCATCATATTATCGGTGCTTCCTTGTGTAAGCGTTTTGGAACAGATGGAATGGTTATCCAACGGCGTTTTAGATCACGACATGTACCCGAGGGAAGGTTGTTGAGCATTTCTTTTGTTTACCTAACTAGAAGTAAGCAAGGGCGATTTATTTAACAAGTTGGAATTATCATAATTCCCATCCACTGCATTTATTTCGATAGGGGATCAATTTTGCTATTAAAATTCATATAATTTAGATATATTAGAAAAAACTGTTATTTAAAAACTAGCTCTATGATAAAATTGATAGAAAAAACTGATGTAAATTTCATTTTTTGTGGATGAAGTATTTTATATATCATTAAAAATGGGTCTTATCAAATTTGGTCCAGTTTAAACAACGATTCAACTTTTTGAGGCCAAATTTTCATGTTTTTAAGTTACTGATCTCAATAAAGCCCAATATTATGATGGTCTTTCTTTAATAGCTAATTGTTTGATTTTTTTACAATCAATATTCTGTAATGGTCTTCCATTAATTCCTACCCTAATTATTTTCTTCTTTTTGAGATCAAATTTCCCATAACCTTTCATCTAGAGACATATTTTTCCTGAGATCACCTCTAAATATCCCCAGTCATCAACAAAGATAATTCTGATAAGTATACGATATGGAGTAACAAATCGAAGAATCGTTACTCAACTCAAGGTTTCACGGCGGTAGGCTCCGTGTACTTTGAGATAACCGCCTGGAAGGCGAATATTTTCAACTAGTTATCATAAAGATTTTATCCTATGAAAATAGAGTAATATTTAAATCTGAGAAAAAAAAAACTGTAACACCATAACGATGTGTATTTAAATTCCACTGTTAATCATCACCACTGGATCTGATTAGTAAATTGTTTAACTGAGATGAAGCTATGCCTTTAGCTTTCATTTGAATTTACCATGAAAACTAAAGCGTAAAATTAATAAATATGTGTATGTGGTATACATATAGTGTGAGTGTATACATATCTATATCTGTTGTTTATATATATATATATATATATATATATATATATATATATATAAATAGATACACGCATATGAACAAACAAAACAAAAACACCTACACTGGCACTAACAGTACTAACACCTATAACAGACACACACATATGAACAAACATAACAGGAACACCTACACAAATACTAATATTTCTGACACCAATATTGTGAACAGACACAGCTATATGAACAAACACAACTACAAAAACCAGCATACAGATAATAGGAACAAGAACACTAGACACCACAAGGTCCTCAGACCTACTACCCCTCATACTCTGCAAAAGGAAAGCCCTAAGAGTAGCATCCTTCCTCAACCCATCACATTGACCCTTCAAAAGCATCCTGAAGACCCAGGCAAACACCCTGACCAGCAGGTAACCCCTACATCAACCCACACACACACTCTACCAAAAAACGAGGAAACCCCCCTACCACTAAATATGGAAGGGGGGGTTAGAAAACCTGATTCCAACACTAGTAAGCAGTTTAGAAAACTTACTAAAACACTACTACACACCATCAGAATTAAGGAAGACCCAGAAGGGAAAGTAATGAACCTAAGTAAATTTCGATTTACTAGGGACACATTCAAACTCCTTAACAAGGGCCTTAATTTCTGTCCCCGACCCCCACACTTCAGCAATCACACCCTCAACAAAGATCTCTATGACTTCTTCAGAAGGATCAAACTTAGAGCCCACTTTGGGAAAACAGGCCACGACAGTGACATCCTTGATAGGCTTAAAGACCCCAACAAATCTTTCATCCCAAAAAACATAGACGCAACCATTCAAACTTTTGAGCTAGCCGTCAGAGATGACATAAAAACCTACATCAACAATAACACACAACAAACCCTAACACGTGATAACCTTACAACTAAAGAGCGAAAGGCCCTTAATAAACTAAAAAACAATACAAACTTGATCATCACAAGGGCAGATAAGGGTGGATCCATAGTCATCTGGGGTCTAGATGAATACCTCACAGAAGCTAACTTACAATTAAGCAACACAGAATTCTACAGAGAACTCCCCATAGACCCCTTTAACGAATACATAAACACAATAACCCAATCCCTAACAGAATTACACAATAGCAACATGATAGACAAAAGGACACAGAATATACTGAAACCCACTTCCACAAAACCCGCAAGGTTCTACCTACTCCCCAAAATCCACAAACCAAATAACCCAGGTAGACCAGTCATCTCCTCCACGAACTGCCACACTACTAAACTATCAAAATTTGTAGATCACTACATCCAACCCTTAGCAACACAAATCAAATCATATATACGTGACACCACAGACCTCCTAAACAAAATCAAACACATCACAGCAATCCCAGACAAAGCACTTCTAGTTAGTATGGATGTTAAATCCCTATACTCCAACATCAAACATGACGAAGGTATCCTAGCACTGACAGAAGCCTTAAACAATAGAACTACTAAAGAACCTAGCACTAGAACAATCACCACTCTTATGCACCACATTCTAACCCTAAATAGCTTTAACTTTAATAATAGACACTTCCTCCAGGTGAAAGGCTGCGCCATGGGCACAGTAGCGGCCCCATCCTATGCTAATATCTTCATGGGTAAATTTGAAGAAACCTACATTTACCCAGAGATTTATAATGACTGCATCTTTTATGGTAGATACATAGACGACATTTTTTTCATATATACAGGCGAAAAAAACAAACTAGATAACTTCTTTATACATCTAAACTCGGCACATGACTCTATTAAGTTTGACTTCACAACATCCACTGACTCCATAGCCTTCTTAGACACACGCATATATATAGATGACAACAGAAACCTCCATACCACCCTCTACACAAAACCCACAGACACCCACAATTACCTCCACTCCAAATCAGCCCATCCCCAACACTTAAAAAGAAGTCTACCATTTTCACAAGCTCTTAGAATTAGAAGAATCTGCTCCACAAATAGTGAACTTAACAGACACAAACATAACCTAATACAATATTTCACCCAACGAGGTTATCCACTAGATGACACAAAAAAACAAATAAAAAAAGCGACTGGAATACCCAGAGATGAAACACTTTTGCTGTCCCACAATAACAAACCCAACCGCATACCCCTTATAACAACCTTCAACAACACACTCCCACCCTTAGCACACATCATCAATAATAGATGGAACATTCTCACGATCAAAACAGATCTAAAAGAAACATTCACAGACCCATGTGTTATCTCCTACCGCAGA
>OY735225.1:23289773-23564773 GCA_963457665.1 Thysanoteuthis rhombus | reverse complement strand
TAATTGAACTGATTCTCCTTTTTAATTTAATTGTCCTGGCTCATCCATTCGATGGCATTCCTCAGTTGAACTACTCCGGTAGTGAGGCCGAATAATAGACGGAGAACGCCACAGGAGACTCAAGAAAACTCAAAGAAGCAGCATACATCAATGTGTCGGTTAAATGTTGACATTTCTAAGAACGGTAGAAATCTCATATTAAGACTATATTTGAATAGGTTAATAGCATTAGTGAGGAATTAAGTGATCCGAAGAGAGAGACAGTATTCCTATCGAAAAAGAAGGCTGTTATCGTAATAAGAGGAGGGTAATGAGTGAGAGAAAAGAAATATCTTT
The DNA here is from genome assembly GCA_963457665.1 of Thysanoteuthis rhombus. Lineage (NCBI taxonomy): Eukaryota > Metazoa > Mollusca > Cephalopoda > Oegopsida > Thysanoteuthidae > Thysanoteuthis > Thysanoteuthis major. The sequence goes on along the minus strand of OY735225.1, from coordinate 23,564,437 downwards.
TTATCTACGTCACTACGTTAAAGCAACTTAGATGAAACACGGACATTTTTTTTTAATCCTTAAACTATACTTTTTCCCTGGCAAATTAAATAGTGAATCAAGCAAATTGAAAAATATGACACCCAAATTTGGAAAATACCCGAAGCACATTGATAATTACGATTATCAAATTAAAAAAGATTAGCAAATTATAAAATACGGCAATCAAATTAAAATGTACTCCAGGAAAATTAGAAGACAAATGAACTGCATCGTGGCGCAGAATCTTCTATGTTTCAATTAGCTTTGCTTATTTTAAAATTTTGTTGTCTCATTTTCTAATTTGATTACTGTGATTTAATTTGCTTGGCATATTCAAAATTTTGGTTGCCGTAAATTTGCTTGCTTTTCTTTATAATTTGCTCTGGAAAAGATATAGAATACAAACGTTCCATTTTCACTTGATTTTTTACATGTTTCTAATTGCAGGACAATGGATATCCAGAGACAAGAATATCTTTTGCAACTCTCGCCATTGAAGTACTAGATGCTGATGATCAAGGTCCAGCATTTGTCTACCGGAACTGCCCTAAAGTGGATCATTTTTGTGCCACGCCCGCCTATACTGCGCACGCCAGAGAAAATTCAACGGTAAAATTAAAAAGTTGAAAATATGATTCAATTAGCAAACATTTCAAGTTATCATTTTACGACACCTCATAAAGCAGTTTAAATCTTATTTATACCAGTAAATGCCCGTTGCTTTTTCAACGGTATACTTAAAGCTTTGTTTTATGAAAAGTATTGCTAACTGAATTTTTTGCAATAATTTTGTATTAAACTTGAAGCAACTAAAAAGCATAGCCACACATTGGTTGGCCAAGGGCTTTATATTCATTACATTGCATAAAGTGCGTTTTGATCAATGGGGAAAATCTGATGTAAAGATTATTTTATTCCATTATGTATATACTGGGTAAATTATTCGGTTAGATATTGAGATGTTATGGAATTCCTACATGAATGAAATATGTTTTTATGGAGTAACCTTTTCATATATAAATCCAGTAATCGAGGAGTTGCTTACTCTAGGTGATATAAAGGAGTTATTTACACTAGATGGTGTGACATACAGACGGGCGGACATGTTGCAAATGATAGTATAGATTGTGAAATGATCAGATTGCAGTGTCTCGTTCACTTGCATGATAGATCAACGGCTTTGTTTTATAACGAAGACCACGAAATTGGGGGAAATGAAAGATTCGTGTGGTAGATTTTTAGCAATCGTGATTTTCACGCTAGAAGACAAGAGGAAAACAGAGATCTTCTTGTAGCATTGGAATGAGACATTGGAATTCGAATGTTTAAAAACACTCATGTCAAAAACTCTGATAATAAATGTAGCAACTGATGTCGAGATCTGAAACTTTAGTGTTATTTTTTGTGAAAAGTGAAAGTAAAAGTATTTATTAGGTTGACTTCATGTGAAATGGCAGTTTTTTGTGTTTGTTTTTATAATTGTAATTTCAACGAATTCTGAAGGAAAAAAATGTAGTTATTCAAATATTCAAACGACATTAGATTTCTTTTAAATTTTCAATTTATGATTCATCATACGAGTTTTTTTTTATTGTGGAAACTGAGAAAAGAATAACTGGTCCAGCTCTTGCTCAAAATTTACAGATTTCAAAAACAGCTGTAGAGTGTCTCCAAGCATATTTTTCATTTCATAATCAGCCATTTCATTTGGGACAACATAATATTAAACATTAATGTAATCAAAATGAGAGTCCATCAATACTGATTGGCTATGGTGGAGAGGTGTTGAATGATGACAGACTTGAACTAGCTTTGGAATTGGCTGTAGAATATATTATTTCATTATTTATGGCACCTACTGGGATTCCAAACATAGTGACTATACGCCGCCAGACCCTATTCCATTGGTCCCTGTTTTTTCCGTTTATTGGATGGGTAGAATGGCATTTTAATATCGCCCAGTTCCTGGGTAATGGTGTTCAGGTCAGCCTTTTGGGGTCCCCCCCCCCAAGTACAGGTCAAAGACATCCTTTGTTGGATAGACAGGCCCCTTCCATATTAAGTGACTGGACCATTTTAGTCTTCGCTTCGTAATCAATGCTGGTGCAGGTATCTGTTTCCTTCAATAGCAAAAACATTGTAAAATATATTTAGTTGTAAGTTCAAACGTTTGATTCGTTTCTCAAGAATTTTTGAAATAACTCTAAATTATTTAGTTATTATTTTCTTCAACTTCTACAGATTATAAGTATGGGGCTAAGATGGTATTTTTAAATCTTTACTTGATGCAGGGTTTATTGAAGATGTTTCCTGACGAGATCAAAGCTGAAGACCGTGACCAGCTGAAGAACGCGATATATTACAGCATAATACATGGTAAGGATCTCTCTCTCTCTCTCTCTCTCTCTCTCTCTCTCTCTCTCTCTCTCTCTCTCTCTCTCTCTCTCTCTGTCAATCTCTCTCTTCAAACATCATCATCATCATCATCATCATCATCATCATCCCCACGATTCGCCACACTTCTCTATCATGGGCGTCGTGGAGCCAGTGCTTTTTGAATTTGTCTCGCTCGTCTCTCCATCTAATATTCTGCCGGCCTCGGTTCCGCATGAGATCTCGGGGGATCCATGTCGTGAGTCGCAATGTCTATCAGTTTTCCCCCATTCGTGCAACTTGGCACCGCCATTTGAGCTTTTTAATGGATTCTATGATGTCCTTGACTCTTGTCTTTTCCCGGATGTACTGTGCTGTCTTGTGGTCTCTCCATGTGAGGCCCAGCATAATTCTTTCATGTATACGTTGCATAGTTCTCAATTTGTGGATCTGTCTCTTGATTAGGTTCCATGTTTCAGATCCATAAGTGACTATTGGGAGGATGCATTGGTTATACATCCTTCTTTTTAGGATTAATGGGATCTTCTTATTTTTTGAGGTTGGGCTTGCTCTGCCAAAGGCCCGCCATCCCAGTGGGATTCTTCGCTTGATTTCTTCTTCTTTTGAGGGTCTCATGGAGATTCATTGTCCTAGGTAGATGTAGTGATATACCCTCTCCAGTTCTGTGTCCACAATTTTGATCTCAGTGTTTTTATCTCCGATGTGGTTGTTCCATATGATCTTCATCTTGCTGAAGTTCATGTGTAGGCCGACTTTCTTGCTCTCTTCGTTTAGTTCATCTATCATTAGTTGGAGGTCATTCAGGTTCTCTGCGAAAAGGGCAATGTCGTCTGCAAATTGGGGGTTGCTCAGATACTCGCCGTTTATTCTAATCCCTTTACTCTCCCAGTCTAGTCTTCTGAAGATCATCTCGAGGTAGGCTGTGAAGAGTTTGGGTGAGCTGGTATCACCTTGTCTTACTCAGTCCTGGAGCTGAAAGAGGTCTGAGTCTTTCTGTAGCCTGATAAAGGAGCTGCTGTGATTGTATATATGTTTCAGCACTTCGGCATATATGGGATCTACACCTTGTCGAGTGATGGCCTCCAAGACCTTAGGGATTTCTACTGAGTCGAACGCCTTTTTGAAGTCGATAAATGCTACGGCGAGTGGTAGTTTAAATTCTGCTGCTTTTTCTTTCAGTTGATTTATCGAATGCAGGTGGTCCATGGTGGAATAACTTCTTCTTAAGCCAGCTTGCTCTCGTGGTTGGTTTTCATCGATTGTTTTTTATGATTCGGTTGGTGATGATTTTTGTGAAAAGTTTGTATACACAGTTGAGTAGGTTTATAGGCCTGTAGTTGTTGAGGTCTTTCGGGTTTCCTTTCTTTTGTATAAAAACGTTATGATAGCTGTGTTCCTGTCATCTGAGACTTTACTGTGTTTTAGGCACAAGTTGAAAAGGACAGCCAATTTCCTGGTGATGATTTTACCCACTTTTCGGAGTAGATCGATGGTGATGTTGTCTGGTCCAGGGGCTGTTCCTTTCTTCGTCTGTTTAATGGCTTCTTCAAACGTACATTATCAAAAATAACAGACAAACTCTGTCGAACTTTTTAGTTAATTTTTACTGGTTTGCATACCAACCTTATTGACAGGATCGAAATTTTGTGAAAAAACTGTTGGTAGGTTTTAAGTTATAAATTTTTTTTTTATTATCGTCGGTCTTTATCGAGAAATGTAAATAATGTTATTCGAAGAGTAATTAATATCATTTTCGTAGTTTAATATTTATAAGTGTCGTTTTATAACTTGAGTAATCATAGCTCAAACTGTTAAATCTAAATCTGTGAAAAAATGTTTTTCTGAATGCGTTACTTAAACCAATGCAATATACATAACCACGCACTTATACACTTACCTTGCTACTGGTTACAATGTTCAACCTATTAGCTGTACCTTGGAGAGGAGGTAGGCCCTGCCAAGTAACCCCATTGCCCTTAGAAATGTCATAAAGGAGAAATACTCAGCCAACACCCCAACGATTTACTACGTCATGGTATGAACTGAGCCTGGAACACATCGGTTTTGAAAGGTCTGAAGTGGAGGAAAAATAAAGAGATCTTTCGATGAATTGCCTATCAGGCATAGCCAAGGAATATCTATTTTTGCATGTCGTTCATTGAATCTCTTCTGTATCAAATTTGATTATTTGTCTTGTCGAAATTAGGAGAAAGTTCGAGTCACTCAGAAGAAACCGTCATGCAACCAACGTCTTTTGGCAGCAGTGTTGGGGTTGATTATTAAAAACATTGGAAAGAGAGATGATCAATGAATAATTTACTAGTCTCGCTTTTTGTTGGACAGTAATCACTAGAAGAGTCTGAATCTTCCAAAAGACAATCTGACTCAAACTAAGGGATCAATTCACGTTTTTTCTAGAAATGTAGAGTCCATAGTTTTCCATTTTCTCGTTCTTTCTCTCTCTCTCTTTCTCTTTCCTCTCCTCTCTATTTTTTTCTTCCTTTCTTCCTCTCTCTCTCTCTCTCTTTTCTTTCCCCTCCTCTCTCTTTCTTTCTTCATTTCTTCCTCTCCGTTGATTGATGACTATCCATCATTTTAAACTTGTCAACTTCTTGACCGGATGCCTTTGTTGATTGTTGAAAAGTTGGGAATATGAAGACAACTCAGTAGGAGTTTGACAACAAAAAATAAATAGTTAACAATGTTTAATGGTGATGCTGAAAACTAATGACTAGAGCATAATTATATTGAACAACCTTAGCCACCAAAGCTGCTGAAGTGTTCTATCCTTTTCTTTTACATGTACAAGTGTTTTTGGTGTTTTTTTTTCCTTCTGTGTTACAGCATTCTTGCAATACCGTTTTGTCTACAGATTTGAAAATAGGTATCACTACTTCACTGGACCCCTTCTAAAATGTTTTTTATTTTCCATTTTTGGAAAAAAGAAACTTTTTTTACCTTTTCGTGCCTCATTTTGACGGGTTTATTATTAACTACAATATCTAAAAATTCTTTTACTCAATCCTAAAAGCTTTTCAGTGGAAAACGCCGGCGGTGTCATTAATAGAATTTATTCTTCAATGGATTTTTTTTTTTTTTTTTTTTTTTACATTACTTCAAATTTTATGCTACGGTTGTTCAATTATTGACTGTGATGGCGAGTTTAATAATTTTTTTTTGTTTTTTGTATTTTATTTTCTATGTACAATTCATTTACATTATTGTGTTGCTTGTGTTTTGGAAGCTCAACCTCAGATGTTCATGAGTAATTTCTGGATGGATAACAAAACTGGACACATAAGTCAAATCCTCAGCATTGTCGGCCAACGAACGATCAACTTGATAATTAAGGTAAGGACTGTGTTAAATGAAACAAAGAGATGCATATTATTAAATCTATATACAAGGCGCCTTAAAAGAAACCATATATTAGAAATTGTGAACTGGAACTGGCAAAATAGGTTTCGTCAGTTTTCAAGTCAGTCTGGCTGGCAACGTATGTATTTATGTTTCACGCGTACATGTTACACCAATGAAGATAGACGACTAGAAATTCAAACATTCACTCCTTATTATGATGAATTCGATAGACAATATGGAAACACGAGAGTTTGGGAAATGGATCGTATATATTTCTGTTACATGTTTCGAGTGACTGTTTTCGCTTGTTGTTAATCTTCAAGGTTTGGAGGGAAGTGGGTAGATGATGCGTGGTTACTATTCTATATTTCTTATCTTTTACTGACGGAAAAAAGGAAATGTGTTCGTGTCAAAGTTCAAATCATGTGTGTATGAGAAGTTAAATGGAAAGAGTTCTTTGTGTGTACATGTAGTTGAATCTATTGACTGTGTTATTTAGAAAGAGTGTACGTGTAAACATAAGGCATTTTTTCAAAAATTTGAATCTTAAGATACGTCAGTTTAAATATTTTGATTTTTGTCTTAACCTGTTGGAGAGGAGAATAAGTCAGCATTGGTATTTTGCTGTGTGAAAATGTGTTTGGGTATTACAGGATTTTAGAAAAGTGTAGGTGATGCATTTTTTTATTTCAGCTCTAAGATGTGTCGTTTTTTAGAAAAAATAATTTGATATTTGTACTGATCTGTTGGAGAGGAGAAACAAACCTTCAACTAAACGTGTACCGCAAATCTTTAAACAAAAACGACCTCCTCAACTTTTACTCGCACCATAACACCAGAACAAAATCAAGCATAATCACGACCTTCTACCTGAGAGCCCTGAGAAAATGCAGCCCACAATTCCATAAAACCTCCGATACCCACGATCATCAATACAAAACTCCAGAAAAAAGGCTCACAGAATCCATCACATTAAAACGGACAACGTCATACGAAATAACAACAGAATAGGAAGGTGCATCCCTCCCAACAAACACAACAAAACAACTTGGAGACCATCTTACAAAGCTAAACCTACACATTGTAACAAAAATATCAAAAACCATTGATGACATAGTGGGAAATCTATTAACCCGCTCAACACCCAAGGCGGGCATATATGAAATACCAGGTAAAAATTGCCCAAAATATCTTATCACTAAAAAAGGACAGAATTTAGGGAAAAAACAACAAAAAAACAAAACAATCTGGCAGAAATTGATGACCAATTCAGCATCAACTTATATTGGTGCCAAGTCGAATCGTTCGTTTTTACATGATAAAAAACCTCCGATATCAAAAATGTAAAAAAAAAAAGATTCTTTTGGAAGGTAATTCTGGTGACGCCAGAGAAGGAGAGCCAATAAGATGATAGTCAGAAAACAAACCTTCAATGAAAGAGATGAAAAAGCAATAGAAGCGGCACCAGAGAAGCGGTTCTAGGAAATGCTACGTGGGGTTGGCGTGAGGCATGTGTACACATACGTGTACGTGCACATGTGCACATGTGTCATGTGCATTTGTGTCATATGTATAAGTTGTCCGTTTATGTTTTGGTCCTTTGAGCATTGGACTTCATTGCATAGGCCCACGTGTTAGCACTATTGGCCCTTACTGTATAGGCCCCTTTTTACTTTGATCCTTTTTTGCATTGGCTGCGTTTGAATTTTGATGTAATTGTACTGTGGTATTAGTCACTTCTAGTGCTTTTTAAAATCTTATAAAAAATCTTATAAAAAGCAATCGAAGCGACATCAGAGAACTACCCATTTGGAGTATCAAAGTCGGTTAAAAAACCAAGCCTTCAATGACAAAAAATGGAAAAGCAACTGAAGCGACATCAGAGAAGTGGTTCTACTGCTTTCCTATTATTGGATTTTAATATATTGGACCTTTCGATGTTTATAGGACCACTTTATAAATTGGACATTTTTACGCGTAACCACATACATTGTATATTGAATCCCCTGCAAAAACATATTTTGGAGGAGAATTTTCAAAAAACAAAAAAAAAAGAAGTGATTTTGCCTGCTCATTGAGGCAGCGTGTGTGCAAACTTTCAAGAATCTACTATGAACAGTAAGGACTGGTCAAAGTCCAGATTGATAGATACATATAAATGTCAGAACACATAAATAACCTGAATCCTGCAACATTGATCGAACCACTCAGTTGTGGGTAGCAGTCGTTAATGACTAAAACAAAATACATGTTTATATTTTAAGATAAATGCATAAAAGAATTCTGACTCAGTTTTTATGATGAGATTCTACATGGTGACAATAAATGTATCTACAAATCTAAAAGCGATCAACATTCCAGTTATGAATAGCTTGGTCTCTAGGACACGTTTTATGAAATTTTATCTCAAGTTTATCTCGAATTTGATTACACTTCGTGCCTTTTATTGTGCATGTGACTACAAAAAGCTTTTCTTGTGCAAAGGTCAGAGAAAAAATGACGAAAATTTAATGATCACGGCACATGGATTTTAAGTAGTTTAAATGTGAAGAAAACATACTTTTTGTATGAAATTGTGCACACAATAATGCCGATATAATAATATAATATATTTGACCGAAATAGATGGTTATATTAAGGACAATGTATAATGTCTTCCAGTTTACCCATTTGTGGTATTGCAATACATACATACATACATACATACATACATACATATATATATATATATATATATGTGTGTGTGTGTGTGTGTGTGTGTGTGTGTGTGTGTGTGTGTAAGTTGTTTCCTCCACCAATTGCCAGATCAACAAACAATCAAAATATGTAGATCATCACATCCAACTCTTAGCAATGCAAGTTAAATCTGACATACGAGACACTACTGTCCTTTTAAACAAAATTAAGCACATCAAAACGATCTAAGACAAAGCACTTCTAATCACTATGGACGTCAAATCCCTATACTCTGATATAAAATACGATGAAGGCATTCTAGCCCTCAAAAAAGCTCTTACAATAATACAACTCAAGAACCCGGAATTGAAACAATTACCACCCTTATGCAACACATCTTAACACTCGATAGCTTCAACTTCAATAATAGATATTTCCTCCGGATGAAAGATTGTGCCATAGGCACAGTAGAGGCTCCCTTCCATGCTAACATCTTCATGGGGAAATTCGATGAGACTTATATATACCTGGAGATAGACAAAGATTGCATATTCTACGTTAGATGTATAGATGGCATTCTTTTTATTTATACAGGAAATGAAGCCGAACTAGAGAAATTCTTTACGAATGTAAACTCTACACACGATTCGATTAAATTTGATGATGTGATATCTACTGACTCCTTGGTTTTCCTAGATACCCGCACATACATAGATAGTGACTGAAGCCTCCAAATTACCCTCTACATTGAATCCAAAGATACTCCCAATTCCCTCCTCTCTAGATCGACCCACCCCAAACACCTGGAAAAATCTACTATTTTCACAAACACTTAGAAGAATTTGCTCTACAGATAGTGAACTCAACAGACACAACCTACAATAACATTTCTCTAAACGAGGATATTCACTCGAAGATACAAATAACCAAATGAAAAAAGCAAATACAATACCCAGAGAAGGAACCCTTACACCCTCTAACAAAAATAAACTGGATCGCAAACCACTTAAAAACACCCTCAAGAACAAACTCTCACCCTTAGTACGTATAATCAACGAGAGATGGAATATCATCACACTTGAAACAGAACTAAAAGAAATATTCATAGAACCGTGTGTCTTCTCCTACCGCAGACCTCAAAACATCAAAGATATGATAAGCTGCAACCCTGTAATAAACAGTAAAGTCTCACATAACGTCATCCCTAAAAAAACACTAAATTCTTCTAACTGTACAGTAAAACAAATAGTGTAGTCTACAACCACCTTAAGTACACTAATACCTTCACTAGCTCCACCACTAACAAGATTTTCTGCATATGCCATAACTCTAACTGTCGTATCAAAAATATCATAATCTTCTGCAGTGCAATAGATGTAAATTATAATGCATAGGCAAGTCTGAGTGGCAATTCAACAACATATTTGATAACTATAGACACAGAATCAAATCACAAAACTATCCCCTTCCACTCCCTGCAGAACTACACTTCAGCACTTCCGGGCATAATTTTGCCATAGACGTCAGATTCACAATCAATGAAGAAATAGAAAAAATACACCCACTGACATAACAAAAATTCTAGAAAGACATGAAGATATGTGGATCAATAAACTTAGAACTCTCTCCCCTAATGGACTTAAGACTAAATTTAACCACCATATCTCTAGTATAATCTTTCCACTAATAACAACCTCACACCTGCACTCTACCTACCTTCATGTATACCTAATATTAGGAACTTCATAGTCACACATATCTCTACCTACAAAAACCTTTGTATGGTATATCATTTGTACAACTCAGATCCAGCAGACTTTCTAAGACTTGTAAGGATACTACATGTGAAGTTCTTTGACCTCATTACCTCTCCATTTGTACTATCTCCAACCTACCCACACGATCTAATACTCAACCACTACCCTACAACCCTGACCTCTTATGGCCTCTCCAAGACTTACTATTGCTGCTACTATCATATCGTCCCACAGACCAACACAGTCTTCACCATAGATAGAACAAAGTCCCACACATAATGATGAACCTATAGGAATCCTCTTCCTTGATTCCAATTTTTGCTTCCAAAGCAAAACATCTGATGGTAAATCTATTTTCTACAGAAACCTTTTAACCGCTGGAAGGTACACATACACACACACAGCACACGCTACTGAATATGGAAACACCTCCCAAAACATATATAGCACACCAATTAATACATTTATGGATTAACTAATTAATAAGCAAGGTCTTCATGCATTCTTACTTCCTATTTGTCATATATATATATATATATATATATATTTATAAATGCGTTCTGTCGGATTATACATCCATTTCTTCATATATATATATATATATATATATATATATATATATATATATATATATTGTGTCATCCACTGACAGCTGTTTCGATGTATTACATCTCTTCAGTGTGGTTATAGACTTTCCATTATCCCATCCAGTACCACGAGGCAGGATTCAAACCCGGAGACTGATATCCTACCTCTGGGCTACGGAACTGGACGGTCAGTAAGGCTGAATTTAAGCGATATATTTATTTACTCAGAAATTTCCCATCCACCAGAGTGCTCTATTCTCAAAGAAGAGCATTGCATAAGCTTACAATGGATGAGTTACCTCACTTAAAGAGTGCTCAACCCTGGATAGAGGAGCATTAATTATTGTGTCATCTACAGACAGCTGTTTCGATGTATTACATCTCTTCAGTGTGGCTATAGACTTTCCATTATCTCATCCAGTACCACGAGACAGGATATATATATATATATATATATATATATATATATATATATATATATATATATATATATATTATCATTTTTGAATTAGGGTACCTCTGGAACTTAGAATCTATTCATTTGAAGAATGCAAAGAAATCTAGGTGATTTGCAAATTAATAAGGATAGTTTGGGGTTAGTGTCCGCACTCATCTCTGCAATGAATTGATTTTTCAAGGGAGAAAAGGGAGCTAACTATTAAATAATAATTACAAAGGAGTCTCCCTTATTTATTTGCAAGTGTGTAAAACGAACGGATCGGACCTTTAATTTTTATATCTATTCTGATCAGATTGTACCGATTTTGTCTCAAAAGTTGATCCAAGGGTTGCCTAGTTATCTTTATTATTTTGAAAACAAATTGAGAAATTGAAAAAATAATTGATTGCATCCAACAAATAATACGCTGATTTGTTTTTAAATGTGTAAATCTAAAGTATAATCTTTTACTTTTTTTTTGGCAGGCTGAAGAAATATCAAAGAACCGGAGGTTCATAACATCCACTGTAATAATTCAAATTGACGTCCCAGTAAAACCGAATTGGAAAAACAGTGAAGAGGCAAATGACTTAATACTCCATAAACCTAATAACAGTTCAAATGAGGTCCTGTCTTCTGATTGGCCATACATGATTTGGTCAGGCGGAAGTATATCCATTACTGTGTTCTTCATTGTTATAGGGGGCTTGCTTCTTCTTCTTATGGGAATGACAGTGGCAATCTTCTTTGCTTTCCGGGGTCACAAGCAACGAGGACAGAATGTCACATTTGACGACAGCAGTTCTAATAGTACCGGAGGCTCTTCTCTTAGCAGTCGAGACACAGTATCCACAAGTGACGTCAGTACAACCACCAGCAATCCAGATATTTCTAAACATGAAGAAGAACTCGGTTCCGTAATGGAAGATGAATGTTACGAGACACCAGTCACGCTTGAATTCGCCGATGGGAGCGAGCACATCTTTGACCCAACGGGGTCCAATTCAATGTCTTTACCGCCGGCGTCATCATCTCCAAAGTTTTGTAAAAGTGTTCTAAATGGAGATACTAAACGATATGTCGGTTACCAAAAGAAAAAAGGGCGAAAGTCTTCTAAAATGATAAACATGTTGACTTACTCAAATCGGAAGGTAACGAAACAAAAAGAAGTGTCAGGAAGGTTCAATTTTGGAATTGAAAACCATTGGTTAGACATGCCTTATGACTTTGATTAGGTTTTTTGATTGAGATTTTATAACTTTGGTCAACCAAGTTGTTGGAAAGTGCTTGAAACTTGTATAATTTCCATAATATTTGTTTCATAATTAATCAATACTGACTTTTACGGCATTGAATTGAGTTTCTTTAACTTTTGTCATCCAAGTTGTTGGAAATTGCTCGGGACTTGTATGATTTCCATAATAATTGTTTCATATCTAATCATTCCTGATTTACAATACTGCTGTAATGATTAACCTGGTGCCATTAATATTTTCTCCAAGTATAATCTCTGCAGGGTGTCCCTGAAGTAACTATCTATTTGGAAGAAATAGGGAGGATTTAAAATTCTTGTTATATTAACATAATTGAATGCGAACTTCTATCAAGTATTCATAAGATTTCAATTGCTTCTCATATTTTTTGGTTGATTTTCATATCATATCATCGATGACGAATGTGTACTGATTCAGTCCTCTAAAATTTGTTCAATAATTCACATAATAGCCTTCGTCTCTAAGGCCTGTTTTATGGAGATTTCTCTTGAACTTCTCTCTAATTCCATTGTATTTTAAGCCTTCTATTCCGTATGTTACTACATGAATATGTTTTTATACAATCGTTGTTAGTGAGATTGGTATCAGGGAAAATATTACAAAATTACAGAAAATATACGGAGCAATTAAAATGTCATATATATATGAGCACTACAGAGAAATTCACATTCAATCATGCATATATAACAATTATTTGATATCTTTCCAATTTCCTCCAAAAGGTTACAGCCTGGATGAGAGTACAATTTTCTTTCAGTAATTGATCTTTTATGAAGTTTGAGACAATTTCATCGTGTTGCAACAAACAAAATGGAACATGATTCCTGTATATAATAACATTCAAAAGGTAAACAAAATTGCCAAGATCTTTTTAGTTTGAAAACATGAGAAAGAATCAAATTGAAGTTATGATTCGGTATTATTACAACTAATAAAAATTGTAGTGTTCTGAAACTTTTATTGAAAAAAAAACACAACAAAAGAACAAACAAAAAAGACAAAAAAACAAACAAACAAAAACGAACAAAAAAAAAAACAACAATTAACGATGAAAAACAGCAATTTCCATTGTGCTCTAAAACATTGGCTGGTCCATATGTTTTTTAAACGAATCAAAAGCCTTCCTCGAACTAAAGCTTCTGTTTTCTTTGAAACACAGTTATTCAAAGATATCTAAATTTCAAGTATCCTTCTCAATGAAAAACGATGTGTTTGGAAGCAGCTAGAAATGTTATCATTAAAAGAATATGAATCCACCATGGTAAGAGAGACGTCAAAGGCGATGATTTAGTTCACATAATCTCAAGAGCACTCTGAGAGCAATGATATCATCGCTAAGAATCGAAAAAAGAAAATGCTAGATCTACCCCAGAATTCATTCAATCCTTCCTCAGCCCACGGCCCAATCTTTCACGAACTATCATTGAAATTCATTGAAAGCTTTTGGGTATATTGTGTGGACAAACAGACAGACATTGACGAATAAATATTTTGAATGAACATTGGAAGCAAGAATCTGAAATCAAAGTTATTTGAACTCCAGTAGAATTATTTTGGATAAGAGAAAATTCGAATCTTGAAGAACTCTGAGCAAAATTACATTCAAAACATTTTTTAATTGACTTTGGTAGTGGACATCTTTCATGAAAAAGAGAAAAATCTTTGAATGTCTTGTAAAACATCTTGCAGAGGAGGCCACAAAAATATCTAATGCCATGCTACATTTAGCACAAATATATTATGTTGTCTTATACAGATGTAAGTATTACTGTACATATATATTTCTATGTATATAAAGATGAATTACTGTACATATTTATAGAACTCTTTTTATTTCTGGAGAAATCCAAAAATATGATGTACAAATTTTTTTTTTACTATCTTTGGTCTGTAGAAAAAAATGAAAGTACATGTCTTTGTCTATCGTATAGTATAATCGTTCTCCGCTTAGATTCACATCAAAGGTATCGTAAGGTTAAATACACACTGGCTACTCTTCGTAAGACCAACTTCCAGCTTTCCTGACTTCTCAAATTCCGTTCTGCTTACAGCACCTTATATTCTCCAGCAGTCACCAATCTAGGCACGGACCAGGCTCGACGTAGGATTATTGGTAATCTTACACGATTTGGTTGTAATTTCTGAGCCCAGGGGAAAGATTCCTGGGAGTTTAGCAAAGAGGCATTGAGTACCATTTCTGAAAGTCTTTGGTATAACTCAGAATTGGATTGAACCACAACCTACCAAACTAGAGGCGAGCACTCTACCACTGGGCCACAGTGATCAATTCTTTGATTATAGGAAGTGCACATATTGACATCTGCCACGAGAAATGTAGACTGCTATTTTTATTTCTCGCATAATGCATTCAAATTTCTTTTTCACGGCATTCATCAATAAAATAAAAAAAAGTTTATAAAAATGACAACTTTTTACTCTTTATATAGAAGAGTAAAAGAAAACTCCAATATTTAGTCGGTCCTTATTTTTAGTATCAGGATAAAAAAGATGATAACAAATTTAATCTTGAACAGTCAATCAAATGAACTTTGAACTTGTCTATAATTTCGAGAAAAGTCATTAACATTCAGAGTTTTTCAGACAATCAAACTGGTTATTTTTGTTGTTCACCCGTTTTGGTTGATTCACTCTAAAATCTTCTTCAGGTGTTCAATCGATATTCCAAGAGAGTGCTTTTTCTTCCACTAGAGCCAAGTGAGTGGCAAGCAGAGTGATTTTTTTTAAAAACAGATCAGCAAACTCGTGTAGATTGCAGATGCTTTTAATTACTCTCTCAGACAAGGACTTTTATACCATCTCCTCGTTGAGCAGCAAAAGCCACATCGAGACGAAATCCATACTGGTCCAACTCGTACATTCATTCAACATGTTGATGTATGCTGCTTCTGTGAGTTTTCTCACTCTCCACTATTAATCCGACTTCCTCTTAGAGATTAATAAAAGCAACAAAAGAAAGAAGATGAATAAGTTTGATTGTCCTGAAACTTCCACTTTGTTTCCTCAGTTTGAAGTGTAGAATATTGTAAATAAAATTGTTTTACTGACTTTTGTTCTGACAAACTAATCTCTTCTTTCCATATTTGATGTTGACACAATGTTTTAGCCAACTCCTTGTACGACCTTCGCCAGGTATACAATGTAATATCCATGAGGAAAGAGTCTCTCTTATCGATCTCTTTCTCTAGTAGTGCAAAGCAACAAAATAGTATCAAACAGAAAATTCAAACATTAACCATAACGCTAGTAGATAAATTATTGTATTTTAGCAATGAGAGCAGTACAGTTTATTCCATAATCTTAACAAGAAAAAGAGGTCATTTTCTGTGTCATGTAAAGAATTCCATTTCGTGTTCGTTGAGCAGAAAAGAAAATTATAGTCATTAATATACCAATA
Source organism: Thysanoteuthis rhombus (assembly GCA_963457665.1). Lineage (NCBI taxonomy): Eukaryota > Metazoa > Mollusca > Cephalopoda > Oegopsida > Thysanoteuthidae > Thysanoteuthis > Thysanoteuthis major. Next base: position 23,548,514 of record OY735225.1, on the reverse strand, counting down.
ATCCACTTTTTGGACACTAGGTGGAGTCGTGATCATACCGATAACCAAGCACTCAGATGACCCCTGCCCCCTCCAAACAAACTTTACAAGTTGGAGTTATAGACAATAATAGTTTTTTTATTGAATGCTTTATAGCATGATAGACACACCAGACTGCTTCCACTATAGCAACAATTATCAGATACTGTGTTAAATAAACATTTACTTTTGATTACTCATTCAGATTATCTTAATTAGACCATGGACTTTACAGTGATTAAAAAAAAATAGCATTTATTGTAAGACGGACGGAAGCTTTTAATCTGAATGATAGAAAATCTTATTAAAGAATCATAAAGTGAAACCTGGCCAATCTATATTAGTTTTAAATACTTTCACTTGTGGTGAATTGACTTACATCGAGGTTCAAAGGCAGTCGAATATGAAGGGAGATAATTGACCATTCAGACTAAAGGGAGGTAATCATCAAATAAATTTATCAATTCAAATGAAAAATGTACATGCAATAGACTTCTGTTATTACTGTACCCTGGAGAGTGTTGAAACGAATTTGATATTAAGACAGATGGATTTTAAACGAAGCGTAATTATTATCTAACTAGTCACTAGTCTCTGAGAATAGTCTTGCAAGAATATGAAAATAAATGTGTTGTTGAAATGCATGTATTGTTGAATAGAGCAGTTATGAGAGTTTATATAACTTGTTTAAATGATTGGGAATTAGTCATGTCTGGAATTTGGTATAATCGTCAACAAAACAAATGAAAGTAGGAACCTATAAAGAAAAAGAAACTTTACTCAGTGCTTGATCTGTAATCAAAAATTATCTAAAATTATTTTTTCAGAATGTCAGACTCTCATTTCTTCAACTGATTGTTTACTGTTGAAGAGTTTTAAAACTGCAGCAAACAAAATAGAAATAAAAGGTTTCTTACGATTAAATGATTTCTAAAATTTTTAATAAGAGGTCTCTAGATATCTAAAGAAAAACAATCAAATTGTGCTTTGCCCGAACAAAGGTCAGAGGAGTGCAGAACTCCTGAATCTATGCCTGCAATACAGTCAGGGAGGCTGGATTAAAATTGATTTAGATATTTAGGAAAATAACCATTTGCAGAAATTCAAAATAGAAATATACATTTCAAAAACAAAATATAGATCTACACTAAATGGATTTTATATTTTGATAAGATAGATGCTTGTAACGTGTATCAAGTAGATATATACCTCTGTTATAGTAATTTATATAGTAAATATAAATAATAAAATTTACCAAAGATCTTCAGAATCTAAGTACAGTGAGTGCCATGTATAATTTTTTCTCACAAGCATATTGTTGTAGAGTTATTATAATCAATAAACCCCAATAATCATCTTATTTACAAAAGAGTAGGGTTGGAGAAATACTTTTCCAAATAGAAAAAGATTAATGTATTAGAGTTCCTGAATTTTATAATCCTAATAAAAATATTGTTTAATCAATTGTAATTCATGTTAACTGTCTTATTGCCCTTCTAGCCTTCATTTTAAACAAGTCATGTTTTATAGTTTCTAACTTTTATAAATCTAACATCAATAAGATATTTAACATGTTTTTTTTAACTGGTCTTAAATTTTGTGGCATTGAAAAATATTTTTTTTTTGTAATACTTGTGAGAAGTGTCTAAAAGACCTCGCTTAGGATGACAAAAAAAATAATAAATTAATACAGAAAGTAAACATTTAAAGAGAGAAAAAAATGAGTAATTCCAAGAAAAATAATCGCTTAAATATATCACTTCATTTATTCAAAATGGAAAAAAAAAATGTCTATGACTTTGTGAGGAGTTATTAACATTCCTAATTTTGTTCAAACAACTGAACTCCTTAGTGTTCTTGATGTTGTTACCACAATGCTTCAGACGATCCATTCTCCAGCCACTGTCAGGAGTATAATCCATAAGAGAGAAAACCTAAAAGAGCTTTCTCCTTCACACAGATTATACATATGATGAAGGCTGAAAAATGAATGCAAACTTTTTCAACTTAATTTTTTTTATTAATTGAAGCATCGATCAGAATTTCTGAGAGAAAATTGTTTGAAGAAGCCATCTTTTCTCAAGATTTCCATTTTCTCTTTGGCGAACTGATTCTGGAATTTTTTTGGTTCCTACAAGGATTCAATTCAGAAGAATCATACTTGAAGACACTGCAAAAATTAAAAGCAGATTTTCACAACCAAAATCTTGAATCTATATCAATAATTGGAGAAGAGTTTGTTTATCTGTCCTCTAGATGGCTGAACTGTTTGAAGTAGAGATACTGAATTTGGTATGTATACTAATTGGACCTAGGGGAAAGTTTGAGCTTGAAAAATTATCATAAGATCGATCCTCAGTCTAAGGAAAGCAATTTTTTTCAACAACCACTTGAATGATTTTGCGTAGTCACTGTAAACAAAAACATAATCCATACCCGTGACAAGTGTAAATGAAATTATTTATATTTCAGTTATCAATTATTAATGGTATCAATAATAATTGGGAATTGTTTGTTTAGATAGCTAAATGGATTGATGTAGAGCTACAAAGTCTTGACCTTTTACCTGGCATAGATAGGTACCCTAGCTAATGGGTAAATATTTCAAGTGCCTTACAACAGACATTTTGTCATATTTTCGGGAAAAAAAATCATCTTCCTGCCAATATCATAGATGCACCAACACTCAACACCTTCAATAGTTCAGATAAAATATGGAAAGATATCTACAATCAAACAGCGAATCGATTGAATGTATTGTATGCTTGAGTTCATACCAACAGGCCTTGGCCCTTTCTTTGGAAACTATTATATCATCATTATAATAATATAAAACTAGGAAAATATTCACTAGCTTAATAGAAATTTCCTGAAGTTTTTCCAACTTGAAAAATTGGATACTTAGATAATAATATATTCCTTCTAATTTTTACAGATCTTCAAGAATGGTGAAGTTCATTGATTACAAATTATGAATGTTAATTTGCAGGTCATCCAAATTGAATCCTTCGACAGGGAGGATAGCAAAATTAAATCTCTTCATTGCATGAGGCATTTTCCATTTGCATTTTCCTAGACAAAATGCTGAGAAAGGTTTGAGTTCAAGCCTCTTTCTATTTGTAAAAGGCATTAATAGCTCGGCCAATTATAAGGCGTCGTACTTCACTGGTGCCAGCGCCTATTTCATAAAGCTTTGCATCTCGCATTATCCGTCCTGTTGGGTAATCATTGATGTAACCATTTCCACCTGAAATAACAATGAAAAAATTTGTGAGAAAGGAATGTGACAATAATCAATAATAATAAATGTAATTATGTTCAATTGATTATATTACTGTGTTTGATGGCATATATGACATTTCTATCCCCTAAAACAGCTCAAAAGGTAAATCTTCGTTGCCCAGCCCTACATTGGTCGGAACTTGGAGGAGGAGTTAAAAAACTGGTTGATAAATGAGGAAAATGCATTTTCTCATAATATTCCGAGCTGAAATAAACGTGGGGGAGGGTCTTACATGCCATAAAATATAGTGAATTTCATTTTGTCTTTTTAGATCTGTAATAATCTTAGGGAAAAATTTGAATATTCTCTGCAAATTCCTAAAAAAGGGAGGGAAAAAAAAAAAAAAAAAAAAAAAAAAAATCAAGAATGTGCAGAAGCTGAATTCAAGTTTTGGCTGAGGCTGCTTGCATTCATTTAATGCAAATGCCCTTGAGGAAGGCATGAATCCACTTTTCCCTCAGCTATGGACAAATATAAGAGCAGTTGGAGCTATTTAGGTCTGTGATGCAATTCAATAAAGAGAAGGTAACACTGACAGAAAGACAAAACCCATGAGGGGAGACCCCAAGGCAGACTAAACACTACGGCCATTCTGGCAACTCTTGCAGCCAAAAAGGTTGTCAGTTGTGACGCCTCATTGTTACACTGCAAAAAACAACCTTCGAAGCAAAAGGAAGGAGATTGACCCTGTGTGACAATCATTCAATTTTAAAAAAAGGAATTATTACACAGATTGTTACAGCTGCAGACATCACTTGAATGATGGTTAAACAAAAAATGAATTCAGGTCAAGTGAAAATACTAAAATATCTTTTTATTTCACAAAGGAATTCAATTCCAACTAGGTTCAATGATATTTTTCATTTTTTTTTTCCCACAAATTTAGTCTTGGATGAAGTACTGCAACATCATTATTAATTTTAACTACCTTCATCCTAACTTTCAGTTGTTTATTATCACAACTTTGAACTGGATTGTAATCCTACGCTTATGAATGAACAACAACACAACACAGTCAGAAAATAAAGAATAAGCCCACAATGAGAATTGAAACCATATCCTCTAGCCAGTATATGCCTGGCCGCTTTTATCCATTCAGCCATGGTGACCTTATAAATGAATGGAAATGGATTTTACACTTTAAACCAAACTCCTTACCTTACAACTGACAATCAACATTTGTCGAGGATTACAATTGAGACCAAGTCGTCTTTTAATAGGAAAAAGTTTTTGATTTTTTTTGTTTTTGTTGTGATAAGAAGCAACTAAAAGATAGGGTGAAGGTAAAAATTGATAATTATGTTCCAACTAGGTTGTTCCTTACTAAATTCTCAAATAGAAGAATGTAGCCAAAAAAAAAAAGAAAAAAAAAAAGACATTTATATTTCAATTATCAGTTCTTAATTCTACATTGAGATATTTTGATAAAGAAATCAAAAAACAAAACAAAAGAAATTTAGAAATGTAGATTTTTTTCCTTACCAAGTATTTGTATGGAATCTAATGCTAATTTTGTAGCTGCTTCTGCACAATAAAGAATCACTCCAGCACAGTCCTGCAAGTGAAAAGACAAAAATTACCAGAAAACCAGCTATTTTTCAAAATGCTGCTCAGTTTAACTTTGTTTCAAATTTTTGTAATGTGGTTGAATTGTCTTCAGTTGAAGTTTAGTTGATTGATATTGATTAAACAGACACTACTTTAGATGTGGATTAATTTTCTTCTGTTATAATCAGTTTCCTTCGTTAACTTTCCATTGTATATTTTCAAGCTGATTAATAAAGATCAAACAGGCCTAGCTTCAGAAGTGTATCTATTTTTACTTGTAAAATACAATTTAATTCTTTGCTTTCCATTGTTTATTCTATATTTCTAGTAGATTTTAAACCTTGATCCACAAATCAGAAAAATCCAGATATCTGGGTAACTCCTGATCAAAAGCTTGCTGGATAAATGGTCCGGTACTGTACTAATTTAACTTTATTTCATCACAACACTCGGAGTCAATATACTCTTTGACCATTGGAAAAAGAGTATGAAAACACAAAGAAGTAGCTTCCTAAAAGACTTCTCTATTTCTTATTTTGAGCTGTTTGCTCAAGCGGATGAGGAGTATATCAACTTGGTGTTGGTATAAAAAGCAACAATAACAAGATGGAGTAAAATCAATTATAGAATAATATCATGTGTATTAATTTGTATCTGTTAACTGCAAATTCGTTCTTTAGTTTTCATTTTATTTAAAGTATATATTAGGCCTAGGCCTAGAAATCTAGAAAATCCTGAAATCCATGTCAACTCTAGTGCTAATTTTGCTGGATAAGTGTTTTTTAGAAACTATGTTTTGAAATCAAACTTGGTTTGAATATAGCCAAGGAGTAGAAAACTCATTCCTTGTTTCAAGTGTAACTTAAGGAAAAAAGTCCAAGAATTTTATAATATATTTTCTTGAAACCTGTTTACTTACATTAGGAGCACGATTCCCATTGTCTAATGACTTGGCGACATTGTAGACATACGACCGACAAGCATTCAGTGTACAATACATGTCAGCCATTTTAGATTGAAGCATCTGGGGACAGAAAAAAAACAAAACAAAAACAGTGAGAGAGATGATTTCTAAAATGAATTAATCTTTAGCATTTTTTTTTCAAAGGTGCTAAGATTTTGTGCATTTAGTAACTTTGAAAATCCAGTAATTTGTGAGTTTGTTCATGTATGACAGAAAATGATAACAACACAACCTCAAAATTCAAACACTGTTGCTTGGTGATCAAGGTTGTCTGCATTAGTAAGATAAACTTCTAGCTTGGGAACTAAGTTGCCATGATAGTGCTAAAGGTTAATAGTTTGAAGATAATGCTTTGTAATGGACGTGAAAACGTTTCCAATGGAGGGGCCATTAATTATTTTAGAAATTTAAGAATGCAGGAAAAAGAATTTTGAATAGAAATTACACATAAGAAAAGATAGATTTGAAATAAGGAATATAAACCAATGAAATATTGGCTAGCTTGGTAAAGAGAACATTAAAAAGCAGTTGAATTCTTTTCTTAATAAATGATAATTTATAATGAATTTACAAGCCAATTAGTTTTGTATTTTGAAAAATTATAATAGAATTCAAGATTAGAAAGCACTCAGAGCATTTACCTCTGCCAATGCCATTGTAAATAAAAGCTGAAAAAAAATCAGTTCACATATAGCTGGAGGATCGTAAAAAATTCCTGGATCCACCTTGAATTTAATCAAACCTTCCTTAGCTAAAGATCCATTCTTCCATGAAACATCACTGGAATTCACGGAGAATTTTTGGAAATATTATGTGGACTAACAGACACAAGTGACTACATATATCTCATCCAACTTTATTGGCAGAGGTAACAAATCAAATATATATATGTATACATATATATATAATTTAAAAAAAAAAAAAGCTACTTATATGAAAATCTTAGTAAATGATTCACAAGCAAGAATGTATCAATCAGAATCTCTATTCAGCAAAGTGAATAATCTATGAGAAACTTACTTGATTGTGTCCAATTTTCGTACCAAACTGTTCTCGGATATGAGCATACTCAAAGGAAATATCGCAAGCTGCCTGCATCAAGCTAGAAGATGGAAAATACATTTTCAGAAACTTTCAAGAAACATACAAAGGGAAAACAAACAACATTCTTTATATCAACAAAACTAAATTTCACCTATATGGCTGTACTTAAAGCACTGCAAACAGTGGAGTCAAGATTTTAAGTAAAATAAGTATTAAAAAATGATACAATCCTTTTTATTTTTAGCAGGTAAAAAAGTAAAATGTCTTGATTAAACTTGTTCGAGGATTTATTGTATCACGTAGAGATATTTTTCAAGTCATAAAGGACACGTTAAATGAAACATGATTTTATAAATATTTTCTTCCTGTTTCGATTTGTTTGAAAATAATAGCCAAATATAAAAATAGAAAGGCCTCAATAAATGTTTTGCATTGGGCCCTCTCATCCAAGAAATATAACAGGGACCAAGTTTCCGAAAAATTCCTCCTAAAAACCAAGAATGTAATACATTTTTGTACATCAAAAAGTACATAGATCAGATAGTATAAAGTATTATTTCTTTTTACGATGACAAATAAATAATGAACAAGTCCGTACATTTGTCACTCCTTTCAAAGCTGTACACAAAACAATATCTATTAATATTAACCCTTTGCAACTATTTACCCTCATCTTAATTGTTGTAGTTTTTCATCACAACTAAACTCGGGCTGGGCTCCTTTCAGCCGTAAGTAAATAAATCAACAGTGTAGATTGGAATCAAGACTAGATTCCAAGTGAGAATCAAACTCACAAATAATTTGCAACGCTCCATCTAATAAAATTGAAGAAAAAAAAAAACAATATCTAGTTTGCAACTCTATGAGAAGTCAAAGTTTAATTTATAAAAAGCCTAAAAATATTTTTGTAATCCTGTTATTAGAAATAACCTTCAATTTTTTCAAATATTTCAAACATTAACTTACCCAATAGGCCCAGCAGCCAACACTAACCGCTCAATATCAAGGCCACTCATTAAAACATAGACACCTTTGTTGAGTTGTCCAAGCATATTTTCAACTGAAATAAACAACAATTGTTAACATTTTCTTTAGTCAACCTTGAAATGCAGAAAAAGTGAGTATCCTCTATTTTAGAGTCTGAAATGCCCTCAGCCAAGAAATCCAAGGGACGTAATTAAGTCTAAAATTTATTCAGTTTTAGACTCAAAAATAAGAGTATAACTGAAAAAGTAACATTTTCTGGGGAGAAGGCTTCGCAAATAAATGAAAGGTTCCCATTATAACTTGATCAAAAGAGAAGAAAAAAGGATTTTTTTTCCTTTGATACAAATCAATATACTCAACAGAAAAAGTAAGAGTAGGAATAATTATATATTTATTGATGTGTATTTGATTAATTGTTTTATCATAAGAATATAAAATGAGGAGAACATTCAAAATATAAGGCAATTCACAAAGGGAAGAGAAATTTTCAACATTCTGTTTTTGAAAAAGCAATTTCTGTTTTTGAAACTGGATTTTTCCTTCAGGGTCACTTTTCAGAGAAAAAAAATTAATCTTCTGCCAAGATTTTGCAACACCAAAAAATATTAATAGACAACCTTATTACCTTTTGAGAGAAAATTGGTGCAATTGGATATAATTTGCATTTGCAAATAAACAAATAAGGTGATTTCACTTGACAATTCAGTCATTATAGTATAGATAGATGAGGGTGAGAATGCAGACACCATGTTATTTTCATTCAGTTGCAAATCACCCAGAATTTTTTTTGCATATTACAATTAGTGGATTTTAGGGATACCTTAAGAAATCTGGCAACAATGCATCCTTTTTGCTACTTCATTTTTTCTCAAACAGGATAAGACTGTTAGTATCTTATAAATGACAAGTACTAAAAATGATATCTGTACTTCAGGTAAGTAAATCACCACAGTCTGCACATGAACCAAGCCAGATTATCATCTAATAAAATAGATCTATTAACTGAAATTATCTAAGAAAATACGTATATAAGATTTGGGCATTTATTAACCAAAAATGACAATAGAGACAAAAAAAAAAAAAAAAGAGTAGTTTTTTTTTTGATGGAGCTTAGTGGTGTACTCAAGCAAATTTTTCTAAATGAATCTCTAAAAATGCGTCTAGGAGTACCTAGAGACACACACATATGTACAAACATAAACCTACACACTCAAAGAGAGAAAAATTTGTAGCTCACTGGGGCTAGTTCATCAGGCCATTTGCAGGGCTATAGTGATTTGAAAGTCTTTTCTCAATTAGCCTTTATTTTGTAAATGTATGAAAAGAATTGAATCGAGCACAAAAATAAATAAATTTTTCAATATTTACCAGGAACTTTGCAACCTTCAAAGATCAATTCACACGTATTTGATCCTCTCATTCCAAGTTTGTCAAGTTTAGGTCCAGTGCTGAATCCTTCCATACCCTGAAAGAGAACAAAAGAAAATGATTTTCCTTAATCACCATCAATTGATACCAAATTCTATACCCCATGTATACTCTGAGCAAACAACAGGTATATTAATCTTATTAATTTTCTGACTCTTTATTCTGTGTTTATTTCTTGTCTGTAGTGTATTGGCTGAGAGAAAAGAACAAAAAACAAACTTATGTTTAGTGATCATATCAGTAATGTCCTTGTAAGTTTCATTGGATGGAAATGAATATACTACACCCACATGCACGTGTCACACTCTTTCTTAGTCAGGACTTTACTTATTAAAGAACTTGCAAGCTTTATCATTCAACCACTATATACCTTTTTCCAAAAAGGGGGAACAGCTCATTCTTACACTTACCCGGACACTTTTCTTTGGCCTTCATAAGGAACCCTATTTTCCCAACATGTTTTCTCATACAGCACTCTTTTTCCTAATGAAAACTTCTAATAATTCCAATTTTTAACTGAATCTTATACTGTTTTGTTTGAGGGAGAAAAGAAATCTGTAATTGGCAAAGAAAAATCCTGTAATATAACAATAAAATCTCCAAGGTTACAAAAATCTCCCATGGGATTACCAGATTTGATTTGGGTCGGGGAGATAACCAAAGATTCATCTCATACAACACAGGCATTGGAATTGTGTCAAATTTGGGAATGGGGCAAGTCTGGATGTGGAGGTTCAGCACTAGCCTCCTAAAGTAGGCCCGCTTCAAGAAACTATTATTGAACCTCTGAATCGTGGTAAGTCTCTGAGATGAAGGTCGGATTATCTCCCCCTCCTTACCAAAACTGGCAACCTTGATCTTTATCAGAAAGTTTGATTCCATGCAATTCTGAAGAACTTACCTTTTCAATTAAAAATGCAGTTATTCCATGTTGGGGTTTGGGATTCTTGTAATCTGTTTTTGCATAAACAACCAACACATCTGCATCAGGTCCATTGGTAATCCAGAATTTACTTCCTGTCAATTCATAATGATCACCTGAGAAAAGAAGATCGAAGATTTCAATTATTATTCAGAGGATAATGTTGATAAACTCATGTACGGACACAGATATTCAAATATAAATAACACATCTGCTTAGTCATTTAATAGAAACCGTCACAAGACCGACATCTTTTAGCAGCATGACATGTTGGAGGTGATCAATTAAAAAAATTGGAAAAGGAAGTGATCCATGGATAAGTCACTTCTCTTGCCTTTTGTTGGGTAGTGATCAGTAAAAGAAAAAAATTTAAAAAAACAAACATGAATATTGCTGGACACAAAATAAGCGGTCAATTTAGCATTAACTTACATTGAAAGTTGTACCCCCACCACTAAAAACCTCCGAAAAAGAAAAAAAAAGGTTTCTGAAGACATAATAAGGAGTAATGTTTAAATTCTCATCCCTCTAGCTCCACTGGAGTGGCCTGTACATGTGATACATACATAATCAACAAGCCAGACCAACTTGAAGACAGAAGAAACCTATGTTGACATTTTTGATTGATGGTTTTTATGTGATTACTTTCCAAACACTGTAATAGTAGTAAAAAAATTCATAATAATGAATGCTTCAAAATGTCTTACTTTTATGTGAACAAGAAATTCCAAAATCTCACCTTTTAATTCAGCTTTTGTCTTCATAGAAACCACATCAGACCCACTGCCAGGTTCACTCATGGCCAAGGCTCCCATAAATTCACCCGATATCAACTAAAATAAATCGCAGCATTGAAAATGAAATAAGCATCATAGAAAACATTATATTTTCCAAGCAGTTTGAAATGAACATTATTATCAAATTGAATACCCAAGACAACATAATCCAGATAATAAACAAATATCTCCCCTGCTTCCTAGTAGAATGCTGTTATATAGTGATTGACCGCAAGATTGGAATTCACTTCCCCAGGAACTAATAAATATAACTGACAACAAACTATTCAAACAAAAACTACAGAATTATCCTTATGTTTTACAAAATGCTATTAATGCTTTGAAAGAATACAGAACCAATAGTTGGTGTGTTCTACCACAAAAAAATTTTGAATCATGACATACTTTACATTTGATGTAAAGGCCATGTGCTTTGACGAATAAATCATTTCACTTTACATTAATCGACTAGTAATAAATCAGAATCAAAGAAATTTGTTTTTTCTAACAAAGTCCAAGAAATATTTTAATTTGGGAGAGATATCACAACTTTTGAAAGGTTTCTGGTTTTGAAAACCTTTGATTTTTGTTAGAGTAAAAAACTTTCAAGACACTATACACAACATACATCAGACCACATTTAAAATACGCAGTCAAGGTAAGGCATCCACTCCTCAAGGAGGATATCACAGAACCAGAAAACATATAAGGAATGGCGCTGAAAATGTTCCCAGAATTTAAAAAACTCTTATTTGAGCACAGACTTCAAAAACTAAAACTAATTTAAAAAAAAAAAAGAATAAGGGATGCGATACAAAATATTTGAAATAAGAAAAGGTATATTTAACATCCTAGCAGAAAAATTCTTTACGATGATCATAAGAAACAACTAAATCTATATTGTACATCGCAAAAAAAAATTTTTTAAAAATAAAAATATTTGAAAACAACTTTTTCTCTTCAAGAATAATAAACAACTGGAACTCAGTAATACAGTATGATTCAACAATACTAATTACAAAAAAAATTGAACAACTTCAGGAAAAAATACAATAGATAAAAGAAAATTACAAGGTAAATAACTTCAACAGAGGCAAAATACAAGCACCTATATGCATATCATTTTTAATAGCAAATTTTTTCTGTAGTTTTATGTAGTAATCTCAACAAAGTTCATTTTGTGAGCTTTTTATTGTTGATTCTCAGTGCTTACAAGGGGAGATAATCATGTACATTTTTTCTTGAACTTCCAAATTTCATGAATGCTAAGTGTTCTTTTGCATTTTTGTGTCAGTCGGCTGTTTTTTTAGCATTAATTTGAAAATGATGAGTGCTCAACTGTCAATTGAACTTTTAAATGCAAAAGCACATTTTGGTTAAGAATTGATGAAGTCAAGTATTTGATAAAAAATTCAAGAAAATGTTTTGCTGATGATTTTTGTGCTTTCAATCCATATTTCCTACTTTAAAGACATGAACAATTCTGAACAAAAATTATAAACATGAAAATGATACTTGGTATTAAAAAGGTGATAAAAAAAATCTTAAAATCTGGTCTTGATCTTCGGAGTTTCTATGAAAGTAAATAAACTTAAATTCTTGTTTAAACGAAAAAAAAAAATTTCAATAAGTATGATATAGATTCTAATTATTATAATTGAAATTTCTATATTCTTGAAAAAAAAAAATCAATAATGATGCTGTTATCATTGATGGTGAAATTTTTCTCAGAAATTTAGTTGTTGAAAATCTATAAAGGAAAAAAAAAGGGGTTGTCAAATTTAGATAATTTCAGTGAAAATACTTAGTTCAATCATTGGTCAAGTGAAATGTGCTAAAATGTACAATATTTCATTATAAAGATGAAAACACTTCTAACATAACAATCAACATATTTCCCGTTATTGATGATCAATGTTGACACACAGGACATTTTCTGCTGATTATGGAACACTGAAGAGACAGGCAGCTGAATTTATAACAATAAAATGCAACGTGGCTGTGCTGTGCAAAACAAACAAATAAACAAACAAACTAAAGAACATGCTGTATTGTCTGCATTAATTTGCAACCTCCCATATTTGAAGTACTGGTCAATTTATATAAACAGAAAAAAATATGTGATAAACATGCCAGTGAATATTTCTTTTCATTATTTTGCTATGTTTAATTATTCTTGTTACAATATTTATATACAAGCTTCAATGGAAGCAATATATTGAGAGAATAAAAGGTATACACTTTGAAGATATTGGATAAGTCTGAATAATTGTTAAAAATTTAGAAAAAAATAATATAATATTGAATAAAAAAAATGTTTTCACCAGATCAAAAGCCTAAATTATGATTAATCTAATAAAACTTAAATAAAACAAAAATTTCAACAAAGAAAATATTTTACGTGGTTTTCATGTTTTTTATTCCCTCAGTTTGAGCAGGCCAGAGCACTCTTTTGAAAACGGTAGAAATAATTAACATCCCAAGGGATTTATCAGTTAAATATGTGAAAATCAATGAAAACAAGAAAAGAATCAAAATAATAAGAGTAGGTATCATATCAAAAATATTTTCTTTCCCGGAATTCGGAATAAAATATTATTTGAAAAAAAAAAACAAACTTGTCCTTTCAATAAATAGGTATTGAAAATTCAATAAAAATCAAATAATACGCGGATTTATGACAGATTTTGAAATTTCTCAGGTGTTGATTTTCCAGAGAAAATTGCATCAATATTTTTTTTTTCTTACTGAATTACTTCTGCAAATTTGTCAGTTTTAAGAAAAAACAATTTCTTAGGTTTCATAAGGAGGGCTCAATTTACTATATAATAAAAAATTAAGCTTTATGAATCGCATACATCAAGGCCATATTTCCATGAAAAAAAAAACAAAATATGAGCCCATTTTGGCAATTTACATTGTAAGTAGTACACCACTCGCAAAATTTTTTTAAATTATTTTTTTCGTAAAACTGAGAAATTTACAGAGGTAAGTGAGGTATTACAAATTGAAAGCATAAAATTTACTATGGAAAATTCTTAAGTCAATTTTTTTATTGACTAATCGACTTGAATCAAATCTTATCCACATTTTTCCTGAGAGAAACACATTTTCTTCTTGGGAAAACAGAAATTGTTTCGTCACCTTTGGAAGGTATTTGTCCTTCTGTTCTTCAGTTCCATGTCGTACAATCTGGTTGACACAAAGGTTGGAATGGGCTCCATAGCTGAGTGCTATTCCACCTGATGCTCTAGACATCTCCTCCATAATAAGGCAATGATCGAGGTAGGTGCCTTCAGAGCCACCATACTCATCTAAGAAAAAACAATCAACTTCATAAATATCTGAACTCAACCGTACAAACACTCCGTGACAAATCAAACAGTGAAAAACTCATAAACTTTAACAAAATATCCGTGCCTTGCAAAAATGAATCACCATAGCCTGCATGTGTACCAGAACTATTTATCTAAAAATAACAAAAAACAAACAGATCTTTCAACTAAATTCAACTCAAAAATACCAGCACAAAATGTACTAGTGCAAATTTCCAAGGTTGTAGCCCCCAAAATGTGACCAGAAGCACCCTGAGATACACCTACAGACAGACAAGCAAAGAGAGAAGAATCTGTAGCCCGCTTGGCTGGTTGATTGGGCAGGCCATTTTTGAAGTCATAGTGATACAATTAAAAATTGATTTTAACTCTTAAATTCATGAACCACTTGAAACCAATAGTAGAACTCTTCAAAGAATTTCATAATGAATGTTGCTACTATACTGTGAATTAAATAAAAAAGATTAAAAGATAATTTCAATCAGAAGTTATTTCCCTGGAAAATGACATTTTCTTTGCATGAATTTAAGAGTTAATATACACTGATTTACTTTGACTAGTGTCCTCATCTTAGTAGTTATAGTCACATTTCGGTTGCTGTATCAGATGGACATGGCTGAATTGATAAAAAGCGTTGGTTAAGCATATCTAGTACCCTGCTAGTAGGCTGTGAAAAGTCATAATAATATCAATACTCTTTTCATTCATACATTATCTCGCTTTACTATACATCTTAAAATGATAAATCATGAATATAAGTTTCCGACTACGTGAATGAGGAAAGACAGTTTTATGATCAAAATTTTGCTCAGAGCAAATTATTTACGGTAGTAAGCGAAACAATAGGTAGGATTTGAACCAACACTCATTACCATGGGAGCCCCTATGAATCCTAGGTCTGCACTAACTGATAGGGCAACCAGGACTCTGATAGTAAACAGAGGTTGAAATAACTTATTCCTTCTCTTCTCCAATCGCTGACCAGTTTTGTTTAGGTGTTCTATTGGTTTCAGAACAACGGGTATATATACATTTCTATGTATATATTATTGCTCCTATGATAAAGCAAACAGAGAGAGGAGAAAGGTCCTGCAAACACACAGACACAAAATGGTCTGCTGCTGCTGGTAACATCAGAACTACTGCAGTTGTTAAGGTTGTCTTAGTTTCAGTTTTTTACCCAATTCTCTTTCCTTTTTGTTTCAGAATTATCAAATAACATAATATGTTGAGTTGTAGAAAATCGACAGAAAAATAGATTTTGTTTGAGGTGTATGTTTTTTATTTTCAATGAATACATCTACACTAAAAAATATACTTGTATAGTTTATCCATAAGTAAATAATCCTGTAAATCCATGTGTAAATCTTTGGCAGTGATATGCTAGTGTAAGTGTATATATATATATATGTGTGTGTTTATAGGAAACACTAATTTGAAATGATCACCTGTTATTCCAGAGTTGATGTATCATTTGGCTTAGACAATGTGAATAGAATAAACATTCAATGAAAATATTGCACAATTTATTATATATATATATATATATATATATGTGTGTGTGAGGGGAAAAGATGTAGAGATGAAAGAATGTCATGGAAAACACGGAAAAGACTTGATACTACTTGAGAATACCGAGTATATCTCAAATACACAACGATTTAATGTATCAAGTGGTCTCAAGTCTTTTCCTTTGCCATATTGTCGACTTTCCTATATATATATATAAATATATATGATGAAGTAAGGATTTGCTACACGCGTCCCTACTTTTTCTGGCCTTTTCAGCATGGATTAAGGTGTAGTATCTGTTCCCTGGCAGAGCCCGATGTGCCAGTACTGACACTTGCCTGCCGAATGGAGATTGTGTTGTGGTGAGTGTCAAAGACCAAGTGTGCCGGTGCAATACATCAGCCAATGAGGCTATACTGAGGCTGCACATTGCTACGCGCACTGGGAGCCTTCAGATTCGTCCTTGGGCTCTCCTACTATTACTCAGCCCAGCTGCGGGGGATCTGTTGCCCCGGGGCAGAACTGTCCCATTACACTTAAAAGGACAGGTTGGGCTTGTCCTGATGCTTTTGTGACTGCGATTGTTTTAGCAACCACAGTTGCTTAGCAACCAATGTCACATTGACTGTAGCTATTCTTGATGGGTGCCTCCTATTTTCCCTACGTAAAGCCCTGACCTTGCTCTGGTGGGAGAGTAAATAAATAGCACACACACAGAGTTATGTTTCAACCTGGTTTGGGTTTCTTCAGGTGAATGATTTGGTTTATTTTAGATCCCTATTTAGGACATTCTTTGTATTATGAATATATATATATATACACACACATTATCCATATATTTTTGTTTTGTTTTATTATTGAGTGTGGTCGTTATTTGAATTATGACTCAACTTAGCCACAGCTGTACTCTAACGAAAGCCAGATGAACCATAACCCATTCCTTACATAATGAATAGACACCAATTGGTTATTGGTAGGAAATTATCATTTGAATGCGATCTAATCATTGACAAAAACTTATGTAGATCACTTTATGTACTTTGAGAGTTTGTGTGCATATTGTTCAAGACTGCTGGATATTGCCTTTGTCAAAAATACAACAGAGAATATCTGTATCTCACATAGAGGAATCAACATAGGCCACACATGTAGCAGAACTAATTATCTAGAGAAAATTGGTATTTCAACTAAAATCATCCAAAGATATCTGGAAAAATAGATATTTTATCAAAAAGTATGTAAAAAAAGAAACAAAAAGAAAAAGGGTCCAAAATGACCATAGAGACCAAAAAAAGAACTTCTGGGGGTGAAAAAAAAAAAAGAAAAGAAAGTAAGTTTTTAGATGGTACCTCGTGGTGCACTCTTTTGATGCTGCAGCCACGAAAATACGACCAGTAGTGCCAGGTGACACACATGAATTCTCAAAGAGAGAAGAATCTGTGGCCCACTTAGCTGGTTGGTCGGCCATTCATGGGCATTTGTAAGGAATGCAGGAGAAAAACATACTTTTACAGCCTTTTCTTGAAAAAAAATTTGGAATAAATAAATAAAAAAAATTAAACAATCAACTTACATGGAGCAGTAATTCCAAGTAATCCCATATCTCCACACTTTTTAAAGAAATCCTATAAATAAAAAATGGAAAATAAGAAAACATACAAAAATTAAGCAAAAAGAAATATATATATTTTTTTGGCTGCCAGAAAACAGAATTACCAGGAAACCAATGAACAGGCTATTTTTGAATCAGAAGGGCTTAGTAATAGTTTACCGTTTTGGCCATTCTTTGTTGTTATTTTCATGGTGAGGTTGAATTTTCTTAAGAAGATCACTGGATTGATTAAACAGACCCTGGTTTTGAAGTGGGTTAATTTGTACATGATACAAAAAAAAAAAAAAGTTTTGTTACTAACATTTGCTTGCTCTGTTGTGCACAAAATGTTTTGGCTTGTTTTTTTTTCATTTTGGTATCTTGCAATTTTTTTACATTTAGCCACGTACCCCCAAAAATATATTTTTAAAGTAAATTTTTACCCTGAATACAGTATTGTACAGTGCTTATAGTAACTAACAACGATAATAGAATAATGCATACATAAGTTTTTGTCATGAATGAACATTTTTTTTCTCTCTCTCTCTCTCTCTCTCTCTCTCTCTCTCTCTTTAGATTTTCTAGCCTGCAAGCATCATTTACATTTTTTTGCAGCAATCAAAAAAAAAAAATAGCTATTTATCATTGATGACAAATTCACAAAAAATCAAACCCAAAATGGGAGGACTAAATGTATTCTAAAGCTTCAAGACCTCTATCTCTGATAAAGTGCTACACGGAGATAAATTTCATTAAAAATTAACAAATCTCATATTATTCTGGTTGTTTCTGACAAAGAACATTGGGCACTAAAATTCAATTAAGTGAATCCTACAACCTGGAGTCAAGCAGGTTAGTGATATATCAATTAGGCCAACCTTCCACTACTTTGATAGAGGGTTGAATTCACTTGGAGATACCGAGAGTTTCTTTTATGCTCGTAATTATCTTAATCAGTCACTTAATAGTTTTGAATCAGTCACACATATTAGTTTTGTTTTTTCAAAAAAAACAAACAAAAAGAAGTACAAGAGACAAATTCAAGGTCCAAGTACTAAAATGGTAGCCTATGGATATGTTGTTTGCCTTCCTATCTTGAGGTCGGAGGTTGGAATACTTATAGAATTCCTAGCAAGTTATTATCACCATTGAAGATTGATAAGTTTTATGTCTCAACACTGACAACATACACACCTAAAACAATCTGATATTTTTTATTCATATTCAATGAGCTTATCTTAGTTTGGTACAAGACCACCAGAGTGGGATATCCAGTGAAGACTAAACTCACTACAGTAATAATCGTATGAGAAGTATTTTTAAGAGACTTACCCTCAAGCCAGCAAAATTATTGTTAAGGTCAATATCCTTAGCGTGCGGTGCAAGCTCTTTCTGAGCAAATTGGAAAACAGCTTCCCGGAGCTAAAAAAAGAAAAACAGAGAATTATATGGTTGGAAGAATGAGTTTTCTCCAGATATAAAAGTTGATAGCAGAAGTACCCATCCATGCTGGATTAAGTATTTTAAAAAAATATATGAATTATCAATTGTGTTATAGTATACAGAAAATTTTTTGAAAATGATCTCCTGTCATTACATGTTTACATATCACTTGAGTGATATATCAACCATGTAACAACTGGATATCTTTCTCAAAAAGGTTCATATATGATTTAATGCAATTTATGATTCAATCCGTCAGACTAAATATGTCCATTTCTCAAGTACAAGAAATATACACAAACATATAAAATAAGAAGCTCTGAATATTGAACAGTAAGTAAGAGTCCAGATTAGCATTATAATTACATTTTAAATAGAACCCCTACCAAAAAAGACCTTTAAAAAATGTTTATCTTAAATCTTTTTACTTTTAAACTTTTCCCTAAGTATTACTGAGTATGCATGTCAAATTTGGCAGCATAGCACCCATGTTTAGGTAGTCTTTATGTTGTGTAAGATAAACAGAGAGTAGACAGTGTACCACATCTCACTTATTATGTAATAAGATTTCTCTGCACACAAAAACCTTGAGAAAACATCTGTAAAGATGTGAATATTTTTTCTAATAAACATGTACTGGAGGAATATCACTTTTCACCAAAATTTTTCGGTTACAAGTGAAAAAAGGGCAGATTTTGGTAATTACATGAATAATTCAAATGAAAGTTAAAGTTAATTGCTTCTTATTGCAACTAATACTCAGGTCGTCAATCTACGACAGACAGTGTAAATAAGACAGTGATGATCGGAAATAGAGGTTAACTCCAGGTGAGATTCGAACTCAAATCCCTTTTACCCAAGAAAAAACTAGTTAACCATACCGCCCGATCAACCGTTCGAGCTTTTAATTCTTCATCTAGTAACAAAATTCCAAATTAAGGAAAAGTTAATACTTTCCTAGTCTGGTCAATTATCACACAAAAGGTCGAATTGAATAAAAAAGATGAAAACTCTAGTACAACAACATCAAAACAATTGGGAGATGAAGTCCTTATTTTTTATAAATAGAAAAAGTCTCGAACTACCAGAAACTAAATAAAGAAATTCAAACAAAAATCATGATTTAATCTTAACGTTAGTTAGATGTTTACGTTATTCGCTACTAACGTACACGTGTTTGTTGAGTTACATAACATGAGCTAAAGTGGCAGATTTCTAATATTAAAAACAATAATCAACGGAAGAAAGAAAAGAAAATTGATAACAAATCGGAATTGTAAACAAAGTCGGGTTTCACGTTAAATAGACATTTTTGTTGGGTGTGATTTTTAATCAGGTATTTTTCGCCCTCCCAAAAAGAGCACGACCCAAAAGTTGTTACCTGCTTCTGATCGTCAGATAGACCAAAAAGATCGTCATTTATGGGATAGTAAGCAGACATTTGTCGACAGGGGATTCGTAATCCTGGTCCGATTCGACGACAGATATGCGAAGCTAAATATCTGAGGGCCATTCTTGTTCGTGTTTGTTTATGACCGAACAAAAAACATGCGAAAAGGTCGTCGGACTTCGCAAAAACCTGGCGCACGTAAAACTGATAATGAAAAACCAAGGGGAAGCAACTCTGTTTTTCCTTTTTTTTGTTTTGCTGGAGAAGGGGTGACATTGAGATTCATTTGGAAAATTATATCAAGTGTTTTCCGTCATATGATTGAATTTTAATGTTGGGAATATACTTTTGCCGTTGTGGGTAATATCAGGTTGGGGCAGGAATTTGAGCAGTTTTTTTCTTCTTTTTTTTTACCCCCCCCCTTTTTTTTACTCCATCTGTTTGATTACACTGTAGATATTGGGGATTATCTAGTGTTTCCATTTATAAAATTTCTGGTCTAGCAATATTTTTTTAAAACAGGACAGGAGTGGGATGTCCAGACTCCTGCACCCCCTGGATCCACACCTGTCAGGTTTTATCATTTTGGTTGTGGGGGTTTCGTTTGTCGTTGACACCATGAAGATAAGATTTATAGTAAAGTATCAGAAGTTTCCCACAGATAAAATTAGGTACGTGCTCGCTACTACTCAGAAGGGAGCGTGTATGTATCATTCAGCTAAGAGAGGGAAATTTTTATAAGTTAGAGAGAGACAAATCATAGAAGAATAAACAACCAGTTTTTCTCATGTAAAAATGCTGCACTATTTATTGGTGTACATTGCTTTTAATCATACCAGAGAAATGATTTTTGTAATATGTACCGAATGTAAAGTTCTCATAAATAAATGGGGAATTTATTTTTCTTAGAACTTTGGGTCTTTTGGGGGAATTCACGCCATTTATAATAAAAAGATATATACATAAAATATATATTAAATTGGAATCACTTCATGGTCATCTACATCAAGGCTTCTCAAAATAGGGGTTGGTTGCGATATGAAAAATAAATACTTTGAGATAATAAATATGCAGATTCTCAAGTGTTACCTAAAATTTAAAAAATATCCCCTTGATGAAACGTCTGTTGAAGAAACGATTTCATTAATATTTGGCGACAATCATAATCATTTATTTTTCTTCAATTGCTTTCTATACTTTAGCAGGAAATCAGGTTGCAGCATCTTCGTCAGCAGTTATAACTTCTCATGTTATTTTTACATTTTTAATTCCCGGTCACATTGATTTCAGTTGTTTCTTCTTCTTTCGATTGTTATTTCAACTGACTGGAAATACTCACCCTCTGGGCAGTTATCCCACCTATATGAAGCTTATAGCCATGAAACCTCGAATAAAGCAATGATTCTCAGAAGAGTTACCCCAGTATAGATGATTTATATCGAATACATATCAGAAATACTGTAGGCACAATGAGGGTGAGTAAACTCTTTGGTTGGGTGGAGTGGGGATAAAGGGCTTGATTTATTCCAAAATTCACAAGGGTTTGCCCAAATTACACTCATTTACCCCGAAAATATGCTTCTAAAAAATAATCATAGCATTATAGTTACAATGTAAATAGACCCCCACCGAAGTCACCCCCCTAAAAAAAAATACTGGAAATTTTTCTCTTTTCAAAACTCATATATTTCGTGAGGAAAAGTAGATCTTATAGAATGAAAGCACGAAAAACTCCTTGGAAACACATAGTGTTTATATATATTTTTTTACAAGCGGAGTTGACCTTCGGATTAAAGTCGTGGTATGAATGAAGATATTTTAATTCTAGTTTTAAAATGTAATATTTTTTGGTGATATGAATATTACAAAGATTGAACCCCTATCGAAATACATGCAGTGGATGCAAACAAAATTGAATGATCATTCCGACTTGTCGTTGAACAATATGGCAACTTGCTTAGTTTTAGTTATGTAAACAAAAAGCTCACGATAACCATAGCCGTTTAGCCTTCCGTACTATAAAATTCTAAACGTTACTGTGTAAACAAAAAAAAAAAAACACAAAACAAAACAGGATACGTAAAGCTTAAAAATAGGCACTACTTAAATTGAAAGAAGAACATCTAAAAAATAATTCTCGTATTATTGTTACATTATTAATAGAACCAAAAATGATTTTCCTCGAAACGAAGGTGTAATTGATTCTTTGCAGAAAAATGTTGTGTATATTTTTTTAGGGATGGACTTTCGGATTTAAGTAGCGGAATACATAAAAGTATTTAAATTTTAGTTTCGTAGGGTTAAAGTAAAAATTTCTGGAAAAAGCAATACAATTCGAAGTAATAACATGTAATTGTTTTAATTAAAGAAAAATCTCTTATTGTTAAACAATACGCTCTTGTTGATTTTAGTCATATGAACAGAAAAAAAACAAAAAAAAATTACGATAACGATAGCTGCTATAGCCTTCCTTATCTTAAAATTATAAATGTTTTTGTTTTTTTCGTTATTTTTTTTAGCCTTTTAAAGGCGTTTTTCGTTCCGGGATTCTTTGGAAATGGTAGTCTAAAACCACCTAGAATGAAACATCTGAAGCTTATAATCGTTTATTTCGGGTGGGAATGGTAATACACATTTTCAAGAAGGAAAGAGCACGAGCAAATCTCCATTATTTTCAGGAATCAATATCTTAAACATAGATACACATTTATGCATATACAATAATTATGAAGCAATAACATACACATACAAAGAAACACACACACGCACGCACACACACACACACACACATATATATATATATATATATATATATATATATATATATATATATATATATATATATGCATTCTCTCATGCGTACAATAAGTGTGAAATACACACACCAATAACCCTATTCTGTTAGTAACACTTGTCTTAATTCTTGACTACTGACAAACCCTTTTCATAAACACAACGTACTATTGAGTGCTAAAATGTCTGAAACAGGAAGAGAATTTTGAGGTCCTTTGCAGCTGAACTGTCTTAAGTATGGTCCTGAAACAAAAAGATATTTTTTCCAACTCCACTGTATCAAATACTTAGGTATTGAAAATAAAAACATCTAAAAGTATGCAGAAACATTATTATGTATTCAGAAATGGACATATTTGGTCCGGCAGAATGAATCATAAATCACGATATGTTATAGAGAAACTTATTTGAGATGATTTCCCGTCGTTGAACAGTTAATGTATCACTCACCCTAGACAACGTAAATAGAATAAACAATTAAAGGAAATGGGGCTGTAGCAGGAATCGAACTTACTGTACATCGCCCGATTATATAACATGCGTACGAACTTCAAATCAGAAATGTGCAGATATTTGCAGACGGATTAAGGGAGTTTTTAGTACAAATTATAAAGGGACCCTAAATTGAAAAAATATTAATTCAAATATTAAAACATACACATTTTTTCAACTTTCAAAGCAATCGAATATTTTTATCTGCTATATACACAGTATTAATCCGTTTTCGTTTTGAGTTTTGCGCAGCGGCTATGACTTCATTTTCAAATAACTTCGTATTTATGTGCTTTATATATGTCACATAGATGCTGCAACCGATCAATAACTGGGTTAAAATGATGATTCCAATTAAAGGTAATAATTCGCTTCAATCTCTGATCTCAGTGAATTGGGATTGATAGCTTGTAAGCATCTAGCACAGGACCCTTGAAAATGCCTGTGCTACTTTTGCTACATAGTTAATCCAACCCTGGGACATAGAGACAATGATGTTTTGAAATTGACCAATTCTTAATAGTACAACGGATGAATTTGTGCATTTTATTCGTATTAAGAAATCAGCAAAATTTAAAATGTATGCACTTTAGTGTTAAATAAGAGTGATCAGAAAAGATTTAGAAGTGAACAGCTTATCGGGATTTACAATTGTACTGTAATTGACTTTCACGAAACAAGGCCCCAAAATATAATCTCCCATAGTGTTCCAGTCGAATGTTTCATAGTTGCAGCATTCAAAGCCCAGCATATCCTGTTGGAAGTGCATAGTCTCGTTACACTCTTTGAACTATGATAAGTGAGACTAGGTGATCATCGGAGACTTTAAGATGGTGGCATTCCAGATAAATCTCCGATTCCCCCCTGAAAATGACAGTAATACTTCAGATTAAAATAATAATGGGGTGGATCTAGAATATGAAAAATATAGAAATGTTTTTACAATGAATTTACGTAAAAGTATACAAATTTCAAAAATAAAAAAAATAAAGATAGGAAAGTAATATATGATCCGACATTTTTCACTTACATTTGAGCTGTAGCTTTTTAGAACTAGAGTTGACAAAAGAATAAAGCAAAAAAAAAAAAAAGAAAGTAATCAAGGAAATTGACCACCAAACCAATGTATAAAAAATGATAAAAAATAAGATGTGAAACATTTGATCAATATTTGATGAAAAACAAAATAATAAACTCCTGTTTTTAAGGTAAATTTACAATTATTTCGGGTTATTTGTTTGTTTTTTTTTTCATAGAATGTCTTTATTTAGATACTTGAAAGAATTTTTTAAAATTGTGATTTGCCTGAGCCCGCTTCGACTGATAAAGATAATTTTTTAGCCCCATAATTGACAAAAGATTGATGTAGAATAATCAAAAGAATTTCCTATTGAAGTGATACATTTTTTATAAAGACGAGAGAAATCTTATTTATATTAGATGAAAAACAAAAAAAAATTATATTTTTTGGTTTTAAGTTAATTAAATTATGTGTTTTATTAAGAAATTATTGATCTATATAATTACAATAAAAAAAAGTACTTTTCCCAAAGTGTGTATGCAAACCCTCTTGACCTCCACATTTCGATCTAAGCCTGATTACTTTACTTGGAATAACCAGGTCTGGTAGAAGACTCAACTTTTGGAACATCCATTACGACTGAACCTGTTAGCAACAACTTAAAATATCCAGCTTGCAAACATGGCAGAAGGAATTTTTTAAAAGAGATATCTGAAGAAAGAGTGTCTACTCTGAAAGTGGAATCTTATGGACATGCACTGAATACTTGTACACATTTCATAGTTTTTAGTATAGTTAAGGGGACTGTTTGAGAGCCAATGATTTGGTTAGGTATGTTTAAACTGCATATGTGACTACCGGGAGGATACACTGGTTGTATACCTTTCTTTTTAGGACTAATGGGATTTTGTTGTGTTTGGAGTTTGAACTTGCTGTGCCGCAGGCTGGACATCCTAGGATGGTGGTGGTTGCCGCTCTTGTTGTTGTTGTTGTTGTTGTTGTTGTTGTAGATGATGATGATGATAAAGGGGAACAGAATCATGTATGATTTTTCTAGAAATACAATATGATATCCCCGACGGTATAAGGGGAATAACTCTTGTAGAACAATTATAGAGTTACCTCCCCTTATATGTGAACGTGTAGTGCATGTATCTGAATACTTTTTTTTTTTACTTTAATCACTTCCCTAATATGTATCACCACTCAATGGTCTTTAATCGTAAATCATTGAAACTAAATGATCAGAGCGATATAATTTTTTATTTTCAGTTTTTTTTTCTCTCTGCTGATCTATCTCACCGTTTTCTTTCCTCCTTTCTTTCTTTCTGCTCCAACTTAGTTATTTTACACACTTTATTGACGTTTATTCAAATGCATAAACACAACGAACACACTTTATATATTTGTCAGTTGGGAGAGGGTTCAGACCCTTTCTGCTTTGGCAAAGCTCGATTGATTTTTAAAAAAAAAATTCAGATAAAAAAATAAATAACTAAACTATCAAGTAATAAACAAATCTCACATAATTACGAATTAATCTTGGTGAGATCTTCCGTCCTACTCTTTATAATTTTGTTATTCCGTGGTAAATTCATTTGATCAATTTTTTCACTCTACTCTTGTCAAATTCTAGCGCTAAAAAGTTACGACTCAAATCTAAGTGAAAAATGCTGCATCACATTACTTGTATTTCTTTTTCAAGTATTTATTTGTAAAAATACATTTTCTATTTCGAGACGCTTCCTTTCTCAAGATCTTGGATCTGTCCTCAATTTATAATCAAGATCCACAAAGAAAAAGTGACAAAAAGAATTTATTACGAAACTCGAGTGACAGGAATTGTTAATTTGCTTGGCGCAACTTTGAATTTGCCTGGCATATTTTAGAATTTGGTTGTCTTATGTGTTAATTTGATTGCATCGGTTTTCTATTTCATTGGCGTATCTTAAATTTGATAACTTTAAAGAAAAATTTAGTAACTTTTTTAAAATTATGGTCACTTTTTTTTTTCAAATTTGTCTCTTTTAAAAAAAAATTGTCTCTCTTTCTTGAAAAAGCAATACAATTCGAAATAATAAAATGTAATTGTTTAATTAAAGAAAAATCTCTTATCGTTTAACAATACGCCCTTGTTGATTTTAGTCAGATGAAAAGGAAAAAAAACAAAAAAAATTAAGATAACGATGGCTGCTATAGCCTTCCTTATCGTAAAATTATAAATGTTTTTTTTTTTTCGTTCAAAAGGCGTTTTTCGCTTCGGGATTCTTTAGACATTGTAGTTTTAAACCATCTAGAATGAAACATCTGAAGCTTATAATCGTTTATTACAGGTGGGGATGGTAATACACATTTTCAAGAAGGACAGAGCACGAGCAAATCTCCATTATTTTCAGGAATCAATATCTTAAACATAGATACACATTTATACATATACAATAATTATAAAGCAATAACATACACATACAAAGAAACACACACACGCACGCACACACACACACACACACACACAAATACATACATACATACATATATATATATATATATATATATATATATATATATATATATGCATTTTCTCATGCGCACAATAAGT
Source organism: Thysanoteuthis rhombus (assembly GCA_963457665.1). Lineage (NCBI taxonomy): Eukaryota > Metazoa > Mollusca > Cephalopoda > Oegopsida > Thysanoteuthidae > Thysanoteuthis > Thysanoteuthis major. The sequence continues at coordinate 23,521,371 of OY735225.1, read as the reverse complement.
GTGAAATACACACATCAATAACCCTATTCTGTTAGTAACGCTTGTTCTAATTCCTGACTACTGACAAACCCTTTTCATAAACACAACGTACAATTGAGTGCTGAGCTTTGAAGTAAATTCTAAAATGTCTGAAACTGGAAGAGAATTTTGAGGTCCTGCGCAGCTAAACTGTCTTATGTATGGTCTTAAAACAAAAAGATATTTTTCCAACTCCACTGTATCAAATACTTACGTATTGAAAATAAAAACATCTTAAAGTATGCAAAAACATTATTATGTATTCAGAAATGAACATATTTGGTCCGGCAGAATGAATCATAAATCACGATATATTATAGAGAAACTTATTTGAGATGATTTCCCGTCGTTGAACAGTTAATGTATCACTCACCCGTAGACAACGTAAATAGAATAAACAATTAAAGAAAATGGGGCTGCAGCAGGAATCGAACTTACTGTACATCGCCCGATTATACAATATGCGTACGAACTTCAAATCAGAAATGTGCAGATATTTGCAGACGGATTAAGGAAGTCTTTAGTACGAATTATAAAGGAACCCTAAATTAAGAAAATATTAATTCAAATATTAAAACATACACATTTTTTCAACTTTCAAAGCAATCGAATATTTTTATCTGCTATATACACAGTATTAATCCGTTTTCGTTTTGAGCTTTGTGCAGCGGCTATGACTTCATTTTCGAATAACTTCGTATTTATGTGCTTTATATATGTCACATAGATGCTGCAACCGATCAATTACTGGGTTAAAATGATGATTCCAATTAAAGGTAATAATTAACTTCAATCTCTGATCTTAGTGAATCGGGATTGATAGCTTGTAAGCATCTAGCACAGGACCCTTGAAAATGCCTGTGCTACTTTTGCTACATAGTTAATCCAGCCCTGGGACATAGAGACAATGATGTTTTGAAATTGACCAATTCTTAATAGTACAACGGATGAATTTGTGCATTTTATTCGTATTAAGAAATCAGCAAAATTTAAAATATATGCACTTTATTATTAAATAAGAGTGATCAGAAAAGATTTAGAAGTGAACAGCTTATCAAGATTTACAATTGTACTGTAATTGACTTTCACGAAACAAGGCCCCAAAATATAATCTCCCATAGTGTTCCAGTCGAATGTTTCATAGTTTTGGCGTTCAAAGCCCAGCATATCCTGTTGGAAGTGCATAGTCTCGTTACACTCTTTGAACTATGATAAGTGCGACTGGGTGATCATCGGAGACTTTAAGATGGTGGCATTCCAGATAAATCTCCGATTACCCCCGGAAAATGACAGTAATACTTCAGATTGAAATAATAATGGGGTGGATCTAGAATATGAAAAATATAAAAATGTTTTTACAATGAATTTACGTAAAAGTATACAAATTTCAAAAATAAAAAAATAAAGACAGAAAATTAAAATATGATCCGACATTTTTCACTTCCGTTTGAGCTGTAGCTTTTTAGAACTAGAATTGACAAGAATAAAGCAAAAAAAAAAAGAAGAAAGTAATCAAGGAAATTGACCACCAAACCAATGTATAAAAAATGATAAAAAATAAGATGGGAAACATTTTATCAATATTTGATGAAAAACAAAATAATAAATTCCTGTTTTTAAGGTAAATTTACAATTATTTCGGGTTATTTGGTTTTTTTTTCATAGAATGTCTTTATTTAGATACTTGAAAGAATTTTTTAAAATTATGATTTGCCTGAGCCCGCTTCGACTGATAAAGATAATTTTTTAGCCCCATAATTGACAAAAGATTGATGTAGAATAATCAAAAGAATTTACTATTGAACCGATACATTTTTTATAAAGACGAGAGAAATCTCATTTATATTAGATGAAAAACAAAAAAAATTATATTTTTTGGTTTTAAGTTAATTAAATTATGTGTTTTATTAAGAAATTATTGATCTATATAATTACAATAAAAAAAAGTACTTTTCCCAAAGTGGGTATGTAAACCCTCTTGACCTCCACATTTCGATCTAAGCCTGATTACTTTACTTGGAATAACCAGGTCTGGTAGAAGACTCAACTTTTGGAACATCCATTACGACTGAACCTGTTAGCAACAACTTAAAATATCCAGCTTGCAAACATGGCAGAAGGAATTTTTTAAAAGAGATATCTGAAGAAAGAGTGTCTACTCTGAAAGTGGAATCTTATGGACATGCACTGAATACTTGTACACATTTCATAGTTTTTAGTATAGTTAAGGGGACTGTTTGAGAGCCAATGATTTGGTTAGGTATGTTTAAACTACGTATGTGACTACCGGGAGGATACACTGGTTGTATACCTTTTTTTTTAGGACTAATGGGATTTTATTGTGTTTGGAGTTTGAACTTGCTGTGCCGCAGGCTGGACATCCTAGGATGGTGGTGGTTGCCGCTCTTGTTGTTGTTGTTGTTGTTGTTGTTGTTGTAGATGATGATGATGATAAAGGGGAACAGAATCATGTATGATTTTCTAGAAATACAGTATGATAGCCTAACAGTATAAGGGGAATAACTCTTGTAGAACAATTATAGAGTTACCTCCCCTTATATGTGAATGTGTACTGCATGTATCTGAATACTTTTTTTTTACTTTAATCACTTCCCTAATATGTATCACCACTCAATGGTCTTTAATCGTAAATTATCAAAACTAAATGATCAGAGCGATATAATTTTTTATTTTCAGTTTTTTTTTCTCTTTGCTGATCTATCTCAACGTTTTCTTTCTTCCTTTCTTTCTATCTGCTCCAACTTAGTTATTTTACACACTTTATTGACGTTTATTCAAATGCATAAACACAATGAACACACTTTATATATTTGTCAGTGTGGAGAGGGTTCAGACCCTTTCTGCTTTGGCAAAGGTCGATTGATTTAAAAAAAAATATTCAGATAAAAAAAATAAATAACTAAACTATCAAGTAATAAACAAATCTCACATAATTACGAATTAATCTTGGTGAGATCTTCCGTCCTACTCTTTTTAATTTTGTTATTCTGTGGTTTATTTCTTTGATCAATTTTCTTACTCTACTCTTGTCAAATTCTAGTGCTAAAAAGCTACGGCTCAAATGTAAGTGAAAAATGCTGCATCTCATTACTTGTATTTCTTTTTCAAGTCTGAAATTCGTTTTCTTTTTCAAGTATTTATTTGTAAAAATACATTTTCCATTTCGAGACGCTTCCTTTCTCAAGATCTTGGATCCGCCCTCAATTTATAATCCAGATCCACGAAGAAAAAGTGACAAAAAGAATTTATTACGAAATTCCAGTGGCAGGGATTGGTAATTTGCTTAGAGCAATTTTGAATTTGCCTGGCATATTTTAGAATTTGGTTGTCTTATGTTTTAATTTGATTGCTGCGGTTTTTTTTATTTCATTGGCGGATCTTAAATTTGGTAACTCTGAAGAAAAATTTAGTAACTTTTTTAAAATTATGGTCACTTTTTTTTTCAAATTTATCTCTTTTAAAAAAAAATTGTCTCTTTTTCTTGAAAAGCAATACAATTCGAAGTAATAACATGTAATTGTTTAATTAAAGAAAAATATCTTATTGTTAAACAATACGCCCTTGTTGATTTTAGTCAGATGAAAAAGAAAAAAACAAAAAAAAATTACGATAACGATAGCTAGTATAGCCTTCCTTATCTTAAAATTATGAATGTTTGTTTTTTTTTCGTTTTTTTTTTTTTGTCTTTTAAAGGCGTTTTTCGTTCCGGGATTCTTTGGAAATGGTAGTCTAAAACCACCTAGAATGAATCATCTGAAGCCTATAATCGTTTATTTCGGGTAGGAATGGTAATACACATTTTCAAGAAGGACAGAGCACGAGCAAATCTCCATTATTTTCAGGAATCAATATTTTAAACATAGATACACATTTATACATATACAATAATTATAGAGTAATCACATACACATACAAAGAAACACACACACACACACACACACACACACACACACACACACACACACACACACAGATATATATATATATATATATATATATATATATATATATATATATATGCATTCTCTCATGCGCACAATAAGTGTAAAATACGCACATCAATAACCCTATTCTGTTAGTAACACTTGTCTTAATTCTTGACTACTGGCAAACCCTTTTCATAAACACAACGTACAATTGAGTGCTGAGCTTTGAAGTAAATTCTAAAATGTCTGAAATTGGAAGAGAATTTTGAGGTCCTGTGCAGCTGAACTGTCTTATGTATGGTCCTGAAACAAAAAGATATTTTTTCCAACTCCACTGTATCAAATACTTACGTATTGAAAATAAAAACATCTAAAAGTATGCAAAAACATTATTATTATTAGATGCTGCAACTGATCAATAACTGGGTTAAAAAGATGATTCCAATTAAAGGTGATGATTAGCTTCAATCTCTGATCTCAGTGAATCGGGATTGATAGCTTGTAAGCATTTAATACAGGACCCTTGAAAAAGCATGAGTTACTTTTGTTACATAGTTAATCCAACCCTGGGACATACAGACAATGATGTTTTGAAATTAACTAATTCCTAATAGTACAACGGATGAATTTGTGCATTTTATTCGTATTAAGAAATCAGTAGCATTGGATTAAAATTTAAAATGTATGTACATTAGTGTTAAATAAGAGTGATCAGAAAAGATTTAGAAGTGAACAGCTTATCGAGATTTACAATTGTACTGTAATTCACTTTCACAAAACAAGGCCCCAAAATATAATCTCCCATAGTGTTGCAGTCCAATGTTTTTTAGTTGCAGCGTTCAAAGCCCAGTATATCTCGTTGAAAGCGCATAGTCTCGCTACACCCTTTGAACTATGAAATGTGCGACTGGGTTATCATCGGAGATTTCAAGATGGTGGCATTCCAGATGAATCTCCGATTTCCCCTGCTTTTTCTTTACTTTTGGAACAACGGGGATACCTTGGCAAATTCAAAAGCGGGGTAGGCCACTGCTACCCAAAATCTGTGTGAGGGTGAACGACGTCACGTGAAATCCATTGGTTGACTTTCGTCAGGTGTTGATGCCAGTGTTGCGCAAAAAAATTTCGCCTTATGAAACGATTTGTCACGGCTCTAGGTAATAAGTTTGCAGCTTTCAAGTACCTTTCCTAAGCTGTCTGAAGCCAAAAAAGTAAATTGCAAAATATTTGTTGTTCTAATCACAAAATCAAAGTTTGGATCGAACGATAGCCATTTTCAATACTTCTACGACATAATCAATCAGGAAATAGCACTTATAACACAGGAACAGATTTTTTTTCAGAGTTGCAAAGTGTAATAATAACAGAAATCTATGGAAGAGATAATTGGATATTTTGGGTAGAGCAAAACATCTGTAAACTTCCTGTTAGTAAAAGGAAATTACCCTGGGTGATATTTCTCAATAATGCAACACTTGCCGATCATGACAATGAAGAGAAAATAGATGTAGTTATGTAACAAAAAAGAGCTTAAATCTGATATAATTTATTGAAATGTAGGTTCATGAAAATGACAGTAATACTTCAGATTGAAATAATAACGGGGTGGATCCAGAATATTAAAAAAATAGAAAAATGTTCTGACAATGAATTCGCGTAAAAGTATACAAATTTCAAAAATAAAAAAATAAAGACAGGAAATTAAAATATGATCCGACATTTTTCACTTACATTCGAGCTGTAGCTTTTTATAAACTAGAATTCATAAAAGAGTAAAGCAAAAAAAAAAAAAGTAATCACAGAAATTTATCACCAAACTAATGTATATTTAAAAAAAAATAAGATTGAAAACATTTTATCTGTGTTAGATGAAAAACAAAATGATAAATTCCTATTTTTAAGGAAAATTTACAATTATTTCGGATTATTTGGGTTTTTATTCATAGAATGTCTTTATTTAGATATTTAAAAGAATTTTTAAAAAATTGTGATTTGCCTGAGCCCGCTTCGACTGATAAAGATATATTTTTAGCCCCATAATTGACAAAAGATTGATGTAAAATAATCAAAAGAATTTACTATTGAACCGATACATTTTTATAAAGACAAGAGAAATCTCATTTATATTAGATGAAAAACAAAAAAACATATCGAATAAGAGGAAATAGATGTAGTTACGTAACAAAAAAGAGTTAAAATCTGATATAATTTATTGAAATGTAGATCTATGAAAATGACAGTAATAATTGAGATTGAAATATTAATGGGGTGGATCCAGAATATAAAAAATAGAAAAATGTTCTTACAATGAATACTCATAAAAGTATACAAATTAAAACAAAAGAACAAAGACAAAACAAAACATGAAAGTAATATATGATCTGACATTTTTCATTTACATAAAGGGGAACAGAATCATATAATTTTCTACAGAATTCAGTATGATATCCCGACGATATAAGGGGAATAACTCTTGTAGAACAATTATAGAGTTACCTCCCCTTATATGTGAATGTGTACTGCATGTATTTGAATGCATTTTTTTTTCGATCACTTCCCTAATATGTATTACCATTTAATGGTCTTTAACAGTAAATTATTGAAACTAAATGATCAGAGCGATATAATTTTTCATTTTCAGTTTTTTTTTCTCTCTGCTGATCTATCTCACTGTTTTTTCCACCTTTCTTTCTATCTGCTCCAAGTTAGTTATTTTACATACTTTATTGACGTTTATTCAAATGCATAAACACAACGAACACAGTTTATATATTTGTCAGTGAGGAGAGGGTTCAGACCCTCTCAGCTCTGGAGAAGGTCGATTGATTTTTTGAAAAAATATTCAGATAAAAAAAATAAATAATCAAACAATCAAGTAGTAAACAAATCTCACATAATTACGAATTAATCTTAGTGATATCTTCCGTCCTACTCTTTATAATTTTGTTATTCTGTGGTAAATTTCTCTGATCAATTTTTTCACTTTTTTACTCTTGTCAAATTCTAGTGCTAAAAAGCTACGACTCAAATCTAAGTGAAAAATGCTGCATCTCATTACTTGTATTTTTTTTCAAGTTTGAAATTGGTTTTCTTTTTCAAGTATTTATTTGTAAAAATACATTTTCCATTTCGAGACGCTTCTCTTCTCAAGATCTTGGATCCGCCCTCAATTTATAATCTAGATCCACAAAGAAAAAGTGACAAAAAGCATTTATTGTCAAACTCCAGCTCAGACCTTGAATTGAATTAGTTTTCCTACCGTAACAAGAATAAGAATAATCTTCACCAAATTTAGGGGAAAAAATAACATTCCTCTAAACTGATTTAGAATTACGACCAACTGATTGGTGGCCGTGTCTCTCAACGACTGAGCTAAATTGACAAGTCATACGTATCAGGCAAGATTCATTGTAGAATTATGTAAAGGCCTATTTCTAATTTTCTCATAAATAAGTACATCTGTGAAATAAACATTTATTTCTCTACTGTGATTTGAAACCACAATCAAGTTGATAGAGCCAAAGTGGTAAGCCTTACACATCAACGAAATTTATCTTACGGATATGCTAGGGCTTGTTTCATTCTACTTAGATGATAACGGGGTCCATCGACCAAGGCAAAAGAGTTTTTCCCCTTCAATCATTAGAAAAAATTTCGAAATCGGCCATACACGAAAATAATCGCCATTTTTATTTTGAAATCTTTGTCTTGATATGTTGAAAATACCCACGAAAACGTGGTGGTACATATTGTAAAAATGTGAATCCAGATGTGCCCTTCAACTGAATGCATGTTCGTTTTGGTTTAGAATTGAATGAAAATAAAAAAAACATAAATGAATTAAGATGAAATAGTAATTGTATTATTATTTCCGGGTCTGAGTGACATAACTTGATGTCAATTGAAGATGTTTTTCATTTAAGACTTCATTCTCCCTTCAGCTTAATTTTTCTACTTGCTTTTTTAATTTTCTTTCAACTGGTCTGAATAAGGGTTACGATTTCATGTTTGTTTCAGAATTTAAAAAAAAATTCTGTGCATGAAAACATTAGCTTACATAGATTTTGAAAGCTTTTGATAGATGTGGAAAAAGTTTATAAATAACTTTTTTTGCCTTAGTCGTTGGCCCCCAGTCCTGTATGGGTGCCGTTGCAGAAATCCTCTTCAGATGGAATAGAAGTAGGAGTGGAGTTTGACCCTGCAGCAATTTACTTTTGACCCAGGAGCGTACCTATAGATTTTTTGGGGGGGGGGGGCTTTCCAACATTTAGTGAGATTTTAGGTAATATGAAAATTTGCAATAAATAGACATGCACTCTCACTTAATCGGTGAAAAAAAAACCCCAAGGGCTGAATTATTATTTATGCAATTCATGTATGTACAAGTCTATCCTTGTAATCGCATAATGTCAGTTGGAATGTGGTAGATTAACTACTTTTTATAGAACAACTTTAGGCCTCCCTCCTTTGGGGTTTTGGGTGCGTTTCCAAATAGCCCCACCCCTCCTTAGCCTCGCCTTTGCTTTTATCTGTGAATTTTAAATCATTTCTTGATGGCTCATAATAGAATTATCTATACTGTTCATCGAGTTTCTTTCTTGGTTATTTGTTCTGGAATTGTCAGGTAGGTCCCACAGCTGGACACGCGGTACATACTCTCCTCATAAAACTCAAATATCTTTTTTCTAATACCCTGGTCGTTATTAGTTACCAGTTCGTTTTGTTTCTGTCCTTCCACAACCTTTTCCAACCTTGAGAATATTCACATTTCTCAAATGATTTTTAATGCGATAGCCGCTTTCCATTGTTAAATTACGTTTCCTTGCAACGATGCATTGGTCGAGGTATGCGGTCTCTGAGAGCTTTCTATACTTTTTTCAGAGCAGATTAAATACTAAGGCCAGCAAATCGTGTCGGGGATTGATAATTTGCTTTGTGCAATTTTCAATTTGTCTGGCATATTTCATAATTTGGTTGTCTTATGTTTTAATTTGATTGCCGTGGTTTCCAATTTGATTGGTACATTTTAAATTTGGTCACTTGAAAAAAAAATTTAGTCATTTTTTTAAAAATGTGGTCACTTTTTTTTTCAAATTTGTCTCTTTTGAAAAAAATTGTCTTTTTTAAAAAAAATTTTGTTACATTTTTCAAAAATGTAGTCACTTTTTTTTATTTTTAAATTCGTCACTTTAAAAAAAAGATTGGTCTCTTTTCTTTAAAATTTGGCCACTTAAAAAAAAAATATTGGTTACTGTTCTTGAAAATTTAGTTGCCGTATATTCTAATGCAATTGCTTTACTCTTTACTTTACTCTCTACTGGGAAAAAGGTATAGTTTTCTGAAATCTCCTTCCTTAATAAATCTTTGACATTTTTCTTTTCATCTGAAACAATGTTCTCAAATTATTAATTCTAATTTCAATTTCTGCACTGCAAATTAGAACATTTTACAGATTAGAGTTATGCTGAAGAGATCATTCAAAATCTTTTATGGAGAGTCTTGGCATTTGGATAGGTTCCCTTTAAATGCGTTACGAATATTAATTTTCGATACTTACTGCTGTAGCAATGTACACGGAAAAGAATCATGCTCAACATTACATGGAGAGATTAAAAGACAGCATATTAGAGAAAGAATCAGGAGCGAGAAATATCATAAATCCTTTAGTAAACTCAAATGTCAATGGGCAGGTCATGTTGGTAGAAAGCCAGACAACCGCAGGACATCACAACTCATGATGTGGATCCCCAGAGATCATATGTGATACAATTGCTGGCAAAAAATAAGATGGTGTGACAAGTTCAGAAAGTATTGGCGAATCTTGAGGATGGTCTATGTCCATCGTTGGGCGCTAAAAAAGCTGATGGCGGGGATGATGATGATGATGATGTATATAAAAGCCAGTGTCCGTTGCTTTGTAAAGCATCAAACTTGTTGTGCTAAATTTTTGTTAATCTTCAAGAGTGCATTTCAGTTACACCATTCATTTCAACCAAAAAATCTGCACAAAATGGTATAATTCTTGTGTTGCTCATCTCAACTTGGACGGTAGCAAAAACATTACTAATTGTAGCCATAATAACTGACTATTTTATAGAAATTTTAAGCTGTACAGGAACACCTCGCAAAGCGCTGCCCCGTTCAGCACCAATTAGTTACAGAACTCTTTTTCGAATATTTTCGTAATGAAATTATCAATGTTAAATTCCTGCAATAAATTATGATGAAAGACAACATCGTAGACAGTCTCCGAAGTGACTGTTTACTCTAAATTTTGGTTGTAGTACCATGTGTATGAAATTAGAGATATACACAATAAGTTATCATATATATATATATATATATATATATATATATATATATATATATATATATATGTATGTATATATATATATATATATATATATATGTATATATATATATATATATATGTGAAGATATATATATGTATATATATATGTGAAGATATATATATGTATATATATGTATATATATATATGTATATATATATATATGTATATATATATGTATATATATATATGTATATATATATATGTATATATATATGTATATATATATATGTATATATATATGTATATATATATATATATGTATATATATATATATGTATATATATATATATATGTATATATATATATATATGTACATATATATATATGCATATATATATATGCATATATATATATATATGTATATATATATGTATATATATATATATATGTATATATATATATATATGTATATATATATGTATATATATATATATATGTATATATATATATATATGTATATATATATGTATATATATATATATGTATATATATATATGTATATATATATATATATGTATATATATATGTATATATATATATATATGTATATATATATATATATGTATATATATATATATGTATATATATATATGTATATATATATATGTACATATATATATATGTACATATATATATATATATATGTATATATGTATATATATATATATATATATATATATGTATATATGTATATATATATATATATGTATATATATATATATATGTATATATATATGTATATATATATCGACTACTAGTTATATTTTACCATCTTCGAATAGTCGCAACCAGATACACTGAACTCATCCATCCATTCCATCTTTTTGAGGTCCCACAACAACATCATATATTCGAAAGTGGTTGCTGACGCAATCTCTATTCATGTTGTTATATAGACCCCGGATACTGCTGCATTTTAGGAACGTATTTAAAGCGCTGTCTGAGGTAATACTGTATTGTAATGATTCAAATATTTTCTTTGGAGTTTCAATTTTTATTCATAATTGTAAGGTAACAGCACCAAGTTATTTGTGATAAAATAAATAGCAGGTTTTAGACTGTACTCAATGTCACGAAGAATTAATTTCGATTACGCCATGGTTGATACCTGCAGACAGACATAATTAAACACGGTAATTGGGAATCTTTCTAAAAACATTATATGTATACATATATTATTGAGTGGACAGTACAGAAAATCGTCATCATCATCATCATCATCATCATCATCATCATCATCATCATCGCTCTTTTATCGTCCGTTGTTGATCATAGACCTATCCCAAGATTCGCAGGACCTCTCTATCATGGGCGTCGCGTAGCTAATACTTTCTGAACTTGTCTAGTTTGTTTCACCGTCTTGTATTCAGCCGGCCTCGGTTAAGCAGGGGATCCACGTTGTGAGTCGTGATGTCCATCGGTTGTCAACCATTCTTGCAACATGACCAGCCCATTGCCATTTGAGTCTTCTAACGGATTCTATGATGTCTCAGATTCTTGTTTCCCCCGATATATTGTACTATCTTGTGGTCTCTCCAAGAGTGGTTGAGCATGATTCTTTCATATGCACGTTACATGCTTCTTTGACGGTTGGTTTCTTGGTTAGGTCTCATGTTTCAGCTCCATAGGTGACTGTTCTTGAAGGTTGAAAAATCAAGTTTATTACACTAATACGTTTTGCCTTCTGGCTTTGTAAAGGTAGTAATTTCAAATGAAACAATACTGAAGAGTTCGTTTTTTTTTCAAATTAAGAATGTCAGATAATATCATATATACAATTCGATGAAATTTTTTTCAATTTTGATGATTACTTCTAGAAAAATATTACCCACTTTTTACTTAAGATTTTGAGAAAAATTGATTTAATTATTTACAGCGGGTATCTGTTACCTGTTAAATCTTTTCAAAGGTCTAGTGATGAAAGCCTGTTTAAATTTACGAGCTTTCATGGAACAGCTGAACATGGAGGACCAAAAATGACAAGCTCATCAATGAATAGCATGTCAAATTTGCGGCTCTCCCTTGAATTCAATGAAAAAAAATGACACTTTATCTTCTTTATATGTATTCAAGTACTAAAACAACGTCATATGACGGGGAAACTATCGAGTAAACCAAAGGGTAATATCGAATTTCTCCAATTAGATATTTTGAAACTTATTCCCATAAAAATGTTACATCTTTGAGAATTTCCAGTCTAAAAAGGAGAATCCCTTACTGAAAACAACGCATCTCTAAATGGTGCTGGGTATGACATCATATTGATTTCATGTACAAAAATACGAGGTCGGTTTGGCTTTGGTTTAGTTAAGTATCCTTTTAAAAGAATCGCAATCCAAACCCTAAATTATCTCCCCTTTTTGTCAAATGTATTACACTGAAAATCGGACGATTTTTTCAATTTTTTTTTTATTTCTGTTGCTAATCTTTTCTAATCTTAACGAAGTAAGACCTACCTTTTTAATTTTTTTTTTTCTTTACAAATTGATGTTTCTTGGTCTCAGATGTTGAATAATATTATAACAAGTTAATCCCAATTAAAACGTCCGAAACAAAAATGTATAATCATCGCATCAGAAACAAAACGGAAAATAGAATCCAACACTCACGTTCAGCCCGACAACCTTGAGAGCTCGCATTTTTGGTTTGTTTCAGAACAAACTGCATTTAGCATAGCTGCTGGTATCCTGTGTTATACTCCAACTCAACCTGGAAGGACTGACAGGGACGAACCGTGATATCATAATTACCTGCTGACGCTTACGAGGCCAATAATACGCCAGGAAATACACATTGAGGACAAGAACAAGCTCCTAATTGAGGTGTCAAAAGTTGCCACATGCCCCCCCCCCCCAATATCAAACACAGTAACAGAACATACACCTGCAATGGACTCCGCCGAAGGCCCATACGCCAGTCGCTCACAATTCTCTATTCTTTACGAGCATCCCCCTTGGTGTCCCCTTTGCCAGTGTTGACTAAGACATTCACAGAGACAGGACATGATTTGGCGGTGTTGCTGCAACCAGTTGGCTTATTTATAATCTACCATGCTTTTCTGCTAGAGAACGTAAGGATTATGCTCGTTATTGTTTCTTTCTGTTATTACCCAAAAGATCTGGTTGAGCGTCAGCAAGTGTATTGACGCTGAATCAAAATTTGTGCCCGTCTGATTTTCTAAAGTTACAGCGATTTTTATTGGCGGTTCTGAGTTCAACCCAGAAGTCGGTTGTTCTTCGAAAAGTAGCACCGGAAAGACTGCCAGTTCTTACTTCCATCTGGCAAACAGATTTGCCAGTGATATCTTATCCATCATCGACAACGTTAAGCCGCTGGAGTTCATGATAGGGTCAGTCTACCAGGGGATTACTCAGGATTGGAGCCTAACCTTCTGTGCCCTTATAAAGAGGACATCCGAGAAGACATTGAAGCTAGGGATCTTGTTGGGGAGGTATGTTGGTAATCATTAGAATGCTGGCTTCTCCATTATAAGAACATAAACACTGGCACTGGTCTTCTCCATAGCAGAATATGCAAGCTCACTCTGGTCACACAATGCTCATACAAGAACCCTGGATGCTGCTATAGATAGGGGTCACTCCGACGTATATCAGGTGCCATCAAATTCACGCCTTCATGCTCCTCGTAATCTCAGACATTACTCCACCCTTACTTCGCCGTGGTTTACAACACTTGAAGCTGGGCGAGAAGTAACTTCAACCATGCAGCTTCGTCCTACATATGGAGCTGAGTGATACCCCATTCCAGCTAAACAGAGAATGCTTCGCCTCCAATGCTATGAAAGTTGAGGGAGCAGCATTCTCTGTCAAAATACGACGGATGGAGAGAGTGGTGGTCCATGTTGGACACGCACCATAATCAATTCATCAACAAGCCCTTAGCTAAGTCAGTTGGCATCAACCTGTGACGCAAATCTCTTGTTCTGTTGAACAAGTTGCTGACCGCTTGGCATGTTGGAAAAAAGTGGTACTTAGTACACAGCAATCTATGTGTGCAGCGGTAGTGAGTGAAGAGTGTCCATCACATTCTGTCAGAGTGTCTCATTTTCAAACCTGCTCGTGGAGTCTATGGCCTACGACGCCCGGATGGTGCCAAACTATACGCAATACTACCTATGTGGTTCACCTTGGAATATTGCTTACGTCTAGAAAACAGGGTACTACTAACGCCAAAAGTAGGCACAGAAATTCTCTCCTTGTTGTAATAAATTCATTTCTTTTATGAATTCTTTTCCCTTGTTAGGAATCTATTTCTTTTCCGCAGACGAATTTTGAAAAATTTACAAGCAAAAACTCTTTAAAAAGTTTATAATTCTTAATTGTTGTATCTTTTACCTACATACTTTTCCCGTCTCTGTGCTTAAGAACATTACATAAAACACTTGCTTCTTGGCGTTCATATTCAGTTTAACTAACCTCTGCATTTTGATAGGAAAAAAAAAATTTGTTTGATATTTTAAACAAACAATAAATTTCTGGTGAGCGAAAAAAAAATTTATCGATGAATAAATTTGCATTAAAGAGTTGCTTCCCTTACATCTGGCGTATATGGTGGGCAAGAAGTATGACAATTCGGCAGACCACAGTTATTGGGTCAAATATGTACATTAATTATTCCTTAACGAAATGCATCCGAACTTGAAGAACTGCCGTTCAACAAACTCTTGCCTCGCTGCAACATCAACGAAGTATATACATATACTCTAATCTTTTGAAGTAGATGTTACTAAGCACAGATAGAACCCCATATTTTATGGAGTCATAAGAATAAAAACCCAGCAAGGCATTGCAGGAGAAAAAAACGGATCGAGGAGGAAAATCTTAGCAGTGGCAACACTTAAAAGTCGTTTGTTGGAAAAAAAAAAACAACAACAGCAACAACAAAAAAAAAAAAACCCAAAACAATCGTTGTGCACAGTTCACGCCCACAAAACATTTCAGAAAAGATTTAGATCAGCGATTCTCGACTCATTTTTTTAATTCATGCCCCACCTCGACAGCTGAAAAAAATTTGATGTCCTCCTTACTACAAAGAAGTAATTCAATTATAAACGGCAAGACGAACCACATATATAACTGAATATTGACACTTGTCCTCTGTTAGAATTACTCATCTTGAGTGGATAAATATGTCAAGCCACAAATTCTCCGAAAGAAAAAAAAAAACAGAAAAAAAAAAACGAAACATAAAAACAAACACATACAATTGTAATTTTTTTAATGTGCGAAATTTTGTAACTACAACGCAATTACATCATTGCTTTCATACCATGGAAAATTGATGAGTCAAGTATTAGTTGATATGAAATATTCCGCAAAATTAGTGATTAACAGTATCCTATAATGAATTAATAAGTTGATCCTTAACACAACACAGTTTTAAGCCACGCTTCTCGCTCTTCATATAGCTCTCCAATACATTCAAATTCCCCACTTGTGGAGCCTGCATCCCAATCCCACGTTCAGAATCACTGATCCAACCATAATTTTCAGGGGTCACATTGCCCTCAAAGAAGTATGACCCTATGATGCCAGTAGACAGAATAGCACAACATACGGTGATCCAATATTCACAATAATGTCGATTTATAATTATATTCGCAGTTTAGGCGCCTACCAGTCTCCCTTATATTATTCCCAGCTTCTTAGTAATGTCTATTTGTAGCTATCTGCTCTTCAATCGCCAGACAATAAATAGCCATGATCTGCGTAGGCGTGTGAGTTGAGGGGCTGGGAGGGCATCTGCCTTCCTAATTCGGGGAAAAATTGATATTTTTGCTGCTAAGAAAGAAAACAATATTTCTTCTAAGTTGCTCGTCATCTGATTTGTACTGTGTATCGTCGATTGATACAAGGACTTTTCATTGGAAATTAGTACTTGTCTTTCCAATCTGCGTATGCCCCAAAGTTCCCATACGTCTATGATGACCTAAAGTTTCAAAAAAGTGTGCCAGGGGGCGGGGACATAAATCAGGCGTTGTTTTTGGGTACCTTGAACACACATCGTCATATTATCTAAATATCATCCTCAATTTGAATAAATCTAATGAAGCGAAAAGAAAAAGCATAAAACAAATAAACCATGAAACCGAACAATTTTTATAAAATTTTATTGAGGAATTTCCGTGAAAAAATGAAAACTTTCAAACATTTCTCTAGTACTGTGCTCTCACAAAAAGAATTGAAAATAAACAAAAACATGAATCAGCAAAATAAAGATTACATTAAGTGAAATGTAACGGTAGTGAGGTGCCCGTTTTTGAGTTAATACTTACGGATTATTCCAATTTTTAATCAAATTCTTTATTAAAATTGAAATATCTTTCTTCTATTTCTTTAAAAAAAATGAGGAAATGTATGGCTGTACAGTATTTCCACATTTCTATTTTCAGTTAATTTTTTTATATATCATGTAGACTATTCTTAAAACTCTTCACTTTGGGTAATTGAAAAGAAAAATAGATCAATTGCATGAAAAATATAGATAAAAAAAAGCGGAGACTCGGAACAGAAACTTCCAAGTGTTGAAATTTGCTGTCTTACTCAGTTATTGGAAGACAATGTTTGGGAACTTGATCTGAAAATTAGAAAAAAAAAAAATTGATCAGACAAAAGATATTGACAAAATGAAGATATTTTGTTGTGAATTTCTGACATTAGAAATGATTATCATCATGCACTGATTTACTTGGACTATTATCCTTATCTTGGTTGTTATAGTCACAACGTTTTCGCAGTTGCGTCCTCTCAACCTTCTTCGGGTGTCTGGCGTAGTCGGTAACCACAGGACATATATTCTGGTTTAGGAGGATCAGCGACATCTCAGGGTTGTATTAACTAGGAAGAATTAACTGATACTAGATATACCCCGACACGGACAGTGGAATAAGAACAGTCTACCACCGTTGATTGAATAAAGGGTTCGGGTCCTAAATTCCTCGAAGGTTACCGACGACCTGGAGAAGGACGGAAAGTCAGCTGCCGAAATGTTGCGACTATAACAAGGATGAAGACGCTAATAATATGCAAGTGAATCAGTGTATAATAATGTTAAGTACCAATCTAAAAAATTCGGAACGAATCGAATCGTTATACACGGATTTATCTGTCTATTCAAATAGGGGATTATTAGTAAGTGCGTACGAATATGACTACGATGATATCTGAATATGTTGGTATAGAAAAGAGCGAGATCGAATCCCACTTTAAGGGCTGCAAGTAGTTAGAGTGAAGAAGCAAGCATAAGACGTGGATGTTTACCAAGCCTAGCTTAGTTTGACACAAGACCTCTACAATAGAGCACCATGTGAGGCTTGAACTCGCTAGTGAAATGGTTGAGAGAAACTCAAGAACAACCATTAGCGTGGTGTATGAGTGGCGTATACGTACGAGTTTTACGCAAAGAGAGAGGGTGGATGACAGAAGGATGGAAGAGAAAAAGAGAGAGAGGGAGAAAGATAAAAAGGAGTGGGGGAGAAAAAGAGAGGGAGAGGGAAGGTGGCAGTGGGAGATGGAGGAGACTTATAGATAGAGACAAACAGAAACAAAGAGATATAGAGAGAGAGGTAGGGACAGAGAAGAGAGAGAGAGAGGTGGGGTGAGGAAAGAAGGCCACAGAGTGAGAGATTCAATAACAAAGGGAGAGAGGGGGACAGAGAAAGAGATACAGGTAGATAGATAGATGTATGGAATGAAACTGAATTATGAAATTCTTAAACGTCATTTGTCTTACTAAGTAAATCCGGTTAATTTGCTGCAAAAGTCAACTTTACATATCTTATCTATTTTATTTTCCCTGCACCGAAAATAGTAAAAGAAATGTTAACGGTAAATCTCTCAATCAATTATGCAATGCACACTACAGAGACATTTATGCTTTCTCTAATGAAAGCAAGTAGAAACATGAATATGCGTGAAGGCGCTTAGAGACAACGATTCCTGTACCAACTCAGTCTTTATTTGTTTGTATAATTTTGGTCACCTTAAGCAAGGCTTTTCGGCCACTTTTTACATCAAAGGGTTAGTAAGGGAAGGGTTATTTATGCCAAAGAATCAAGGCCAAGAAAAGAAAAAAGAAGCATCTTAAAAGAGTTTATTGGTGATAACATTTTGAAATTGGAAACATAATAAAAATGACATGTTTAAAATGAGGACGAAAAGAATTGAAAAAGTAACAGGAAACTTATAATGACTATGGCACGTCTCTTTTGTGCACTCAAATTAAAATAGAGACTTTGACACTTCGATAATGAGGAGCTATAAAATAATTGAAAAAAAAAAACATTGGGTAAAGCACTTGTTAACTCTGGATTTGAAAATGTCGAGCTTCTTGACCAAAATAGTCAAAAAGAATTTAGATAAAGTAATTAAATTTTCCTTTGCCAAATAAATAAATGAATCTAATCAATGCATTTGTATATCTCACAGAAGTGGAAGATAAAGAGAAGTTTTAAATAACGCCCAGGAAGGAGTTATGTAAAGCTCGTGTCCAGGCAATGTTCATGATCGCAGAAGAACATCCAAGGCTCCTGGAAAATCCAGCAAGGCGCCAACCTTTTGTTCCTCAGAGAAATCAACGAGTGAAAAAAAAATAATGGAGAATGCCAAGAATCTAATTCCAGAAAGCAATGAAGATGGAATTGAAAAATGGAGCTGTTTACGCCCTTATAAGACGCACTGCGATCAGAGACGATGATGCGTTAAAATCAGTTCAGTTATATCAAGCCATTATCTGCAGAAGGCAGTGAAGAGTAATAATTATGCAATGCAAGATAAAAAAAAAAAAAACCTTGTCTATTGCAAGACTACTTAGTGCACGTGAAGAAATTCACGGATATATTCGAATTTCTATGAAAAAAAAAAGAAAAAAGTGAATTTGTTTCAGTTGAAAAGACCATAGTTTAAAATTGTGGACAGGGGTTATTTTTATCAGTAAAACTCCTACCTCCAGAGTGGAAGGGTCCAGTGTTACATATGATCTACGTGTTAATCTCAGTGGAAGAAAACACGAATATATTTTGATTAATGATGTTTTTTTCCAGAAAAAATTCTTAATTCGTTTATCGGGAAGAGTGCATAGTCTGAAACGGTTGATTGTTTTTTGTTTTTTTATCAAAATTTGGAAGTGGAAGAGTCCAGTGTAATGGACAGTTAACCAAGAAAAATCTCGCTGTCTATTACTAAGATAATTCATTGCAAGTTATCTATTGCAAGATAAAAGCCCCTGGCTCACAGGTAGAACTGAATTGTTATCAATCACCATAAAATGGGAATTTCATTGGGTTAGCCTTAGAATTGCAATGACAGAAATTCTCGCTATTCGCTGATGATGGGTTTATGTAGATCAATAGATTTTAGCGGAGCTTCCAAAACTTGAGAACCCGACATTGTTTCTCTGTCCCAAGATTCGCAATGTCAGTCAATGCCCAGCAATCAAAAACTATTATTGTACACAGTCCAGTACCACATATCAAAATTCGAACCAACGCAATTCATTTTAAATAAATATGATTTTTGCAGGTCAAAAATTGCTTTTATTGTCGTTCATTAATTGGTCAAAAAACTAAAGGCCAAACATAGGGATTTTACAGAATATTTACTTTATCGAAGGAACCCTTGAGTTTCGAAACCACTGCGTTAGAGCATGAGACATTACAGTCGCCATGGAATTTATATCAAGCTGGTAAAATATCCGTTACTTTGCTAAAGGTATACCTAGCAGTGGGAATCTAATGCACGAGTATTTGAAAAAAAATCATGTGAGATACCCGGAGCGATCTTCGGCACTCGAATATGATTTCAATTCCACCTCATTTTCTTTCTTACCTTTCTCCTTTCTTGACAGGCAACTTCAGCCGTTCTCCTTTAGTGAAAACCCCTTGCATCACCTCGTACCTTTCTGTGTGCCTCTACTCTGCTTCTACACGTTTCATAACGTATCCCCGCCAGTGTTATGTCAGTAAATGCATATATGGATAAATGCTTGCTTCTGATTCGTATGGTACGTATCATGCACTCGAAATGTCAAAATATATAGGTATCCTAACACTAAATAGTAATTCATAAAAATAAACCTACAATTTTAGGAATTTCCTTTTTTCTTTTGTTCTGATGTAATCAAAAATGTCATTTTCTAGGCAATCTTATAGATTGCTTGTTTTCACAGAGGGTGAATTGTGAGGTTAACGACATTTCTGCACAAGAAAAATCCTTTCAAGGACAAACGAAAACAAAACCTCTTTCTTGTTCGTATTTCCAAACTTGAGTCGGAATTATAACAGCGAAAGGTGAAACCACGTATTACTACGAGACACACTGCTGTGAATTACCATTCGTTACCCCATGACCTGACAGTTCTTCGCAAGACAAATCCACGCGAGACAAATCTGCGTAAGGAACAACGATAGCAAACTATTGAGTTTCAAGAATTTATTGCGATACTAAAATCAAACATTTCCGTGTGTTGAATTATTTTTTGGAAAGATAAAAAATTCAGCACAAAAAAATATCTTTAAGCGTATTAATACTCGCTTTTATTTTTCTGGCTTATGTCTGGAAATACGAATGAAAGAAATTCTTAACCAAGGTCTCAAAGTATGTTTTTCAGATTTTCGTGATTCTGATACTAACCTTTATCCAGATTCAAGCATGATTCCCATTCCTCCAAGCTGATCTTTCGATCTGAATTCTTGTCACAGTCACCCAAAAATGGTACCAGACATTGTTCCATACCTTTCAATGAGCGAATGGTAAATTGCAATTCGCGACGACTCATGAATCTGTGGAAGAGAAAATAAGGATAGAAAATTCAAACCGGAAGCCGTTAAGCAAAACTGTAAACGTAAATTTCTCCAGCTCTTAAGTTGGTCTGGCTGGCTAGATTGTTATGTATGCATCACATGAAGGGGCCGCTGACTGGAAATTGTCAGCATTCACTTGTCATATCTGTGAAAAAAATTTTCTCTTGAACCCCCCCCCAAATAGGTTTTTAGTGAGTGCATGTGTGGGGGTCAACTTGCATTGTAAATTTATGCTAAATTGATCCTTCTGTTTGTGTCTGGTAGCGTTTACACCAGTTTGTTTGAAAATTCTGACTTTAGTGATCACAGCCAAACAAAACAAAAAATAACTTATTCATTAACCACCCCTTTTTTCATTTTTTTAATTGATCACCCCATCACGGCATGCTGATTGTCAGGTGACATTTTTCTTATTGAGTGACTAACAAGACCTGTTTTATTATCAATTTTTATCAGATGGGAGATTATAAATCATCATTGATAATTATATCTAGGTTTTGCTTTCATCTCAATTTTTTTACTTAAGTCAGGCCATCGATCGAGCGCAGTGAGTAGACAGCGCTAATCAGAAATAAAGAATAAGCTCCTGTCCCTCTGGTCACAGGGAAGCCTGCATTACCATGTAAGCGACAGAACTTCGGTGGCAGGCAAAAGTTTAAATCCAACCTTAAACTCTCAATCTCGATTGCCTCAGTGCCATGTTTGTTTTGTTATCTGTACCGATAGTATCATTAGAGGAATCGTTTCATTATTGCTATTAGATGAAGTATTCAAAAAAAAAAAAAAAAAAAAAAAAAAAAAAGAAAAAAAAGACTCCGTTGGCTGTATGGAAGCTCTTTTCAGAGCTTGCACGCTTCTGCCCTGGATGACATACCACAGGAGGCTATAGTCACGATCAAGATTTACTATCCTGCCCTATGACCATACCAGCACATGGGCAGAAATAGTCAAGGCAAGGTGGAAGCTATTCGTAAAGATAGAATTTTATTGATTTTTAGTTAATTATTTACCTTCCATATATATATATATATATATATATATATATATATATATATAAAGCATATTTCCTATTAGACTTGTATTTCTAGATAAAAGTCAGCCGATAAAAAAATAAAAGAAAGCAAACTTTCCTCAATCACAAACTTCTCGAAACGCCAATTTCACATCCTCGTTCAAGCCAGGCGTAAATGATGTTAGATTTTCTCAGTCTTGCTCTCGTGTGGGGCCGTTATTTGTCAGAGTCCTTAAAAAGCTTCTAAAAGAGCAAAATGTTGGGAAAGGGTGCAGATACGCGTGTTAGGTGCTAAAGCTATTCCCAGGGACTGGCAAAAATTGAGTTGACAGCCATAAGACTGATTTGTTGACTTTAATCTCAGTGAGAGAGTATGAACAGCTTGTTGCTACAGATGATGTAGTTCTCAGCAAGCCACTACCAGATTTGTCTTTAATTGCTCCATGACGCAGGGAGAAACCAACAGTCGTTTGTTATTACACGTGGCCTATGCAGCAAAAATGACCCAAGAAAATCTTAATTCAAACGGATGTTGTGGTGCTATCTGTTGCAGTGGCTAAGGGCTTAGATCAAGGAGCGGAGCTTTGGTTGGCATTTGGTACTGGGAAGTTTTCGTTACCTAACATTACATCAATTTAGGACATGTGCATTTCCATTGCTCTTTGAATTGACAGGATGTGACACTGTCTAAAGCTTTGTTGGCCAATGAGGAGAGACTGCGTAGGCTGTATGGAAGCTCTTTTCAGAGCTTACACGCTTCTTCCCTGGATGACATACCACAGGAGGCTATATTCGCGATCGAGATTTACTATCCAGCCCTATGACCATACCAGCACTTGGGCAGAAATAGTCAAGGCAAGGTTGAAGCTATTTGTACAAAGGCACACCGTACCGTCAATCCCTGCACCAAAGGCTGCCCTAGAGGAGCATGCTATGAGAACTGTGTACCCAAAAGGTCATGTATGGGGTCCTATCCTAGTGTTCCCATTAAAACCAACTTCACCGCGTTGATGGGGATGGTCAAAGACATCTGAGGGGTACCATGAGTTCCTCTGGGCATGCATACCAAATGCAGGCCAGTCAAGCTATGGGCGTGTCACCTACAAATGTTAGTAGAGGCAGTGCAAGAGCAAAAAAAGCTGCCTCAGATTGTATAGTTCTTTGCTAACATGAAGGGGTGCTAACAGAGCCTAGCTTGGTGCAGTTACTGTTATGACTTATTTTGATTCTTGAATTGTTAGATAGAAGGAAGCTTTTGGGCAATTCTAGAGTTCCAGAATCGAAATCTGCATCATAAAGATGTACAGTTTTGTCACCGAGATCACCCACATCAAACTAGTCTACACAACTATGTAGCAATTACAATTTTCATACCAGCCTTGGCCACCATCTTGAATTTTTGATGACTTTCCCGTATTATCTAAACAGCAATTCCCAAGAATTATGTATGGTAAAAACTTATTATGTCCACAATATCATATATTCATCACTGATAAGGACATTGATCTGAAAACAGTTGTCGTTGGCAGCCATTTTAAATGACTGCCATTGGCGACACATTGAAAATTCATGTTGCCTCAATATCCAGATTTATTTAATACCTTTGGCTATAAGAGTACCAAATTATGAGATTTTATCACAAAATTCATAATTATTTGTCTAAGCTTTCCCACTATGTGGGAACTCTTTGGTTATGGAGCAAAGGGCTTGATTTGTGCAAAATTTTGCGTGGTTTTCTCCGAAAAACATTGATTTTTCCCAAATTTGATTCTATTCTACCCGAATCCGGGTGGTGGGGGCCAGCCACCCTTTCTCCCTTGCTCGCACACTTGTCGAAGATTGAGACACACAAGATGGCAAACGTTGACCTGAAGGTAGAACATCACCACAACTAACTGGAAGAGCGATAACTCATGGAATTCTCAAAAAAAGAAGTCAAGCGAAGGAATACTCTAAGTTGGCAGGCGTTCGACGGAGCAAGTTAAATTTTCAAGTACAAGATTTCATTGGTCTTAAAAAGAAGAGTCTACAGCCAATGTATCGTCCAGACAATCACCTGCGGAGTTGGAACATGAAACTTTACCATGAAATTGGTTCTCAAACTAGGAATCTTGTAAAATGCACAGGAGTAGATCATAGTAGACACTACACGGATAGGTCACAAAACAGTACAATAAGTTTTTTAAAAATTATGAGTGTCACTGATATCTTGAAAGCCAATATCAATCCAAAGTGGCGATGGGCAGGCCATTTAGCAAGGATATCAGACAACTGTTGGACATCGTGACTCATTAAATGGACCATTCGAGGCCGTAGGCGAAATTCTGACTGGCAAAAGGTGAGATGGTATGATCTGGACAAATTCTGAATGGTATCCAGTAATGTCCGCATTTATAAAAATTTATCACCAGCAGTCTTTTTGCGTCCGTCGTTCCCCAAGATCCACCAGAACTCTGTATCATGGGCGCATTGACATAGGCAATAATTTCTCAACTTGTTTTGTTAGTCACGCCACCCTATTTTTTGCCGATCACAGTTTGGCATATGATCTCTAGGGATCCTTGTTGTAAGTCGTGACGTCCAGCAGTTGTTTGACATTCTTGCAACATGACCAGCCCATTGTCATTTGAGATTTCTAATGGTTTCTATGATATCTATGGCCTCTGTTTGTTTTCTCATATAATATGCAGTCTTGTGACCTTTCCATGTGAGGTTGAGCATGATTATGTACTTACTGATCTCTCGGCTTACTATCCAATTGACAGAATCTCCACACAACAGCGTGTTCATGATTCTTTTCTTTCTTGGCAGCAGCCAACCATTCATCATAGTCAGGGATTTGGGATCGGATTTTCTGGAATTAAACACAATAATGCCAATTTAGATTTCTTTTTGATAATAAAAAAAATCCAACAATTTATTCATTTATTATTGAATAAAACTGCCTCTGTGGGCATCTCCGTATATAGTTTATACTAAGAGTACGATTTTGAACGTTAAAATACACAATAACTCAAGAGATAAAATGTATGAAGCTTGATAAAAAAAATGGCAAGCTTATCAACAGGCAAATTTTATTTATCTATTTATTTTTCCTAAATCTGTCAATATATTTCGGTTGTTAACTCCCAAAATTACATTATTGATTTATTTTCTGTCTCAGTAAACTAAATTTGTCCAAGTTAATGAAAAATTACGGAAATAATATTAAAAAAAAAAATCTCTACTTCGTCTCTCATCAAGTCTCACATCTTCATTGGAAAGCAAGAACCATCGATGCATCCACCATCCATAGTAGTAGTAGTAGTAGTAGTAGTAGTAGTAGTAGTAGTAGTAAGGGCAATTAATCTTTCCCTATCAGTTAATTTTCATGCTTGTAAAATGTAGCCTGTCCGACCGCCGTGTGACTTATCGATAAAATCAATACCCAAGAACAATTAAACCATTTAAGATTCTGTGTATTAATTATCATGCCATTGCTATCTGGAAATATTAGACGTGTATTATTCTGAAAAAAAATCGTACCATTTTTGGCTTTTTTTAAATGCAAAAATGCTGTCATTCTTAAAAGACATCACACCTTTTAATGACATCACAATAGCAGATAGTAAATAAAGCACAATACTCCCCTCCTTCCTTTTTGCATTGTTTAACGTACCTAAATCTAACCGACGAGTTCAATAGAGATGTGTGGACACATTTAAAAAGGTATAAGCATTTTAGTAGGATTGTTCACTTACAAGATCCTTCATGACTCTAAAAAGCCATTCTTGGACACGAACGCGGAATTCTTCAAGTTGTTTTGGAAGACAAGTGGGCAGTTCTAAAAACAAACAAACAGAACAAATAAATTTACAAAGTTAAATCATAAAACAGACACTTGACAAAATTCATTCTTACTTATTTTTTAGCGGTACATTAAGTCTAAGAGTTCTTATTTTTTATGACTTTTGGAAGGGTAATTGTTCAAGATTATTTCACTAGTTTACCCTCGCCGTCAAAAAATAACAGCAATAATTAATTGTATTGTTCTTCTGAAAACTCAAAATTATTATGCTTCCCGGCAACTTTTTGTTTTTGTTCAATGTTTCCCGAATATTAAACTAAAGTAAAGGTAAAATCAAGTCAAGACACAATTTATCAAGTTAACGTGACATAAAATTCTATTTCTACTGAGTTATGTCACCAAACGTCGCTAATGGCACTAGCGTGATAGACGAAGATGCATAATGCTAGCTATTATGTATGTAGATTGATGCTGACCTGATATTTTTGTAGATTTATTTCTTAAATGGAAAACGAATATATGAAAATGGAGCAAAAAAAAAAAAGCAACCTGAATTTTTATCAATGTTGGACACATTGACGAGAAGAGAAAACATCTCTTCAGAATGTTTTAAGATAAACAAGAAAACATCTTGAACATGTGCGTGTGAATGTGTGCGCTTGTGTGTATATGCATACATATATGGATGAGTACGTATGTTTATACATACATGCGTTTGTGTAAGATGAATTTTGTGAATGTGTGCTCGCAGAATTGTCTTCAAAATCATTTTATAAGCATTAAAGAACTTATTTTAAAGGACAACCAATCACGAAAGGCGCTTTATGCGGCATTGAAATATATCTAAACAAAACAGGTCTGATTGTCACTCAATGGGAACCGTCACATGACTAACGTCTTCTGGCAGCATGCTGTGTTGAGGGTGATCAATTAAAAAATGGAAAATGGGGTGATCAATGGATAGGTTATTTCTATCACCTTTTATTGGGAAGCAGAACAAATGAGGATGCTGCATAAATTTACATTGCATATTGAACCTCCCCACTAAAAACTTATTTAGGGAGGAATAAAAAAAACAAAAAAATGTTTTTGCTAAACATAATAAAGAGTAAATGTTGAACATTTTAGCCCTCTAGCTCCATTGGTGCGGACCATTTTGAAAACTGAACAAACCTGTTGTGGCAGTTTTGGTTGACGGCATCTAGCAACTAAAAATCAGAATTCTTCGTAGAAATCTATACTTACTCTTGCAGGCTCCAAAATAATCAAGACGGACAGTTTTGTATTTTGGATCTTTGCAATCTTCCATATCGTGAGAACAGAGGCAGAATTGTCGATCAAGTTCACATTCAGTCTCAAATGTCTCGTTTGCTTTGCTGCAAACCTGAAAAACAAAATTAGCGACAACAGTGAGATTTACGGTCCGCTAGCATCGATCGCCAGCACTAACTGACTGGCATATCGAAATGACAGAAACTTCCCTAGCTAGATTTTCACACAAGTATACCGTATTTACTCGAGTACAATGCAAATATGATGCTATCCCCACTTTTTGTAGCTGGAAATCAGTAAACCATCTCTATATATATATATATTATCATTTTTACACTCGAAAATAATATCACCCCTAATTCATTAATAGTCTGAATTTCAAGCTTTTTCATACGTGTTGCCACCTGTTAATGCCCAACGCACTATTTCCAAAGTAGATATTTTCGTTATTTTCAGATATTTACAATGCTATCTACGTGCTTATTTCAAAGCTTGAACACTACGTTATGATAGAGTGTTCAAGGTTCAAAATTTAAAAAAAAATTGTTGTAGCTCTTAAAATAACGAAGTTATCACCGTTTTAAAAATGCTTCGTTGGGCGCTTTTTATCTGTATTTAATCTAATACACGAGCATAGTACCCGTAAAAAATGATGGGATTATTTACGTATGAATAGATTATACACGAATATATTTTAGTATAAATGCATTTATTGCAAATTAAGAAATGCATACCTCGAGCAGAATTTATTTTTCTGTTGATTTTCTAAAAACCTCCATATTTTTTTGAAACAATTTCGAAACAACAAAGCAAGCGTATTTATTTATTTAATTTGATAATGACATCAGTTTTATCCATTAAATGTTAGAGACGCCTATATTTGTTTTCTGTCTTACTGCTAAGACAACAGGCTTACGGTCAAGTCATGCATAAAAATGAGATTGTTAAACGATACTGCAGGCCTACTGAGCAGGGTTGCAGTTTAAATGCGATTCTGGAAGTCATTCACAAATTCGCCCATAAAAAAGCAACAGAGCAGTAAAGTCACTAGAACAACCAACAGAGCAGTAAAGTCACGAAAACAAACCCAAACATATCAAACTTATCAAAGAGAATATTTACAACTCCACCACTGTTACCAAGATACGAAGCTACAACACTTGAGTATACATTTAGTGCTTGGAACCATTACACGCGATCAGATTGTTTTAAGTCAGAAAATACAAATCGACAAGCAGTCAGATTAGCCTACAATGAGTATAGCCGTGAGCCTGGAATGTTGACTATCAAGAGAAGAAAATTGGTCAACTGTGGAGAATAGATTTACTGAGACCAGATTGGGAATGTAACAGAAAATTATCAATACTGACAATTGAGCAGTCGATCCAGACAGCGTTTTCCCATTACCAAAACCCACGCATCCCAAATAACATACAAATACCCCGCCCCCTTGTAGAACATTATTATGCTGCAACTTTTTTTTCACAGATTGACTGCAGAGTGGAATTCTCTGCCCCAGGGGCTGGTGGATTTAACCGTCAACAGGATATTCAGGCAGAGACTGCAGCGTTCGACTGACGTTCTTCAAAATGCAGTTAAGTCATCGAGGAGAATGTTGACTCATAGCTGTTGCGTTTCATCATAAAAAAGAACAAATAAATAGGTAGATAAAAACTGTCTATTTTGAAGACGTTCTTGATATTTGATACAATGGCAAGTTCTTAGTAAAATAGTATATTTCACTTTAAAGTATCACCTGAATTAAGCAGGGACGAGTCTGTTTAGTATTTATACGAGTGATCACTAAGGTAACAGCAGGTACTGTAAGCAACAAGATTCCTGTGTGCCAAGCTATCTTAATAAATAACTAAGACACCACTACTACTAGTAGTAGTGGTGGTGGTGGTAGATGCGAACACACAAACACATAGTTCTATGCTTTAGTGAATGCGAACACACAGATACTATTTATTCTTTACTCCTCCCTTTCTATCTATTCCCTGTAACATGACAGGAACCGACAAACAAAAAAAAATTGACATTAGATTTTATGTAATGAGATTCTTTCTAGCAATCTCAGATTTTTAACTTTCGTCAGGGGATCTTGACGAAGACCAAATTCCGATAAAACAAGAGATTCAAAAAAATAATAATATTCTGGGTAACTTCACACAATGAGTCTCCGACATTGCATGATAAACAAAACGAAAAGTTGCAGGTGACTGAGCACCAAATAAGAGTACGTTTGAATTTCGAGGATGTGTTGTCATGTCAGTTCCACTCATTCGTGAAGAGACATACAATTTATAGGCTTTCAGAGTTAACAAGTGCACAAAACCACGGTAACCTTTAAAAATACAGAGTGCTAAAGGTTAAACAAAAACCGAATGAATTTCTAAACTTGTAATTTTCAACCTTTTTTATCTCACAGCCCAGTGAGCCAGACACTAGAATGATCAAGGCTCACCATCAGTATTCAAGGAGGGATTTGATCTTTTTAAAAAAAATGAATGATTAAAAATATTTAATTAGTTTTGCGAAGGTGCCATTTCAGCTTATTTGGTTACTGTGATTATTTGATAATAATTAGGCAGTCGAACGATAATTCTCATATTCTTACGCATTTTCTGGGTGACAGAGGAGATCGGTGTTTCCAGACTAAGGAACCCAGGAGAGAATTTAAAACTGCCATTTGGGCCTTTAATGAACAACACGGCCATTTATTGATTCATTTATTGCAATTTTGAAAAAAAGGGAACTTTATTGTGGTCCATATAAGTACCAATAATGTATAAAAAAAAATGTTCAAGTGTTATTTTTGTATGCTTACTGACCACACTGGCTGACAGCCCTCTGAAAAATTCCTGCGGCACTCCAACGGATGCCTCACAGCACACTGATGTGCCGCGGCACATTTGTTGGAAATCGCTGTTCCCAAACCTGCCCCAGAAATATCATCATCATTCTTTAATCGTCTGTCGTTGGACATAGACCTCCCTCACGATTCGCCACACATCTTTATCATGGGCGTTGCAGAGCCAATACTTTCTGAACTAGATCGTCTCTCTATCTTGTATTCTACTGGCCTCGGTTACGCATGTGATCTTTGGGAATCCATGTTGTGAGTCGTGATGTCTTTCAGTTGTTTGCTATTCTTGCAACATGACCAGCCCATTGCCCTTTGGGTTTTCTAATAGATTCTTCGATATCTCGGATTCCAGTTTTTCTGCTAATATATTGTGCCGTCTTGTGATCTCTCTTTGTGGAGCTGAACATGATTCTTTCCTGTGTATGTTGCATGCTTCTCAGTGAGAGTTAGTCTCCTGGTTAATACAACAACGAATCTCCATGAAATCATCAAAAGAAGGAAACATCAAGCAAAGAATCACTCTAGGAGGGCAAGCCAGACGTGTTTCAATATTTTAAAAAAGATTGTATTTTTTAAAATCTTTTGCCCAAATTCTGTCAATTTTGAAGCTGTATGAGGACCTTGTATAGGTTATATTCTGCACTCACAGTATACCCACATGATGGTATAGCATGGCCTCTATTTCAATTAATGAAGGAGGCGCTTAACAAATACTAATGGCCTGGATTCAGTTCATTGAAGCAGACGACCTGGTTCTTAAAGACCAGAAACATTTGAAGTGGGGAGATTTTACTCCACTTGACTTCAAAAGCTAATTAATCATCAAGTTTTCAACAGACGACGTTATTTACTGACCAGAGCTCACAAAACAGTGAATAACTAAAAAACACTCAGAGAGCGTACACCTATGACACGAATATCGGTGATGACACAGAGCAGGTTTTTAGCTGACTCACGATGGGCTTTTTAAATTTTATTTTATCATCCTAGTTATATAAGCATATTTTGGAATTTCAAATTATATCTAATTGGACACTTAGTTGTATAAATATATCGTAATCAGACCGCCCATCTATAAGCATTTACTGCATTTATCGAAATATTCTTATACATGTAAATGACACTCGGCTAACTGAATTATTCGAAAAATTAAAATTTCGATATACTTCGCTAAAAAGATTTGCCAATACTGCCATACAATAACTAAAAACTGAACGGAAATCAGTTCTTATATAGTTTCTATGAAGAGTGAGGAATTACTATTTCGATTTTTCCTATTTCGAACTACTATTTTAATAGATGAAAAGTATCTCTAAATCGTGAGAAAAAAAATTTGAATCTGCCCCTCCTCCACTTGATCAATTCTTCTGAAGTCCATGGCAAACCCTTGGGGAAATGTCATTAAAATTCATTGAGAACTTTCGGAGATATTTAGCCGACAGACAGACAGACAGACAGACAGACACAAGTGAATACATATCTCTCCAACTCGTTGGTAGAAGTCAAAGAAATAAAATTAAAACGTCAAAAAGAAAATTCGGGGTGAAAATGGATAAATAATCTCTTACGTTATGGCGGGCATCTTGCTGACGGCACTTTCCATAACATTCGCAGACGGCTTCATTTTTTACAATTTTGCATTCCATTCCGCGGCCGCATTTCTTGGTTTCGCAAGGATCTGCCAAGATAAATAGACTTAATTTGAAACTGATAAAATATTTGGAACATTTTAAAGTGAATTAAATCAAATAATCTCTTTGGTAACTGCGCAATTTTTAACTGCCATTTTAGATTTCAAATAACCGTATTTTTCGGTTGATAAGACGCTACAGGCGGTAAGACTATAATTAACAAGGTATTTTCGGGGAAATATTTGTGGATTAAATAGATTGCTGAAATAGTAAGCCTGGGTCGCCGACTCTACGATGTCATTCTTCTGTTACAACTAATTGTCACATTTAGAACCTAGTATCAAATAATTTCCACGAAAAATACGTCTTATCAGCCGGGAAACACGTTACTTTTGAATGATGTCTCACTGAAGAGGAATTTTATGGAATAATGTGTTTAATATCATGGAATGAGTTCTCGGTATATAATAAGTATCCTCTACATAGAAAATAAACTAAAAAGCACTCAGAGAGCGTGTGCCTCTGTCAACACCATACATTAATTGAAATCTGAATGAAAATCAGTTCATGTATGAAGTAAATAAGAAGTAACTGTATAAGTTTCGACTTCAACATTTTGGACTGTTGTCTTGATGTATGTAAACACATCTCTCAATCAAGGAACTATATAGATATTGAGTAGACAGATAACTGAATATATATATTTCTTTCACCTTCGTCGGCAGAGATAAATTACTTTGAAATTTGAACATACCCCGAAACAGAATTATATGGGATAGTGCTTTTTTCAACTTAAGTTGTTCGAACGAGTTCTATTTCTAAGATCACTAAGATGTTGCTTCAGGGTATATAATTGCTACCCTCTACACTAGTGTTTAACAAACTTCTGCGGACTAGCACCCCCTTTCACCAGTGCCCTATCCCCGTAAAGCTGGTCGAAATTTAAAAAAAAAATTACATTCTTCGTCTGTTGCCTCACCTCACCATCCCTTGTCTTCCCACGCCCACTAAACACTACCTTGCCTTACAGCGCCACCCATAAAGCCCTATTACCCTCCAGCACCACCCATAGCCCCCTTGACTTCCAATGCCCCCTCCATGACTTCCAGCGCTTCCGATGAGTCTCTCAGTGCCCAAAGTGCAATAGAACTCACTTGAGGAATCGCTGGCCTATGCACAGAAGAAATGATATCACTTTGTATAAGAACGACTATTCAGAGAAACGCACTCTCTTTCAAAAACGATAAAGTTGGCATTAAATTGTTTGAGAAAATCAAAGACATCTTTTTGGACAATTCAAACTCTTCTTCTCATCCACGACTTAGTCCTGGCGCTTCGGTCGATGCATTTTCACGGCCCTTTTCAGAAGAAGAGACCAATATAAGAGAATCTTTCCCTGCAGATATTATATTTCACACTGGAAGAGGGTCGTAAAAATGAATCGACTGAAACCTCTCGACTACATCGAAAATATGAAGAGTCCAAATTGTCTGAAAAAAGGTTGATACGCTAATGACTCATCTCAACGCTTTAGTCACTGGAAGACTTCATTTTACAATTCTTATACAGATATTCTTAACGATATATTGAACAGATTCTCTCACTGTATGCGAGCTATGTATTTAGAGAACACTTTTTTTTTAATGCAAACCCAATTCATAACGGTAGGCGATGCACTTAGTTAACATACCCTACCTACGGAAATCCGTTCGGAAGTTCGTGAGGGTACAAATAAGCGAGAGATTGAATTTCATTACGAAAACACCATTCCTTGTCGCAGCTTCAGACATTCAGTCTCTTGCAGTTCCTGATTTCCTCTCTTGAATAGGGCTCCTCAAACCATTTTTTTTTCATTTGTGAACCCTCTGAATCTGATTAATCTTTTCGCGACCAACACTCAAAGGCATAAAAGCAGTTGATACGAAGACTATGAATCTCCAGTGGCCGATCAGTTAACAGCACAGAAAATAGTACTGGGCGAGTTGAGTTCAAACTGATCAACTGAGAATGGCACTAAAGTCCTTGGGAAACGCATGAATCCAAGTCCTCCGTCAGCTACGCTTAAAATAGCGTATGGTGAAACGAGTGACACCAATTCGCGTGCTTGTCACCTCTATGTCTGAACTAAATTGACAAGTCAAAAATTTACATACAGGTATGCACAGACATATAATATATATATATATATATATATATATATATATATATATATATATGTGTGTGTGTGTGTGTGTATCTTGGAAAAATAAAAAGCACCACTTCTTTCCCCCCTGACTTTCATGGCCCTCAACACTATCAAGCTATTCCATTTTAGCTTTTATTTATTCAAATCTGTATCAACCCCCCACGGTGGTTGGCTGTTTATATTATTTGCATAGCGCAGTAATGTTTGTCAACAATTTATACAATGCTCACCTCCTGAGACAGAAAAAGTGCGTCTTATATGCCATAAAATACAATACGTAGATAGAGATTTGCGTTGCAGTAAGCTTGAAGAATAGTGTTCTTCCAGCCACAAAAAATTTTTTTAATTTTTTTAATTGTTTATTTTTATACCTTTATATTATTCATTGAATTCCGTTTTTTTTACGTCATTAAAACATGAAAACATCACTACGTCCATTAATGTAACGGAAGACATCTGCACATTGCTAATTTTTACCTGTGCGGATGATAGCAAAAAATTCAACTCACTTCTACCAGGAACTGGTTTCTCTTCCTCTTCTTCCTCGTCATCTTCGTCGTCATCATCATCATCGAATTGTTTTAGCTGAATTTTCTGGATGATAGATAAATGATTTGCAGAGAGAATTATTTGAAAAAAAGAAACGAGAAATAATCGATTTGAAAGTTCAATAAAATGAATATTGTTGAAATCTTCGATCTCCCCTTAAAAGCAATAGAATTTTATGTTTGGTTTTGAGAATCATTTATTTATTGACCCTAACAGCGACATAAGGCCGTTTTCGTACCGTATCATTGAACCCTGCCCTGTGTTTTGGTCCATACTTCACTCAGGGTCGCCAATCTTACGATTTTGGGAGTCACTTTCAGATTCGAAAAATTAAAGAAAAAAAAACAAAACATCACAATTGGCAACACTGGACTTCTAAAAATCTAAATATTGTCAACACAGGACTCACAAAATCGAAATAAAAAAAACAAACAAAATAAAAATCATCTATTGGTAACCCTGGCTTCACTCCATGTGAGGCCCATCTCTTTCAGTGTGGGTTCCATCTTGAGGTGACTTTTGATATACTTTCAATGGCCATCCCTAGGACATGACCAAGCCATTGTAGCCTACGTTTCTCAATAGCAAGGTACATACTTCTACTGCCTGTTCTCATACACAGTTCCACATTATAGATCCTATTTGACCAATAGGTATTACAGATTTGTAGGCAGTCATTGTAAAAGACATCTTTTTTCTTGTCTTTCTTCGTAACACCTCAGAACACAGCGTCAGACCAAACGACAGCCTTAACAAAGGTGTTGCGAAGCCTAATCTTAGTTTTGAAGCTGTATTACTCGAACTCCCACGTATTATGTAATCTACCAAAAGCACATCTGACTTCAAACCGGTCTTGGAGCTTTTTTCTGAGTGCCGTTATCACTGATCATGGGGTTTCTGAAGTATGTGAAATCTTCAACATACTCTAACGCCTTTTAGTCCTGGCATAGAAATAGAGACAAAGCGGACCTGCTGTTTTAGTTCTATTAAAGATGGTGCAACAATTGTCTCAGCAACCGATCTGTAATGTCTAACTTAAGACATTTTTACATTCCTCTGGGATGTCTATTGGTTTCATTAGTCAACTCAAAAATTGCTACGGGGCTCTATTACAGCACCAGGGCGATAGGGATGCACATTAAGCAGGTCGTTTTCTTGTTGGTGTGCAAAAACATAGTTTAGATTGGTTTGCAAGTATTTTAAAAGGAAAAACTGAAAAACACAGTAACTTTTTCGTATCTTTTTTTTCAGATCGGAGAACTTACATTCTTGTTGGCCTCTTCCTCTGTATCGTCATCATCATCAACATCTTCATCTTCGTCAAGGGCTTCAACTTCTTCGGCAAGTTTCTCAGCCCGTTCCTTCTCTTCCTCAATCTCCTTCAGTAATTCTGCTTTCTTCTCCTTCTTGCTCTTCTGGAAAATGAAAATTTGAAATATTGTCAGTCATCAGTGCTGGGAATGTGTTTTGCGAATTAGGTAAACGGTAATGTCTCCATTCGTAGGAATTGGACATACAAAAAAACAAAACAAAACAACAACAACAAACTGAGAAGAAGGTGAATCCACGTAATCATAAAGCGTAGCGTAACAAGAAGGACGACCATCCGTTCTCGAATATGATGGTTTGAAACACTAAGTAAGAAGAACCCAACCGCTAGCATTCGAAAACTTTCAGAAGCCTAAGGATCATGGAGAGATGCCATAGATAGAGCGATTCGTCAGCCCCCACCCCAATACTTTTGATGAATTGCACACTGTATGCCACTTCTTTGAGTTTTAGCACTTTCCATCGGTATTCTCTCTCTGTCCATTATTCGAACTTTCTCTCAGAGAGGCTAGTGCACACCTCTCTCCCAACTGATATGGTCCGCCATACCAGATTTTCCGAATTCGTCCTTGGTTATTGATTTTTTTTTGCGTTTGTGTGTTCTCCGTGTCTAACATTACCAGCAAAAAGTCTCTTTTTACATAACATTGAGTAAAATAGATCGGCCAAAACGTTGGGTGAACAACAAAAATATCAAGAAGAACTAGTTCAATTGCCCAAAAGACTCATTGAATGTAATTGAAATTATTTAACGCTTTCTATAATTACTTAGATTAAGAATTTCTTTTATATTAAACCAATTTCGTTTTTTCACATGGGAAGATGAGGTAAAAGTCACTAGGTTTACCTTTGCCAGAGCAGCGCTCACAAAGAGACAAATAAGGAGGAGGGCGAGGAATTTCCTCATATTTGAAGCTGAAAAGAGAAAAGGAATTCGATAAACATGTGAATAAAAACGGGCAACTTGTTCAAATTGAGCGTCCAAATAGAAATGTCTCTGAATTAAAGAGCGCTTAAAATTACAAAATAGGGGAAAAAAAGCTATAAAAACGACATTTACTGAAACAGAGTTGAAAACTAATAAAACAGGTCTGGTTAGTCACTCAATAGAAACTTTGAAGTGACCAACATCTTTTAGCAGCATGCCGTGTTGGGGTGATCAATTAAAACATTGGAAAAGGGGTGGATCGATGAATAGGAGACTTTTCTCGTATTTTGTTGAGCAGTGGTCACTTGAAAAAAAATAGCAAGCGTGAATGCAGCCGGACAAAAACTAAGGGATCAATTTAGCAAAAATACATTGAAAATAGACATCCCCCCCACACATGCTAAGAACTTTTTCTGGGAGGGATCCCTATCCCCCCAAAATTGACGACCCCCCCCCCCAAAAAAACTTTTTCGACACAATGAGTGAACGTTAGAAAATTATGCTTCCTAGCCTTAACGCGTGATATATATATATATACATAACAAATTAACCAGTCAGCCAGACAGACTTATAAATATGAAGGAAGCTTTCTTGACGTTCTCTAATCAGACGAAAAGCAGCATTTTTATTTTTTAATTCCTTTTTCATTTCAAAAGAAATAAAACTAGGAAGTGTGTTTAGAAGTGTTCATAGCTAATGGACAAATGAATTCATTTCATTTCAAAAACAATTCAAGCAGAAAAAAAATAATTGAAAACAATTTAAGAATTCCAAGAAGTAATTCAGGCAAAAAATGATCGAACACTTATTCATTTCAACACCAGACAATCGAAGAAGCAAATTAATTTTGCTGTGGCTTTGCCAAATTAGCCGTTTTGGGGCTAAATCTGGCTGATTTTGTTTTCCAATTAAAAATATACGAGAGGCAAGAATCTAGCCAATTCGAAAAAATAATTATAGTATTATCCTTATCAGTCTTAATTGAATTCAGCAACCAATAGCTTGCTTTTTAGCGTAATTGAAGTAGTTTACCAGCGCATTGTTACAACGAAGTATATATATATATATATATATATATATATATAGTTCAGACCCAGAGACTGGCATCTTACCTCTGCCCTATGCAGAACTGGATAGTCAGTAAGGTTGGATTCAAGCGATATATTCATTTACGCAGAATTCCCCATCCACTAGAGTGCTCTATTCCCAAGTTGGAAGAGCATTGCATAAGCTTATAATGAACGAGTTAACTCACTTAAAGAATGCTCAACCCTGAAAAAGGGAGCGTTAATTATAATGATATAACATATATATAAATACATGTGTGTGTGTGTGTGGCTCAGCTTCATAGACCAAGTCTATATTTTATATTATCAGGGAATACACCTGCAGGAAGGATCAACATCTAAATAGGCAGGTGATCATCAGGTTTTGGCTCATCAGTGTGTTGGTTGTGGGCGTAAACGTCAGATTATGCATTTGCCAAAAATTCATGAAACCGAATTATTATCTTTTGTACATACAAGCATTATATTTTTCATAAGTCATCAAGGAAGAAATGCTGCCTGTAACAAACATGACACGCGTAATGGCAGTAATTCGTCACAGGATTTAGGTGACACGCGGTGGACTTTGAAAAAACAAACCTTTTTTTATGTCATCCTTATTTCAATAGTATATTTTGAAACTTCAAAGTATATATGATTAAACAATTTTTACAGTTATATTAGAAAAATAGGCTGCTTATCTTCAAGCATTACCAAAAGCTAAAATATACATATACGCGTAAACGTCACTCCGATGACGAGATTTTTCAGGAAAAAATAAAATTTCGATACCACGTGTTAAAATGTTCGCCATCTTTGAACCTTTGAGAAGGGTCATTACCATACCAAATTTTAAATGACAATCCAATCTCTTGTTTTCGTCTCAGATGTTAACACATAGTTTCAGTCGATTCATTCTAAGGCCTTTTTCCGATGGAATATGTAATATTCGTGAGGAAAAAGAGTTTCTTTTTTTTTTGGTCTCTTTCTTTGGAGGTGCAAAGCAAGAAGCAAAAAAAATCTGATAAAAGAGGCTCATTCCTTACGGGCATTACACATTACCCCTGGAGAAGGCCAAGGAATAAGTCAGCCCAGAATTTATGTTAACATCAAAGATGAGAAGAAGAGATTTGAGTGTCTGAACCTAAGTTCATAAACTATTTTCAGGTCCAATTCGGAAATCCGGTCGGCATCTTCATCATTGCAAACCTAATAAGGCCAGACGCTTTTCATACATGTCATTAAAAAAAAGGGGCGTTTTTAAAAGAAAACAAACAGAAATCCATTTGATGACAATGAAGTGACTAACTAAATATTTGTATATACATACACATATATATATATATATATATATATATATATATATATATGTGTGTGTGTGTGTGTGTGTGGGTGTCTATGAATGAGTATTGTTGAAAATTTGTCTAAACGAAAACACCAACGCAAATGAGCCCCAGACTTCTGTCTTTTGTTTCAAATTTAA
This sequence comes from Thysanoteuthis rhombus, assembly GCA_963457665.1. Lineage (NCBI taxonomy): Eukaryota > Metazoa > Mollusca > Cephalopoda > Oegopsida > Thysanoteuthidae > Thysanoteuthis > Thysanoteuthis major. The sequence continues at coordinate 23,482,143 of OY735225.1, read as the reverse complement.
CACACACTTTAAAATAAATAAATAAATTATTATGATTGAATCTCATGAGTGTCTGCATATAAAGCTAAATAATTTCAATTTACGCCGCCCACTTGATCATATTCTTGACAATGTATTCTTTAATGACCTCACAACTTTCTGTCTCATCGCTTTATTACACACACACACACTATATATATATATATATATATATATATATATATATATAGGGGTTAATTGTTTTATCTAGGACGCAAACGTAGCAAAATTATCGAGCAATAAAAGGGGGAGGTAATTAATACCAGATGGTTTTTCAAACAAAAGCTTTCGTCATATGTAAGAGACAAATCGCCTGATTCTCCTCAAGTTGAATGAGACATCATGATGAATCAACGGGTTGAAAGTATCAACAATCTTTTCTCAATGGTTTCGGCTAAGTATAAATTGCCCCACAAGAGTAGTTCTTAAGAGACGAAGATGGAGTGACTAACCCCATATTAAACTTCAAGATGTCACAAATGTAAAAAGAGTGAACAGTGAGTAACAAATGTAAGTCACTGGGTCTTAATTTAAACTGGGAATTGCTTATATAGGACTGGACCGGTTTTCAGAAAACGAGAATGACAAGAAAACCGCTGGCATTGGAGACTGTTTGCTCTGAAAAAAGTGTTTCGTCAACCTACTTGAAAAGAACTATTCTAATTTGTTACTCGTAAATTTATAAGTTTATCTCAAAGTTATAGTTCTGAAATTTGATCATAATTTTTCTTCAAGACAAAAATAGATTCAGATTAACATTTTTAATCTTCAGCAAAGTAATTATTTCAAGTTGGTCCTAAGAAACATTTTTTTCAGCGTTTCAAATCTGATAGGACGAGCAATCATTGTCTTCAGGTGAAGATTTATGGATTAATATTGAGTAAACAGGCCTTATTTTCAAGTGAATTACTCTGTATATAAACATATATACTTTATTTCTCTTCGTTTACTTCTCATTGTGCATTTTTTTTTCATTCATCCGTATTTAAAAAAAATTTAAATGGATTAATAAAGATCTAACAGACCCTGCTTTCGAAGTGTATTATTTTGTATCCGTTGAATACAATTTTGTTCGTTACACAGCATTTATGTACATCGGACTAAATTGAGCAGTCTAATGTAGACTACATTTTCAATTGTTCCTGTTTAGAAAACTGATCCCTCACAATTTCAAGTGTAGAAAGTACGCTAAAATATTTGAATGTGAAGAGAGGATTCAAAAATATTCCTTTTAAAATTCATTATAGGTATTAAAAATTAGATTTATGCGAATCAGTTGATTCTTCCTCTTTGATATAAGTGGAAAGGTTACCATATAATGAAGTGTTGGATTGAATTGGTTAATTTTGTTGGGAATAAAACCCCATTTTCATTGTAGATTACAGCTTGTCTACCAATTACGCGAACTGCGATACTACCTCAACAAGGTGGAACTGAAGTTGTAGAAACCTAGTTATTTGATATTTCGAGGATATATTGAACCTTAAACTAAGCATCCGAAAAATCTAGAAATCAGGGTCATCTCCGGTCCCAAAATTGACGGATAAATGGTCTTGTACTATGCAGAGATTAATTATTTCAACGTTGGCAATTTGGCACGAATTTTTTTTTGTTGAACGTGAATCAATGACTTTTGTGATCTATCCAGAGGTCAACATAACCAGCATCCAAAAAGTCTGTTGATTTAAAAAAAAAAAAAAAAGTAGATGATCAACTGATGGAGATGGCCAAGCGGTTGACAGCACGGAGGATGGTGAGTCAGGTTCAAACTCAGGCTGGACAGTTTGAGTTCACTTCACACTAATGCCCTTAGGAAAGGCGTGAATCCATCTCTTCTACTACCCACCAGCTTGGAGTAAATATCAACACAGACTTGGCTCTCTAGTCATGGTTGGCAACCAATCTAGGAAAAGAACAACTGATTATAATACCAGCCCAAAGAGGGACGATCTCACTCTTGACACACCTATGATTAAATCATCTGTGGAGCCTCAACGACAGTACACACGGTTACGGGATATGTTATGTTATGTTGACCAAATCTCTTGATTTCTCACCGTCAATTTTCATAAGATTTTCTGTTTAAAAATTCTTGATGCCTTCTATTAGATTTAAATTGATCGTTAAAAACATAAGATCACTCTTTGATCAATTGGGTAAACTCATTTTAAGAAAGATTGTCAGGAAAATACGTAAGTTTAAGAAGATGGAAGGGATTATTTATCTTTTCCTTGGAAATATTCGTCTATAGAAAGCATCCATGTATATGCATGGAATGTCTGGAATAACTATATATATATATATATATATATATATATATATGTGTGTGTGTGTGTGTGTGTGTGTGTGTGTGTGTGTATGTGTGTGTGTGCATACTGATGATGTTCAGCTTTGGGCGAGAACACGTTGCAATTACGTTGCATGAATACTTGTGGGTTCAAACGAGCATTTAGTAGTGTGCAGACCAGATTAACGCTCACATTTGCAGAGTATGTGGTACAATTACGTGGTATTTTCACAAATCAAGACATGCAATATGTAGAATTACGTGAGTTTGCGTGATACAAGTATGAATCCTACAGCTGATTTTCATGGTTTTGAGTCCCCATAAGCTTGCATGAGTTCATGTGATGTGATAACAATGTGTTTCCGCCTTTTGTATATTGTTGAAATTCATAACGTGTGGTTATCGTATAATTTGCAAGAATCAATGCGAAACATCCTATTAGATTGTAACTGGAATCAGATTTGAACTAATCGGATCTTTTAAGTACATGTGAAATACAGTTTTGTTTATCCTCACACGCCTTGTATATGTCTGTCTGTCTGTCTGTCTGTCTCTCTCTCTCTCTATATATATATATACAGGAAATAACGAAGGTGCTCTATACTTTCTTGGTGATATCAAGTTTTAGATGGATTTACACACAGATGGTGTTAATCGCAGTATTTAAAGTTATCGTATCCACGAGGAAAAACCATCACTACAGGGCATGAACTCATCACTCATATGCACACACATTTTACCGGAAGAAGGTGTGTACAAAAAAACATACCCTAAGGAATTAGAATTCAACACCCTACATGTTTTTAATAAAACATCCTTTAAAATGTTCATGCGCGCGCGCACTCCTTTTTTCCTGTCCGGAGAAAAAAAACAACTTTTTTTTGTTTTAATTTGCCCCCACCCCCACCCCCACCAATCAGGTTTTCGGTGTGGGGTTAAATTAGCTATGCAAATTGATCCCTTAGTTTGTGTCCAGCAAGATTCATGTTCATTTTTTGAAAATTCAGACGAACGAAAAGGCGAGAGAAGTAACTTATCCATTGACCATCCTTTTTTTCCAATTTTATAATTGATCAAAAAAGTTGAGTCGTGTGACAGTTTCTATAGAATGACTAACCGGACTTGTCTGGAAAACTTTACAACTTGAAGCGCTGAACAGATTAAAAAAAACTTTAAAAAAAAAACAAGAAAAAACAAACTCGTGTCACTCCAATCACTTTTTTTCTATTAATTTGATTTATGTAATTTTTTTGGTGTTTTTTGTTCAACATATACTCTGTTCTTATGGTACTATGTGTAAATTTTGTCTTATTGGAATCATCATTTGTTTACCATGGGACTGTTTCGGAGATTTTAAAAACAAAACAATTATATCCACTCACACACACATATACATATATAAAAGAGAACTGGAGTTTTCTGTGGTGTGAGTGTGCGGAGTTGTCTATGGATGGATGATCGTGTGTTTAGGTCAGGTGTCATATATCTGTCATTATAATATTTATGTTGGATGGGAGATAGGCATTTGTGAAGGGACGTGGTTATATACATTTATGGTGAATGTGCTGAGCACTCTATAAAATAAACCCATCACACATCGGATATCTAATTACTGATTTGTACTTTGGTATATATATATATATATATATATATATATATATATATATATATATATATATATATATATATTATACACAAAATCCCATCGTTACTCAGGCTGAGAAGTACAAATAAATTCCCAGGGAGGCATCATAAAACGGTGTTGGATTTCACGTGGAAAGTTATTTTTCATGTCAAAAACTAAATGGCTTTCGACAACGTTTATGGCAAGCTGATGTATTATGAATTCATTAAGTTAGCCCATTTTAGAGGTACCTCAATTCAATACTCTGGATATAAAGCGTCGTTAGGAAGAATACGGACATAAATACACACTAACTTTCGCAAATTATAACACACGGGAAAGGTTAGGCGGTTTAATAAGAGAATGCGAAAAAAGGGATGGAAAAAAAGAGTTAGGTAGTTTAAGAGTTGAGGAAAAGAGAGTCCAGAAAAAAAAGTTAGGTTTTTTATTTTAAGAAAAGGAAAATAGGGGACAAAAATAAATAAATAAAGTTAGAAAGTGGATGGAAGGATGAGTGAGTTTAGACTCGCCCCTCCTTTTAATGAAAATCTAGATATAGAAACTTATAAATGAAACAAAAAAACATACAATATGAAACTTCAAATAATCCTTTGTAATGATGAATTAGCCTTAAAAGCAAAACTGTAGCATTTCATTTTTCATTTAACACAGGTTGAATGTCTTCCGTCTAATTCTTAATAAACATCATAACATAAATATCTACGTTAGATTTATATGATTATTATAATTCACTTCACTCTTTTAGCAATTTTAAAGCTAAAAATATCTCAAATCTAAGTGAAAAACACCTGATCACATTACTATCTTGTTTTTGAATTTTTTTATTTGTGAGAAATAAATTCTCCCATTTGGAATCCATCCAGTCCCAGACCCTGGATCAGCTCATGAGCTGTCTATAGTTGCAATCTCAGGTTCATAAAGTGAAATTAACATTCACATCTATCCTTATCTTATTGTTGTACGTGTGAAACATTGCACTCCCCCAGTGGCACGCGATGATTGGTAAAACCTTGTATAAACTATAATTGAAGTCTCAGCTCGGGAACTTCAATACATTGACTTGAGTAAACACAATACCGAGAAAAATATGTTCATGCAAGTCAAATTCTATTGGCTAGCTGGAAGATAGCAAACAGGCAAAGAGCTTCTCTTCTGAATCGCCTCGTTAACATGAACGACCCATTTTGTTGGCTTAATTGTAAATATCTAGAGGCTGCCATTAACCTGAATTGAACGCTGATTTCGACCAAGATGTAAGCATGAATGGAATCTTCACGGTATATTTTTGCTCGTAGAAAGTATCTTCATATTTGTTAGATGAGTTATCGAGTTTGAAATTTAAAGAATGACAGTTGAAAAGAGTTATATGGATTAGTTTCGAGGAATGTTACAGCTATATATTGTTCAAAAAAATAACTAGGAAACACTCAGAGAGCGAATATCTCTGTCAATGCTGTACATTATCTAAAACCGAATGAAAATAATTATTTAAAAAAATGTGGAGTGGTATTGAGTACCATATCGAAGTCTTTGATGTGACTCGATGGTGGATTGAACCAAGGCCTACGGTGCTGGGGGCACGCATCTCACCACTCGGTCACAACGATCGGTATAGTTTTCCATGTCTGTTCTTCAACGTATAAACCTAAGTGGGTCACAATTCAAGCAAAAAATATGCACACTCAACAAATGTTGATTGTTACACAACTAACAATGATAGGCGATATCGCAACCGACGGCTAAAGGGCTGGCGAGTTTCATGCCCTAAATAACACAGATGGCATTTCATCTATCCACCCTTGGCTTATGTTTATTTGTCATCTATACCCGACTTTTTGAATGAACGTAGACAATACAAGCTCTATCAAAAGAAACCGGGCCCAGGTAATTGAAAAGACGGGAGGGAAATTAATTATTTTTTTTGTGTGTTTGAAAGCAAAGGTGGTGACTATCTATAAGTGTAGCGAAGGGTCGATTCGGAGTCAGATGATTTGGGATCTTGAAAAGGAGGGGCTGAACTATGTGGAATTTTATGTCTGGTACAAAAAAATGTTTCATTTTTTTTTACTTGAGTATTTAGGGTAGGATACTTGTTCAACAAAGGAAATCTGAACATCTAAAAGGTTAACCTAATAAACTCAGTGATGTATTTGAACTAAAAGTTAAGGAAGTACTTCCTATTTCGTCAGGCTAAGTGTTTTGCTTACAGATGGCCAGCAATGGAAATGGACTGTGGGAACGAGTCATACGATAAGGCTGTATCTAAGATTCATACTAGAGGAATACAGAAGGGTTTATTAAAGGATAAACAAAATGAAGTTAACGTGGGGGTCCCAGGGTACAGTAAACCCCTGTGCGTAATTTAAGACAAAAATATGGCCAATTAGATTCGTTTCAAGACATCAAAACTCTAGAAATTGAGAAGTAGATATACACCGTGATCTGCCCACCTCGTTCTATCCCTGCATGAGACAAATGTGAGTCAGCTTCTGGTAACAATTCATAATCCAACAGAATATCCATCATCATATTTTACCTCTTCCAACGAAGAAGAAACTTGTATAATTGAATATAGTGAATGAGTTCAAAGGGAATTTCAAAGTCGACAAGAATAGGTAGGAACGATGATTCAATTGGTACTGCACAAACGACTTGGGTTTGATCACATAAACGGATGGTATAACCTCAAACCAACCGACAAAAAGTTGAATAAAGGGTGTCCCATAATAAAAGCAACTTTAAAAAAATTATATCTATCTTTCGTGCATCTGGATGTCTTCCCTATAGAGCTAAAACAAGGAACCTAACGAGAAAACCGGCCCTCAAACCGAGAACCATGTAGCATGCACAAGAAAGGACCATGCTTAGCATAACACAAGATAACGCATTATATCAGAGAACAAACAGAAGTCGGAGATATAAAATCCATTAGAAAACTCAAATGTCAATTGGCTGGCCATATTGAAAGAAAGTCAGACAACCACTGGTCATTACGACTCCCAACATAGATCACCAGAAATCATATGCAAAATTGTGGCCGGCGAAAAAATAAACTGGTTCAGAATATATTAACGCCTTGTCGCCCACAGTACAGAGATCTGGCAAATCCTGAGGAAGGTTTATGTCCGACGACGGACTTTAGAGGGTGCTGATGATGATGAAATATACTACAGAGAGTGCGGTAGTACTTAGAAGACTTGCCTGTAAAAGTCTTTCTGTACTACTAATATGAAAGTTCATAAAATAATCATAAAGCACAAATGTTTATTCAACTGTTATACGTTTACTTCGTACTGTGAAGGTCTGACATATTTATAGAAACAGAAAAAGTTGCCCGCAGTTAATATTTCAGACTTACAATCTTCACCGCAGCTTTTTTTTTTTTCTTCAGTAAACGCACTCTTGAAATACTTGGATATTTACTATCGTACCCAAAACAAATACTACACACAAATTGATATATGCAAGGATTTTCAATATTGGTAATAACTAGTTAAATAAGTTTAAAAAAAGAAGAATTTGATACCAAAGTCTTGACAGGAAAGGGGAGGAATATATATTGAAAAGTACTTTTACTTTATCTTATTAAGTGTAGCTCTGCCATTTGTGTAAATTCTACTGAAGTAATATCATTGCACTTGCTGATTGCACAAGACACATCCAGGTCAAACTGTGGTATGAATATGCTCACCGCCCCGATTCTTACTGCTCTCAACGCTCCTCCTGTTATATAATTCTGCACATCAGTCTCCTTAAGGCTCTGCACGTCCTTCTTGATGTAATCTTGTTCATCGCCCATCTTAAGGCTCTTGACGCTCTCCTGAATATAATTTTGCTCACCACCCCTTTAAGATTTTTAACGCCCCTTTTGAAAGGCGGTATGGACTCTGTTTGGAAACACTGCTTTCGTAAATTATAGCCCTTACGCTGACTACGACCACAGCCGTCCCTACCCAGGCTTTACATATCACTAGTTTTTCCTCGATTTGACGTTCTTCGAGGTTTTTGCAACATGCAAAAATAGACTCAGAGGCAACGAACACGCGAAGCCGCGTCATTCACTTCACTACACAAACACTGCTTCAGCTTGTGCTTGTGCTTCAATGTTGCAGATTGCGCATGCGTGAGTGTGTGTTTATTGGCAGACATATTGTGTTTGATTCGAGGATGAATGGCTCTTGTGTTTTTCCAGTCGTATGCAAGAATTTTTTTATTGTTTGAACAACGCTTAACATTGTTTCTTTTCTTGTCTTTCCATGGTTTGGAAAAGAAGAATTCTTTCTCGTCTGCAGTTTTTTTCTTCGTGTGATCTTTTCTTTCTCTATAATGAAGTAATCGTAAGGGAATTTTAGACTATGAAGCATCCAAATAGCATATACCAAGTGATCACCCATCTAATTAATGACAAGACTCGATGTTGCTTAACTTCGTTTAATGCACGAGAACCGATGTATCTAACGCAATTCGGCGGCAAGCCTACACTGAACAAAATAAAGTAAATTCATTTTTGTAAAAAAACCCAGTCCAAACCAGGAGTTAACTTTGTTTTTCTACCGTAACAAGAACTATCTTCACGAAATATAGAAGAGTAAAGATTAATATTTCCAAAGCACGGTTTGAAATCAGGGCCAACAGATTGGTACTCGTGTATCTTACCCTCTGAGCTAAAATGACAAATTTTACTTATCTACCAAAATTTATGTAAGAAATAGGCAAAGGCTTCTTTCATTCTAACAAATACATACATGATGAAAAAATTATATATTTTTTTATTTATCATATAAATAAAAGACAAAAGTAAGATTAGAGATTGACCCTGCCGCATATACAGTTTTTTTTTTACCATGTAACCGTTTGGGGGATTTGAAAAAACAAAATAGTTATATCAATATGGCACCCTAGCAGTGTTGTTCAAACCCTACCAACCTTTCTTATATAGTTTATGCCATACATGTGGTTTATGATTTTATATAAGGCTTTATGTGTATTGTACATCGATATCATTTTATACTACATATCTACCTCAATCTTTCTCCCTCTCTCTATATATATATCGGCCTACGGGTCTGAAGTGAAGGTTTCAATTCTGCCTGGTGGTACTGGATGGGATAATGGAAAGTCTGTAGCCACATAGAAGAGATTTAATACATCGAAACAGCTGTCTTTGGATGACACAATAATAAATACATACATACATATATGTGTATATTCCTACTCTGTAATGACTTATTAGAAAAACATCATCTTTTATTCATTTGACTTGTTATTATCCGTGAAAAAATAAATCACTGATACATTTCAATTTCCATGTGAAAAGAAATTGTCGTCATTCATTTACAAATTCACATCAAACTTTCGTAACTTAGAACTGCTGTACTTCTAAATATAGCTCTGACCATTTCATGATCAGACGGTCGTAGATATGGTAACATAGCCAAGTGGGGTTAAACCTCATGAGACATGGTGCCGCTCTGTGTTGTCATGACTAGGGTGTTCAGAATTCGTCCCGAGGCCTCAAGATCAGCTCTCTGACAATCGTTGCGAGGACTAAGAATTTTTGAGGCGTTTTCCGACTCACGTTTGCATATGTGTTATGTCCACATTAAGCCGAACCGTGTTATATCCTCTTCTTGAGGAGGTTCTGGTAAACAGGAACCTATTATATATCAAAATGTGTCCCTCTGGGCCGATAGCTTGGATCAAAGTGTTGCATCTGTTCTATGGGTGGTAGTCAATATTCATTTGTCGTAAGTGGGCGAAAAGAATGCTGGGAAAGTGCGCTCAAACGGTTCTGTGTGTATTTGGTGATGTGGGCAGACATCGTCTGTTTCAATTGTTCCTTTTTGAATTTCTTATCGTATACAAATTGTTTTGTTCAAATTACAATTTACATTGTCTTGTGTGTATTTCCATTTGCTGAAGAAGAAGGATTCGTTTATGTCAACAGTTTTTTTCCTTCGTATGATTTTGTTGTCCTTGATGATGAAGTAACCGCCTCCACCTTTTTTGTCTTACTCATGGGAGAGGTCAACAGGAAATGTGTCATACTTTTTCGAAAAAATACTATCAAGACAGAGGTCCAGTCTCCACCAATAAGTAATGCCATTCTCACACTTGAGAGAGTCAGACGCTGCTGATGCTGCTGATGCTGCGACAGCTCAATGAAGAATCGTTTCAAGTAGACGAAATTTTCAAATACCACGAACGGATCTCGTAGCATTTTTAATAACGCAGTTCGTCGATGAATAGTAGACCTCAAATTTTAATCTAGCTTCAGAATAGCTAGATTTAGCAAAAAGAATAGCCAGATCTAGCTCCAAAATAGCTGAATTACTCGCGACATGCATATAAGACGCATATTTTGATAAACTAAAGTAAATGATGCAAGAATCAGAATGCATCCAATGTGCTGGTATTATGACTAGGGAGCTGACTACCAAAGTATGAAATGGTCTACTATAGGGTTTGGATAAGTTGTAGTAGGCACTAGTCCTCCAAATATCAATGTAAATCATGCGTATTTCATGTCTTCAAATCAGTTACGTATCACGTATCATCTTGTGTGAAGGACGCAATCATATAAAGCCTTGAAGGCAACAGAAGAAATATTAGGAGGGTTGGGTTCATGTCTCTCCCAAAAAAGGCATTTATGCAAATGTGATAACCATTCACCTATATTTCATACCGGACGATTTTTATATGATACAGATTATATACAGATATCAGCCATCCCCGAGAAAGAGAGGCGAGAAGCAAAAATAGCGTTCAGCGTCTGTTTTGCAGGTAACCGTTATAGAAAGAGCGCGCGTCCTCTTCTTTTTTCTCCAATGCCTCAGCCTCCTGTACCACTAAACCAACTTCTGACAACTCAGCTTAATTTACCAGACTCATCATTTGGGGGGGGGGGGCTAGGATCACACAAAAAATGTTCCCATATAGATTAATGGCAATTGTTTCTTCGTTTTACACTATTTCGGCTTATGAAACGTTTTCATAGGAACGCATAACTTGAATTATGTGTTGTAGCGAAAGAGAACAGAACTTAATTAATAATTGTCTCCAACAGTTCAACATTTTATTCTGATGAATTTCATCGATAAAAGATGCTATTTTCAATGCGATTTTCCTTTAAATTACAAATGAAGAGTGTGGTTCCAGAACATAATAAGCGCTATTTAGAGAAAAATGTGTTGAATTAGATTAAAAATTAAAACATGGATTTGATTTTTTTCATCATATTGTAACCTAAGAGATTACATATTCATAAAAAGATTTAAAAAATTCAAATTTGATTTTTTTAGATATAATTGAACTCATTTTTAACTTGATTACATACATATAAGATGGTGTTTATCACGTTTTAGAACCAAGCTCTATTTTTTTTCTTTCTAATTACAAATATGACTACTGAAAGCAGTATGAAAGTTTCAAAACGTTAAATGCAGCCAGGTTTGTCCATCATCATCATCATCAGTCTTTTAACGTCCGTCTTTGGACAGAGACCTTCCCCAGGATCCACCACATTTTTCTATCATGGGCGTCGCAGAGCCAATATTTTTGTTACGCCCAACTTATTCAGCGAAATACACGTTTCAAGCCGGGTCGGATTAAGCCAGTGTAGGCCCTGTAGCAGATGTTATAGAGGCCTTGGATTGAGAAAATACACAAATATTAAAACGATTTTTTTTTACTTACATAATAAAGAATTAGAAAAAAAAATTGCCCTACAGCCAGATGATACGACAAATTTCAGACGTTTCAGTAATAGGTGACTGAGGTATTTTTTTGTTTTTTATTTTTTACTGCTTGGTGCGTTTCTATTTTTCGTTATGACTTTTATGCAGTAGCTATGACTTCAGTTTCAATTACCTTCATATTTATTCGCCGTATATATATATATATATATATATATATATATATATATATATATATATATATACACAGATACTGCATTTCTATTAATTATTGTATTGGAATAATAACCCCCAATTAAGGATGATAATTGACTAAAATTGCTCACCTCCAACATCCAGTCGTTAATAAAAGTTGGAGGCAGTAAAGGCTGATAGTAATAAAGCAAGTGCAGAATCACTGGATCGGAATTGATAGCTTTGAAAGCATTAACGCGGGCCGCTTTTGCTTGTTGAATAGCCTGGCGCTGTTTGCCAGTTAAATTGCCTGAAACTGACAGTACTTACACAAGCATACATATAGGTGATGACCTTCCGTCTTACGTACATAAACCTACGGCAGTGTTTAACCAGCATGCAAAGAAAGGCTACGAAAGTCATAAAGACATCATAAAAAGTGTATGTTTTTTTTTTTCAATTAAAATGTTTAAATAAACAACATGTTCCCTAGTAATAAATGCGGTGAAGAAATCATGGGCTGGTCTTGTGTGCTTCATCAGATTGAGCCCCATGGATCTGTCAAGATAGGACGGAAACAGTGCATCCAGCGAGCCAAACTGATGATCTTATTTTGATAAGATGACAGGCTTTTGATAACAGTATTATGTCTATTCTTAATGAATATGTTGTTTGCTAATATAATTTAGTAAAAGTTATACTTTTTGCAGGTCTTTTGTGCGACTTTAAACACCGGAGGTTTATGTACGTCAAACCAAAGATTGCTCACAGAAGTTCATTTTTCATGAATCTATATTTCAGTACTTTTATGTTACTTTGTCTGTCTAGAGCGTGCGCTGGACTTTCGGCAGTGTCATTTGTCACAAGTTATCTTACTAGTCTCGGACCCATTAATGATTCTGTTACCATGGGAAAACTTTCTGAAGTATTTCAGTATCATCACCTATCTGTTCGTATTATCGAAGGTGGCACAGGGAGAAGGAGCTGATTGTTAAGTACAAGCTGAAAGGCCTTGCAGGATGGGTTGTTGTATGCTTTTTCTCCTTCACACCCTCAGTTCTGGTCTGACATGGTCTTCTTCTCGTCTTGGACCCTGGCATTCTTTTGTTGTATACTTTGGGGACTGGGTGGTACCTTAACATAAAATGTTACAGATATTCACGTACGTCAGCATCAATTGGTGACAATAAATGAAGCCCAAAATCAGACCATCGGCGTTGTTGGAACTTAATAATTTTTAAACATATATAAGCATAAGTCGTTATTAAAGCCCCCAAAATATACTTTCTCCTTTTCTATTTACTTCATATACTGAAAAGATTTTTCTGACTGTATTTTCCGTAATTAACAATGGACTCTTCAATTTAAAAGTAAAAGTTTTGCTTATAATCTTCCATCTACCATTCGAAGCAGTGGATTTTTTTTTCACTTGACCAAGTTTAACCACTTCCTAACAAAACCTCATATGGAATTGGTAAGACTTGAAATTTACCAACGCTATTATCAGCTTTGGCGTACTGAATTATCAAGTCATAAAGAAAGAGAATATGAGGAAACTACTTGAAATCCACGGAGACACTGGCGGATATTTTTATCAAATGCCTTACGGTATCATATATATATATATATATATATATATATATATATATATATATATATAACGAATCTTCATAAGACCCTCAAAAGAGGGGGAAATCAAGCGAAGAATCACTTTGGGATGGCAAGCCTTCGGCAGAGCAAGCTCAACTTTCAAAAACCAGATGATCCAAATAATCCTGAAAAGAAGAGTATACAACCAATGCATCCTCCCAATAGTCACTTATGGAGCTGAAACATGGAACCTAACCAAAAGACAGACCTACAAACTGAGAAGTATGCAACGTGCGCATGAGAGAATCATGCTCAACCTTACATGGAGAGATCGTAAGACAGCACAGTATATACGAAAGAAAACGGGTGTCCGTGACATCATAGAAACTATTAAAAAACTCAAATGGCAATGAGCAGGCCATGTTGCAAGAATGAAACCGTCTCACAACATGAATCCCCAGAGATCACATAAGAAACCGAGGCCGACAGAACACAAGATAGGGAGATGAACTAGACAGATTCAGGAAATACTGGCTCCGCGACGCCCATGATAGAGAATTGTGGCGAATCCTGGGGAAGGTCTATGTCCAACGACTGATGATGATATAAATGCTAATTTTGAGTGTTGAGTTATCTAGGCGTGAAGAGTGTTCAATATCAGGGACAGGGCATATGTTCATAGATATACGCAGACACATCAGTGCTTCATGGGGACTCTTCAGATCGCGTACTACGAGTAACAAATCGACTAAAGATCGCAACAACGCCTCGGAGTCTCCATGGCACACTGATTAGACCGTGTGTGTACGTATCTTGAAAAAAAAAAAAAACATTCCATAGAAATCTGAACATACGTCGAGAATCTTTCACATATTAATAACTGGTTGGCAAATGAAAACACCTCCATTGTTTGTTTAAACTATTGGGGTATAGATACGATCAAGTCTACAGAAAATGATATCCCCTATCAGTCGTACAATTTGCTTTGTGTTACGACGTCCTACGCTAGTACTGCAGGTTTTATGGCCATGGTTTAAAGACGGTTCGACGATCATAGGTAACCAGACCAAGTTACATCTAATTTGATGTCATTTTAAAGGAAAAGATAAATAGGTTTCCTAATCCATCCGTATAGTCTTGTGTGGTAGATGAAAAAAAAAGGCCCCCAAGATGAAGTCTTAAATAGGCTAAGAGGTATATGAAATGAGTATCTGTGATAGAAAGGAAGAGATTATTTGTGCGAATGTTAAATGCGGTGGAGGGAATGTGAAAAATTTGGACCCAGAAGAGGATTTTTTTTTTTGCAAAGGCTGATCTAGACCGAGCAGAGCTAGTGATAAGTCAAGGCCAAATGAGAAAGGTGGGCGTCATTTCAAACTGCTCTTCAAGAAAAAAGAAGAAAAAAAAGAAAAGAAAAAAAACGGAAAGAAGAAAAAAATAATTTTTGTAATCAGTGCTAAGTACATATGTTCTATTTATGTTACACCGAATCTGTGAAATTGCCTAACTGGCGAAATTTTTATTTTCTGTCTCTACAACAAAACAATGCTTTCATTTGATCAGAAGTTCATTCAATAAAAAAAAGTCATAAAACAGCTATATTTTCCATACAATTAAAAGTTCACGATTTACAAAAAATACATATGTTCAACTTTTGTTGCCAAAAAAAATAGATACGAAGTTTAAATTTGATCAAAAGATAAACACAAGGATATATAACAACATTTCTTTTTTTACGATCAGAAGTTAATATAATAAAATAAAAGTGAAATCAAACTTTCTTTTACAGAAAATGAATTAATTTCGCCAATTAGTAAATTACACCGATCTTATATACGTGTACATATAGCGAAAATCGTGTACTTACAAGTAATAGAACATTAAAAGCTCTAGAACGATTTATAAAACTAAGTAGGCCCTCTCAGAATCCTACGCCCATGCCGACTGACCCACTTGGCCACCCCCTGCTGCCAGAGCCTGGGGTTCATGAGGAGACACCGACAGTTGGAAATCTCACTAATTACTCTTGTGATAATATCAGATATATGCTCGACAACGTGCCTGCGCAGATGTACTTCGGGATAAACAGAAAAGGTTTAGCTCTTATTGGTAACCAAAGAAGCGTAGATAAGAAAAAAATACAAAAACAAAAACAAACAAAAACAGGACCCGAGAGGTGTGGGATTATGTTGCTAGCTTCACCATACAAGAGGATGACGTGGAATCTTTCTTCAAGAACAGTTTGAGTGTTTCATCTAACCCTATACTCTTCACTGTCATTTCATGGGTCCCTTTATGGTTTCCGCTAGTGATTCCTTCCTTCCTGATTTCAAGTTTTGGCTTCAACAGGAAAAGTTATGCTATCTATGACTTATACTTGTTTAAATTAGTCTATTTCATTTTTCATTTTATTAGTAATGTTAAGAGAGGTTGGAATTGTGTTGAGGGAGGCCAGGGGTGCATACAGGATTTTGAGCAAGACAGTATCGAAATGGAAAAAAAATGTACATGTAAATAAGTGTCTCTTGCGTATAAACAAGTCCAAACATTAAATTTCAGTGAGTAATGAATGATCTAGCAGTTTCCGCTTACATTTAATTCGTAGTATTTTTAGCTCTAGTATTGACAAAATGTCAAATGGGAAAAAAATTAATCAAGGTAATTTACCACAGAAGCAATAAATCAAAAAAACTGTAAAGAACTAAAAAGTACTTAGAGTGTGCACATCTCTGCTAACTTCATCATAATTAAAAACTGAATGAAAGCCAATTCAGAAATATTTAGGATGAGGGGAGGTAACTGTAGAAAAAAATGTTTCATCCACCCCAAATTTAATCGGTTCTCTCTTAGTCCATGGCCAACCATTTCTCAAAATGTTATTGGAATTCAATAAGAAATTCTGGAAATATATGATCAAACATGAGTGAATAGATCATGTATGAAAAGGAACAAAATGGAAAAAAATCTTTCAAGATCGAAAAATGATTCATTCATCTGCCCCAAAACTATTTGAATCATTTTATTCGTAGCCAATGACCCACTCTACCACACAATTTTATTGAAATTCATTGAGAACTTTTGAAGATATTGTGTTGTGTGTATATATAGCTGAGATGCAGGAATAAAGAATTTTTTAAACCACCTCAAAAAATTGAATAATGCTTCCACAGCCCATCGTTTGTCCTTCGAATACATTTCATTGAAAAACATTGAGAACTTTTAGAGATATTGCATGGACAGATATAAGTGAATACATATACCTCTTTCAACTTAGTTGACCGTGGTTAATAAGACATTGTATCTTTGGATGGAGAAAAAAAAAATGTTCCCGGGGTTAATTTATGATCATCGTATTTTACGACATATAAGACGCACCTCAATTTTCGCTGGAATATATTGGAAAAAAAAATAGATGAAAAACAAACCCCTTGCTTTTTCCCTTGATCTTCATAGCCATCCATATCATTCAAACCTCGCAGTGGTTGGCTGTTTACATCATTTGTAGAATGCAGTATCGTTAGTAAATATCTGATAAAGCGTTCAACTCCCGTGATAGAACCTAGAGAAAAAGCGCGTCTCATTTACCGTAAAATATGGTTCTTTTGATACGTTTATAATATTTCTTTATCTAGATCAGTCGTTCTTAACCGGGGAGTGACTAATCGGTTGAGGCGAGCCGATAGGAGAAAAGTAAGAATTTCTCTAATTACTCAGGGAATTCTCCCAACGAGTGTTCGCATAATATCGTGATGAACATAATATATTATGTAGTTTTTTTCACATATTTGCTTTACCCTGTAATTAAAGTTGAAGATGGAGAGGGAAGAGAGCGTGGGGGCAACTCGCCCCCGTCAAGAACCGCTGATCTAGATATTAATATCTATCATAAACCCCTTGCTTCACCATCTTTGGATCAACGCTTATCATTTCTTGTAACTCTTAAATGCTTCCATTCGTTGTTAATCGCAAGTTTGAAGCTTTTTCCTGAAAGAGTACGTATATGTATGTATCATCGTTTTCCACTTGAACCCTCATCGTAGGCGTCAAGGGGTTAGTACACACGGGCAATTGTTCGTAAGGCCAACTTTCGGCTTGCCAAGCCAGTCAAGTCAAGTCCTGTCCAGTGTAGTCCAAGCTTCGTTCTTCTTTCGGCACCTGGTATTTTTCAATGGTCACCCATCTAGGTACTGGTCAGGCACGACATTGTCAAACTTTGGTGATTTTGCTAGAGCCCGTGTATCCAACAGGATTTCGTCATAATCCCTCAGCTCCAAGGACAGTTCTCATGCTTGGTTGAGAGGTATTGAGAACCATTTTTAACATTCCTCGGTATGGATCGGCGATGGATTGAACCACAGCCTACCGAACCGAAGTCGAGCACTTCACCACGGAGATCAATAGCTATCAAAAAGAGTACTGAAGTAAAATTAATCTACCAACGACTGTACTTCTCTTTTTAAATTAGTATTTTCATTTAATTAGTAATGTGAAGAGGGTTAGGATTATATCAAAAAGAGGCATGAGGAAATGGACGACTTGCTAAATCGATGGAACTAATTAAATAGATCCAGTTTCCATCAGTGCGGAGTGACCTATTTCGTTCAGATTTTAGTTTATCGGGAGATTCGAGGTGGCCGAGCGGTTAACGGAAAATTGACTCAACGGGCTGAATTCAAATGCCAACCGAGAGACACTTCATCTCTCACTAATTCCTTTGAGAAAGGCATGGATCCAGCTATGGATAAAATAGTACAGGGTGCTTGTCACCTTAAAGTCTATTTCTTAAATAGCAAAACAGGTTAAGTGAATAGCAATGTGATAAATGAAGCTCATCAGGTAAGACCGAAGTCGTAGCCAACGTAAGGACACTTCTTACTTTAGTTGCTATCACCTCGACAAAGTTCGAAATATCTTTCCCGTCATTCACTGCTCATTAATATAAAAACAGCTTTCACCCACTATCTGAATATATCATCATCATCATTTTATTGTCTGTCGTTGGACATAGACCTTCCCCGGGATTCGCCACACCTCTCTATAATGGGTATCGCGTAGCCAATTCTTGCTTAGTTCGTCTCACCACTTATATTCTACCGGATACAGTTTCGCATGTGATCTCTGGGGATCCACGTTCTGAGTCGTGATATCCAGCGGTCGTCCGACATTCTTGCCATATGACCAGCCCATTGCTATTAGTTTTTTTAAATTGATTCTGTGATGTCTCAGACTCCTGTTTTTCCCCTAATATATGGTACTGTCTTGTGATGTTGAGCATGATTCTTTCACGTGCACGTTGCATGGTTCCCAGTTTGAGGTTCAGTCTCTTGGTTAGGTTCCATGTTTCAGCTCCTTAGATGACTATCTGGAGGATGCATTGGTTTTATACCCTTCGTTTTAGGGTTAATGGGATTTTCTTGTTCTCAAACGTTGAACATTTTCTACCGGAAGCTTGCCCTCCAAGAGTAATTCTTCACTTGATTTCCTATCCGAATGTGTAACGCCCCAATCAAGCCTCTTTTTAAAGACGAAATGGCTAAAAGCGAAGAAGTATTTGGCATTAATTCACACAGGAAAAATTTTGAGAGGTCTCAGAACTCAAAATGGTCATGATGGCATTTTAGGTTGAGTGGTCGGGGTTTAGAGTGGTGAGAACCATAGGAGACTTAGGTGTACGAGAAAAAGGAAGACGTTGTGTGCTGTCTCCATAAAGGCTCGACGCAAATCAAAGTGAACACTTTTTGTCTCTTTTCTTAAGAGCGAAAAAGTGGCATTCTCTCAAAATGGACCCAAACTGGGGGGAGAGGGGTGGGGAGACAGGTCAAAGACCAACTGGTAGAGGACAGTGATGACTAACTTAGAAGAGCTCTTTCTCTCATGGGGTGGAGCTCAAATCAAAGCACGAGACTGAATTCAATGGGATGGTATCATTATAAACATGTCCCAGCCGGAAGGAAGGAGATAAAATGAATGCAAATTCAAGCAATTCTATCAGAATGAAAACCTTTCTTTTGAATTAGTCGTATTTTTTTTAAAACGACCAGAATTAAGAATTATCATCTTAGTTTGAAAGGAAGTGCTTATGACCGCAGTGAGTCATACAAGTTACAAGTAATTACAAAAAAAGGGAAGGACATTAAGCAACGACCACTGGCTTTTTCGATTCATTATCAAAATATACAACCAATCAATGCCTTAAGATACACATTGAAAGAATATCCAAAGTTCCCGTAGGATGAGGCAGAGAAGCAGGCTGAAGACCAATTGGTTCAGGACTGCGATGTCGGACTTGAGTTCATGGGTCTCACAGAGAGTTGAACTCAGATTAAAGCGATAAACTGGTTTCAATGTCGTGATGTGATTGCGACCAGATGTCCCTGACGGGACGAAAATCATTCAATAAGTAAATGATGAATACTGGTGTCAGATCCTTTATGGTTTTCATTACTTCTGCAGCGAAATACACCAGCCAAGGTAAAAGCTACGACATAAAATGATATGCTTATAAAATCAACATGCTGGCATCGTTTGACATTCAAAATACCCATATACATCTTCGCGAGTATGGCACACTAATGCAAACCCAAAATAGGAGGCCCAAAAGGGAAGTAATTATTTCGTGGCCAATCCTTCCACTAAATTTCATGGAGAACTTTTGGAGATATAATGTGGACAGACATGAAACTTTTGGCGATATTATGTGGTGTGGGCATATAACCACGATGTAGAGGAGGCAATTGAAAGTACATCCGCCCAAAAATTGAATCAATCCTCCCATGGCCCATTTTACGAGATGTCATTAAAATTCGTGAAGAAAAAAATGGAAAAACGTCTCGTATCAAATATTTATACCTGCATCCACCCCAAGTATAACCACACTGCCTAACTTCCGCATAATTGCATTGAAATTCAGAGAGAACTTTTGGGGATATCGTGTGGACAGACAGAAAGACGCAAGCGAATACATACCACTCCAACTTCCTTGGAAGAGGTAATGAATACTTCGAAAACACGTATTTCCTGCAGTATAGATATTTAGTGGAAAAGGCTTTGGTATGCGAGCATGTAAAAATATCTCAGGGAGCTGAACGCCCCTGCCTTGTACAGTTTCAGGTCACCCTAGGGCAAAGTGTAGCACCTGTTAACCTCCCACTGACATCTCAGGAGGTTACAACACAGAAAACGATCAGATATAGCGGTGGGGCCGCTGTAAAGTCGGTCCCCAGAGGTGCTGAATACTTGGGGACCCTTACTTTTCATAAACAGACCCATAACATTTTATCCCCTTCGTGTCTATGTGCCAGGTCGGCTGACGCGACCGGATACCTTCGCTCCGTTGGCTCTGTCAGGAAGTAAAAGCTGGGTCTACCAAGAAGAGGTGAAAAAACAAATTAATTTCAGTACAAAGCCAGAGCTCCTTGAGTTCTGCTATGAAATATTTTTTTCAGAAAATCACGATTGAGAAGCTGGATTAACGACTATAGTTTGAAAAAAAAACAAAACAACAAAAAAATACCCCCCCCCACGTAGCTGGATGCCAGTCCTCTTCCTCGACTATATAGAACTTACGGTCGTTAAATACGGAGCCTACGGTTGTAAAACCTCGAGTTAAGAAATGATTTTATGTTTAACGGTCGTAGACTTCACATAGCTGGCCGATTAAATGTGGCTTTTTTACAAAAAAAAGTAACAATTAAGATTCGCTTCAAACTCATTTTTGTGGCTGTTTATGTCTTTAATCACAGGCATCCCAACATTTGAATAGCAAATAAGTAAATGTGTTTTACGAAGGTAAATAGTGATTTAAAAAAATGCTAAAAACTTGTATCCCAAGTCCGATCTTCAGTGAATGACCTACTATTGCAGACTTACCCAGTTCAAGCTGAGCTTAGTAAATACAATTTACCCATTAATTGCAGATGAAGATTAATGATTATCCGTTGCAAGTTAAAAGCCCTTGTCCGTTGCAAGAGAGAGCCCCTATCTCACAAATAGAATTCACAATAACCACAATAAAACGGAAGGTTTATTGAATTAGCCATAGAACTGCGATGACGGATATTCTCCTAATTCGCAGTTAATGGATTAATCTTCCCATCCTTTGCAAAATAACAGCTGCGATAGCAGTTTGGGGGGAAAAAACTGCTGTAAGATTGGTTTTGGTCGTTTTTCATTCGTCCTTATATTTCTTCAACTCAAAGCTCTCAAAATGTTTTGCCGACTAATTAAAATAATATTTTGACGTTAACGCACCTCTCGTTTTGATGATGTGGAATTCGTACATCTGTACATGGAGTGCACATGTATAATTAATGTACTCGGTAAGTATATACAGCTGGGTAAGTAGCATATATATTTGTGCATGTCTGTCTCGTGTATAGGTCGACCACTTGATCTTGGGTAACGAAAATCATTGATTCATGGCGTGCTTAAAAAAAAAAAAAAAAAATTAAGGCTTGCTCCTAGTCCATTCCCATTATGTCTGAATTTCAACCCTACAGAATTATTACTCCTGTATTGCCCCCCCCCCACACACCATTTTCCCTTAAAATTTGGTTTTCAGAACTTGACCTCTACAAGAATATCTACGGAAACTGCTAGATCTTTGGTAGTTATCAAGATTTAGAACACTTCAAAATTTACATTTTCTAAGAAAATTTGAAGGGGTTCATATTTACCAAAAGATACGTAAAGGCGGGCATAAAGAAATCGGAAGTATGATTTCCAAGCGTAGTGCTAAGAAAATTAATTTAGG
Organism: Thysanoteuthis rhombus; assembly: GCA_963457665.1. NCBI lineage: Eukaryota > Metazoa > Mollusca > Cephalopoda > Oegopsida > Thysanoteuthidae > Thysanoteuthis > Thysanoteuthis major. Next base: position 23,459,983 of record OY735225.1, on the reverse strand, counting down.
TAACGTAGCCCTTGTTAGCGTAGAGATCCAGTGGGCCAAGCAAGCCTTTGCCGCATAATATATAGATTACGGTTTCTCAATCTTTTCCCCCTTATTGCTCCCTTTTGGTTATTTTTTAATAAAAAAAAAATTAAAAAAAAAAAAATCAGTCACTACTCTCATTTTCAAGGGTGTGGGTATTGAGCTAACTTCAAGGGGGCAAAACCTCTCTACCGTGTGACGGCCCATTTTCTCGCTTTCTTCATTCAGTTAGCTTTTTTTGGAGATGATGTAGGTTCTCTGCAAAAAGGTCGATGTCAAATTTAGGGGAGTAATCTCTTTACCGTTTGTCTATCATGTCAAGTTAAACCGAACACACACACACACACATATATATATATATATATATATATATATATATATATATATATATATATATATATATATATATAATGACCATTTCCCAGTCATGATCAGGAATAACGATCATGCGTACCGACTGAGCGAGACTCTTAGTCTCAGATGCCTAAAAATTTATCAATTCTATATACTGTACAAAAGTTGCGATAATCATCTTCAGTAGGAGTAGGAGTGAAGTCGGACCTCGCCATGGCCAGGTTTGATTCATATCAAATCATCCACAGATGATATTTTGAGCTTCAGGACGACCTACACGTACTTGCGTTATGAAATATCTCTACAATGGAAGAAGGAAGTGATATTTTTAAAAAGGTGCATATTTGTAATTCACTATGTGGGAGTAGCATCTACTCGTTCGCTGACTTCACTGTCATGTCATGAAATGAGAGACTGCCTATCTTTTTTTCTTTTTAAAGAAAAATCCGTTTGTGCGTGACAATCTACCCCCCCGACTTTGTCTCCCTGTTGAGAAGGACTGATATAGATATTGAGGGGGCTTGTCCCCGCCTTCTCAAACGAAGTAACGGAACGTCGTTCTCACAGCAGAAAAGAAGTCGGTGGAGGTCGCTAGAATAAAATGATTGTAATTCCTTATCTTGTGTTGATAACCCGAAGCATTTGCAGCAAACTAGCGTTTTCTTCTGGGAAAAGAATATTTTCAGATGATTACCATGAGTCTTCTATCAACTTATCTTACGAGCAGAGTGATTTCCTTGATTCTCTGTTCGTAACCGTGAACTCTTCCACTTGAAGATGACAATTCTAATAAAGATACCCCCTAACCACCGTTTGAAACAATGGAATTTTCCACTGAAACCGGTTTTTTTTTTTCAGTTTCATTTCTATAGAAAAAACTCAAAATTCAAATGCAGGTATTCTCTGCTTCTTGAAGGTTTGTTTCACGCCACTCTCTCGATTCTTTGAAAGAAAAGATGAAAAGCAAAAATAGCTTCCAGTGAGCCATTGTAGGGGCCACATGCACCCTCTTCCGCCTCTTACTCTCCCAACATCCTACGACTCAGTCTAAAATACCATCATCACCATTTTGGGGGTTCGGAGTGACTCAAAAAATTCCTTACGAAAATTAATGGTAATTGTTCCTTCGTTTTGCGCCATTTCAGCTTACAAAATATTTTTATATGAACGCTCTACTTATAGATAGCGGAGGATATCTGTCTATTTGAATTTTCCCACGGGATTAACTAGATACGACATCACGAGTACATTTAATGTATGTGAAATAGAAGTTAAAGTGGGAGTAATTAGGAAGCTAACAAAAAAAGAGTAAGACGATATTTAAAAAAATTAAAGGAAAGAATATACTAGGATATTATCAAAAGTATGAGCTGAATTAACGGTTATCAGTGCGGAAAATAGATCTGGCTGGGTATGTTCACTTGATACTAAGGTCATAAATCCATCCCTCCAGGAGTCCTGTCTTATCACTAGAATCTTGACAAAGGTTTCGTTACCGGTACGTCACGATCGTTAACGGAAAAGTCAATTTATAGGCAATTTTTAATTACTGGTACCATATAATCCAGTGCTAACTGTATCATGTTACTTGGAAGGAAAAATTTCAATGTACAATGTCCTAAATGGAAAATCTAGCATGAAATCCCTTAGATTATGGTACGAACCAAGCATCTATTATAGAATTATGAACAGTTGACATCACTCTTAAGATAGTTCAAGTGTCTATTTACTTTAGCTAAAATAAACAGAGGGTCTAAGACTTAATTCTGCCAACGAACTTGGAATATATATATATATATATATATATATATATATATATATATATATATATATATATATATATACGTACATGTCACCATTATCATCATTATCATCAGTCTTTTAACGTCCGTCGCTGGGATTCGCCACATTTCTCTATCATGAGCGTCGCAGAGCCAGTATTTCCTGAATCTGTCCAGTTCATCGCCCCATCTTGTGTGCTGTCAGCCTCAGTTTCTCATGTAATCTCTGGAGATCCATGTTGTCCATCGGTTGTCTTTCGTTCTTGCAAAGTAGCCGGCCCATTGCCATTTGAGTTTTTCCATAGTTTCTATGATGTCATGGACACCCGTTTTCTTTCTTATATACTGTACTGTCTTGTGTTCTCTCCATGTAAGGTTGAGCATGATTGTCTCATGTGCACGTTGCATACTTCTCAGTTTTTAAGGTTTGTCTCTTGGTTAGGTTCGATGTTTCAGCTCCGTAAGTGACTATCGGGAGAATGCATTGGTTGTATATTCTTCTTTTTAAGATTATTGGGATCGTCTGGTTCTTGAAAGTTGAGCTTGTTCTGCCGAAGGCTTGCCATCCCAAAGGGATTCTTCGCTTGATTTCCTCCTCTTTTGAGGGTCTCGTGGAGATTCGTTGTCCTAGGTAGATGTAGTGGTCTACTTTGCTGAGTTTTGCATCTTCTATCTTGACAGTTATGTTCTTATTCTCAATATGATTATTGCACATGATTTTTGTTTTACTGAAGTTCATGTGTAGGCCGACTTTTTTGCTTTCTTCGTTTAGATCATCCAGCATTAGTTGGAGGTCGTGTAGGTTCTCTGCGAAAAGGACGATGTCGTCTGCAAATCAAAGGTTGCTCAAGTATTCGCCGTCTATTTTGATTTTTCTATTTTCCCAGTCCACGTTCCAGAAGATCATCTCAAGGCAGGCTGTAAAGAGTTTGGGTGAGCTGATCTACAAAAGTTCTCAATCAATTTCAAAGACATTTTTTAGAAGATTGTGCCATAGGCTAAAAGCGGATTGATTGAATTTAGGGGCAGATCCAGACTTTTTTTCTTACACTTTCCTCCTCTGCATCGTAGCTATGTATGATCCGATTTTCATTCAGTTTTTAGAGACATAGTCGTTGGCAGAAGTAGTTGCTATCTGAGTACTTTCTATTTGTGTGATAGCTATGCGTCAGAAGTTCATTTTCAAAACTAGATTTTGTCATTTATCTCAGTCTCACAGATCCACACGTAGACATAGAGACACAACTAATTGAAATAAAATTGATGATAACACTTCACCCTAGCAGATTATCAGGACCATCCACAGACATCCTCAAAACCAGAAGATATACCCGAATAGACTATCAAGAACGTCCACACACAAGTTTTGAACCAGATGATATGACTATCGCATACATTTGCCCACAATGTGTTATGTCTTATCAGGCGGATACACGAATTTCATTCATCCAGTTCTTCCTATCGCACCCACTCAAGATGACATCATTTTACAAAAGATCCTGTGTGTTCCATCAATACGTTCTGACTAATCCATTTTTTTCTTTACTTGCAAGGGAAATGCAAGTTAACAAATAGAAAATAAATAAATAATAAAGCTGTCGTTGAGCAGAGCCTCAACCCAGACTGGGAAATAAATCCAAAAGTCAAGTCTCAAGCGTCCTTTTTTTTTTTTTTTCTTTCTTTCCCCCCTTTTTCTCTCGATTCTGAAACGATGAATTTGTACTTTAAAGTGTAACCGCTTTTTTTTCTTCGCTATACGTTCCCTCTTGTTAGACACTAACCAACCCTACCCGTTGGTTACCATCTGGTTTAATACCAAGCAAAAAGACTATATCTTTTCTGACATTTCGAATTTTTCACATAAGTATATGCTAGACGAATGTAAATATGGAGCATTTGCTCTCTTGCCTATTTGCAACTGGTCCTTAACGACCAGACTACGGGTCGGTACTGGGCTGCAAAGTATATACCACTGAGCCACGAGGAAAATATCAATAATCTTTTATTTTCTTTGTAAAATAAGAACAAATTCATTTTCTTTGTATCTTGGAGAGACCACAAAACAGCACAGTACATCCGGGAAAAGACAAGAGTTAGAGACATCATAGAATCCATAAAAAATCTTAAATGGCGGTGGGCTGGCCATGTTGCGAGAATGGCAGACAATCGATGGACATCACTACTCACAACATGGATTCCCCGAGACCACATGCGCAACCGAGGCCGGCAAAATGTTAGATGGAGAGACGAGCTAGACAAGTTCAGGAAGTACTGGCTCCGTGACGCCCATGATAGAGAAGTGTGGCAAATCCTGGGGAAGGTCTATGTCCAACGACGGACGCTAAAAGACTGATGATGATGATGGTGATGATGATGATTGAATGTTAGATAAAGCCTTTCAGAAGCAAAATTGAGTGCATTAGCCGCTTATGAGTGACTTATATTTGGCTTCACTAATATTCTGTTCGTTATCCCCTTCTTGCGTCGGTCAGTCTGTAGAAATATTATCAATATTAAACAGTAAACCGGTCTATACCGGAATCCCTTGGCTATGAAGATATCACTACAAAATTGTCTTATTTCACTCTTTTGTCAATTCTAGTACCACAAAACTTCGACTCAAATGTTAGTGAAAAAAGCTGGACCACGTACTATTTTATCGTTGATATTTGAATTTTCTTTAACGTAGATTCAAAGATATTTTTTCTATTCGGACTCTGCCCAGCTCAGAACCCAGACCCCCCCACACCTCTCAATGTACTAATGATTTAACTTATTTTTGTAAGACAGTCCGGAAGTTTTTGATTTTAACTAAAATAATGCATTTTTTAAAGAAATCACAGAACTTTGTCAAAACAATTGACATTTTAATATTATTTCTGTCAGAAACGTTTATTGCATTCAATTTTAAAAATCATTTGAATATTTCTGGAGGAAAAAAAATCAATTGTATGGAACGTGTTCGATTGTAAAGATTGGATATGTTTCATGGTTTGCTCAACCAAATAACCCAAATCTGAGCGAATTGAGAATCTAATTTTAGTATTTAGCAGCGAAATGCTCTATGCACCAGATTCAGAAAATGTTGCATCTTTTCCCTCCCGATGTAAAAGAAGTTGGATTCTAGAACATCTTGAAGAACTATTTCGGAAACAAATCTGATGTTCCTAATTCGATGTGATACAATTTATCCTTCTGTTATGATCATCGTGGTATCTACGCAGTTGTGTGCAATAATGGACCATTTATCCAGCTTCCAGAAAACCGGCTGTTTTTTAAACTGTCCTACGGTGAATCCGGCATAGTTAGTCGTTCTGGTACTCAATGTTTTAAATTCCGTGGCGAGGTTGAATTGTCTTCATATGAAGATTAGTGGACTGATGTTGATTAAACCGACCCTGTTCTTGAAGAGCATCGATTTTTCTCATGTTAAGAACAGTTTTCTCCTTTACTTTACTTTATTTACTACGAAACAAGCCTTCACTGTTAAGAGAAAAAAAAACCCTGGCCAACTCTAGAGAATAGATCCACTGTAGGTGGATTGCACAAAATCATCTACACGAACAATAAAATAGTTGAAAGACAGCATTTTCTCCATTACTAAAGACCACGCACTCGTAATTACAAATAAATAGCCCGTCCCCTTGTAGAACGAACATTGTTGCTTCATTTTACCCAAATCGACTGCAGAATGGAATTCGCTACCCCGGGAGCTGGTGGATGCATCTGTCTATAGAATATTCAAGCAAAGGCTACGGCGCTCCCATGACGGTCTTCAAAATGCAGTAAATCCTTAGAGAATAACGTTGACTCAATGTTGTGTTTTATCAGAAGGAAAAATGAATAAATAGATAAAAACTTCCTATCTTAAGGACGTTCTTGATATTTGATGTAACGGCAAGTGTTTGGTCAAATAAATATTTTACTTTACTTAAACTTTTCGTATTTCATATACTACATTCTGAAAGTTTCACGTAGATTAAGTGTGTAAATTTTTAACGAATACAATGCCTTCCATTTTATATTTCATACTTTTAAGAACATTCTAAACCTTGGGCAAGAAATTCTGAAAATGTGGAAATCGGATGTATGGGCTGGTACTGTATTAATTTTGTATTTATTTGGTTGAACATTTAATTTGAACTAAAACAAACTCAAAGTTTTTCCCGTCGAAAATTTTGATTTGTATATAGTGAGCACTTGAGATTTTGAATAGCGTATAAAGTCAGATATAAGTCGACCCCGTGCAAAAGTACACGAGAAAAAGTACATACAGGGAAAGATTATTAAGGTCGATTGTCATGGCCTTCCGTCGTATCTGGGATATTTCTGAATTTCCCTAACGGCGTTAGTGGTCGGTGTTCAACTCATGGTAAAATCAGTCAGCCTCATTAGGAAGATTTATAAAACACATTTTTAATTGGCCATTTGCCAGATTAAAGTCTGGCTTACAAAATAGGTTAACTTATTTTTCAGGGAAGTTTCAGTTTCTGTATTTACTTTGAGCATTCAGTAATAACATTAGGGAAAAGGTAGGGAGAGGGGAGAAGAGAAAAATTGTTTACAGATAAAAGTAAAGTGAGACTGATGAGAGAGAGGAAAGGTAGTATACAGATGAGAGTAGAAAAAGTGAGAGTGAAGAAAGGAAAGGTAATTTACAATTAAGAGTAGAGACAGAGAATAGAGAGGAAGAGTAGCAAAGTGAGAGAGAGAGAGTGAAGGAAAGTCACGTAGTATGATAAGAGGGTAGGAAGAAAGAGAGAAGAGATGTGTGCTGAAGGGTAGGAAGATTTCTACATATGAAACTGATCAGTGTTTGCATAACATTCAGATAAAAAAAATGTGGGCGAGCAACGAAGATTGGGATAAGGGAAAAAAGGAGAAGATAAAGGCAAAAGGTTGGAGAAGAACCTCGGTATAGGATAATGGATAACCTTAATTATCAACACCTGTGGAATTTCTATGAGTTTAGATAGTTAAATATTAATCAACAATTTTATTTAGACCAACTGAGATCATATAAAATGCAGTCATATTACTTCAATATCACATTTTAATTTTTTGACTGGTAAAGAGAAGGATGTATAACCAATGCATCCTCCCAATAGTCACTTATGGAGCTGAAACATGGAACCTAACCAAGAGACAGACCTGCAAATTGAGAACCATGCAACGTGCACATGAAAGAATTATGCCGGGCTTCACATGGAGAGACCACAAGACAGCACACTACATCCGAGAAAAGACAAGAGTCAGGGACATCATAGAATCCATTAAAAATCTCAAATGGCGGTGGGCTGGCCATGTTGCAAGAATGGCAGACAACTGATGGATATCACGACTCACGACATGGATCCCCCTAGATCACATGTGCAACCGAGACCAGCAGAATATTAGATGAAGAGACGAGCTAGACAAGTTCAGGAAAAACTGGCTCCGCGACGCCCATGATAGAGAAGTGTGGCAAATCCTGGGGAAGGTCTATGTCCAACGATGGACGTTGAAAGACTGATGATGATGATTTCAAGTTTTTTTCAAAATCTTGTACGTATAATCGCTCTCCCCTTATATCCTCATCGTGAAGGCCCCAAGGTTAGGTACATACAGTCAACTGTTTGGGAGACCCACTCCTAGCTTACCAAAACATCGTTCCACTTAAAACATCTGTTATCTCTCAATGATAACCCATCTAGGTATGGAGCAGACTCAACGTTGCTTAACTTATGCCAGCTCACGAGAACCGGTGTATTCAATGTGATGAGGTAACCTTTTAGCATATGCCTTGTGTTGGACACTTAGAGGAGAGGCAATGAGTACCATTTCAAAGTTTTTGGTATAACCCAGCGGTGGATTGAAACATGATCTACCAAAACTAACGGCGAGAACTCTACGACTGGGCCACTGTGATTGGTAATTTTTTATAAACCATTAAATATAATTGAAGTTTCAAATTCGGAAACTTCAATACGTTGACTTGAGTAAACACAAAATCAAGAAGAATATTAGGCTGATGCGAGTCAAATCCAATTTACTAACTGGAAGATAGCAGACGGGCAGGGAGTTTGTCTTCAATATCGCCCGGGTAACATGAACAACCCATTCAGGGGCTCATGTGTAAATATTCAGAGCAGTGGTTTTCAATTTTGTTCAACCTATTCCCCCGTTCAAAATTTTCAGTGGCATCTCCCAGTACTGAAGATCCATACTATCGATGTAATATCGAGAAAATTATCTAAAAATCCATAAACGTGATATTGCCATGCAATAAGACTATTTTTCTTCAAGAGTACGTTTTTTTGTATTGCTGAAACGGCTCACCGGTGTAGGCCACATATCACGTGTGTAATATCATCGATTTAGAGAAAAATACGTGCAATAAAAACTATTTAAAAAAAAATGTTATCAGTGTATTCCACTCGGTTGATTCCATTATGAGAAATAGGTCAGTCGTGAGCGTGACTATTAGTACAAACACCCGAGGCTCAATTACACACACTTCGAAATTGGGACCACCCCATCCCATCCACGAGATTTCCTTATCCCTTTGTTTGGAAGCACTTGTCTAGAGGCTGCCAATTTCGACCAAGGTACAGCCATGAATAGAATCTTCACGGTATCATTTTGCGCGTAGAAAGTACCTTCATATTTGTTGAATACGTATTGAGTTTGAAATTTTAAAACAATGTCAGTTGAAAAGAAGTTGTATGGATGTGTTTTGTGGAATTTTGCAGCTATATTTTGTACTAAGAATGAACTAGAATACATTCAGAGTGCACATACCTATAAAAATGCCATACATTAACAAAAAAGTGAATGGAAATAAGATATTTAAAAGAAGAGGAGAGAACACAATGCATACAATAAGTAAAAACTGTTGAGTAACCGTCTTTGAAATCTAAATTTGGCATTTTTTTTTACAATTCGTTTTTAACCTATTTCATGCAGATGAGCAATAAAAGTTCTCAATCGAGAACGAATTCCTTGATCCTCTCCAAAATTCGATCCCTCCGTCTTAAGCTTTTTAAAAAAAATTTCATTGGAATTCATTCAGAACTTGGAGACATCGAGAGGACAGATAGGAGCGAATTCAAAAAATGTATAAGAAGGAAAATATCTCAATCAAAAACAACTTCCTGTGTCTAAATTTGGTCGAATCTGCTTCAAATTTCCCTCAGTAAATAGCCCACCCACGAAATTTCATTGGAATTCAATCAGAACTTTTGGAAATATTGTGTGGTCAGATGGAAAGTCAAACAAGGTGTCACACACATGCCATATTATGCGTATAGTAAGGTGTATGATAAGGCGAATGGCCATAAAAGACGCACCTCAACTTTTGCAAGCATAATTTTCGAAAAAAAAAAAAAAAAAAAAAAGACCCCTGATCTTCATTTCTCCCCCATACTCATTTCAAATCTTCATTAACGCCCACAGTGGCTGGCTGTTTACATTGCATAGTAACGTAAGTAAATAACTGATGAAGCTTTCGCTAAACATGGGTAAAAAAAACACGTCTGATATGCTGTGAAATATGGTACTTCAACTTCATTGGAAGAGGTAATCAAATATTTTACTTTGATTTTGAGGTCCTTAAAAAGTAAATTTAAACCACGCAGCTAGCGGGTGAAAAATGACTCTTCCGGATTTCATTTTGCTGTTTCTGATATCAAGTTTTAGTGGCGATATTGAGAGCGGAACGACTGGGTAATTTAATAGGAAGGGCGTAGTTTCTAATCAAGCGGAAGTCTCAACTTTGATGTTTCTTTAACTTCAGCTTGGATAACATTCTAAGGTAATTACTAAGCAATAGTTTAAAGTAAATATCTAAATGCATGAGAACTAAGTGTATGTATACTTGCAACGATGAGATTTATATTGATAGCATCGCGCGCGCGCATACATGCGCACAGGGGGGCTTACGTGTGGGTGCTTATTCCTCAACGTCCATGTTGGAAGTAACGACTATTTTTAAATCTTAGCTGAAATTGTAGATAAAATGAGCAGGCAAGAATTGGTGCAAACTAAACGTTTTTTTCTACGAATAATGTCTGCAGCAGATTTAACAATAAAAAAACTGCCTACCGCGAGTAAGCCGTGCGAGAAACCCATCTTTTTCCTAATTATCATTTTGGTGCAATTCGTCTGAAGCTGACTGATTGGAGTAGAACTAAGAAGTTCTTCGAGGTAACTTCTCTGAACTTAATACGACAAAAAGTTGCCAAAGAAAATAAAACGACCTGCATCAAAATATGTCCTAGACCAGCGTTACTAAAACTGATCTTAACTCACTGGCCGGCAAGGTTTTCTTTTTCTCAAAAAGAGTCAAGGACCAGTCACATCAGTGCCAAATTAATTTTTGCACATGATCAGTTCAAGTATTAATTGAATATACATCGTAATATTAATGTTTATCGGAAAAATATAATGATTTACATTAAAAGTCAAGATTATTAAAGACAAGTTAATGCCTGTGAAAAATAATTCCCGGGTGTACAGGTTTCCCTGCAATCCGAAAACTTGATTATCACTCCCTCCAAAAAAATGGTGCGGATGACATGTCCAGCTGAATCATGCAAGTTTGTATAGGAGATACAGGCGTAGGATGAGGAACTGAATCTGTACTGCCTCTATTATGCCCAGTGCAAAATAAAAAGATGAAAACTATTTTCGCTTCCTTCCGAAAAAAGTGGAAAAGTGGTGTTAAGCAAATTTCAAGAATCGGGGACTACTTGTATTTAAATCATTAGCTGAAAAGCTTCCCAACTGAAGGCCTGGATTGGACCTTTGGCCCCAATGTGAGATGGAAAAGAAACCCCCCAAAACAGAGCTTCATGCAAAACGCTCATTTGACTACGGCGACGCCGTGCGGAAGCAGGATTAAAACATACAAGACAATTTTTATGATTTAATGAAAACGGTAAAAATAACATGTAGTTATTCAGTTTTGGTCAGGCAACAAAAGATTTATCGTTCAAAGTAATAAAAAAAATGTGGAAATTACCACTGCCTTACTCAAATGATGGACAAAAAACATCAGTAAATGAAAGTATAAAGTAACACTGGGGCTGCATTCACAGACGAAAAAAATTGAAAATGTTCTTATAAAATGCTGCATTAAAGTCAGTCATTTGGAGGTACGTCTTTAGCAATGAAATATAAAGTCTTTTGCAGTGGTCGGCGCAGATACTGAAACCGCTAATAAACAATTTCAAGCGTTGCAGAAGATATTTTCTTTACCAAACGAAGAAAGAGTTATTATAATTATCTCAAAACAAAGTTCAGCGAACAGCAGTTACGTCCACAGAGCGTTGTTTCAAAATATTTCATATATTTAGAACCTTTCTTGAAATTTGGAGAATAAAATAAATCTGGGTGGTTTTCATCCGTTATATTATGTTTTAGGAGGGTTCTATTTACTATACAATTACAATTTGGAACCTGACCTTACTTTCGGTCAGCATGATATCTTTGAAAGTTCTCAATGAATTTCAGAGGAATTTTGTTGGAGGGTCAGCAATGGGCTTGGGAAGAAGTGTTCGCAGTTTTGGGCGGATCCAAGAATTTCCTCACAATCACCCCTTGCATCATATGTATAATTATATATATATATATATATATATATATATATATATATATATATATATATATATATATATATATATATATATATCACAATATCTGGAGAAATGGATGGATGTACATTGGGCGAAAGAAAAACTTTTCATTTTGGGCTAAAGCCGGGATTTTTCCACAGTCATCTCCCCTGCATCTGAATGGATTTCAGTTAAATTTTGTGCAAAGGTGGGCAATGGGCTAAAGAAGAAATATTCACATTTTTGGGTGGATCAAGGAAGCCTTCACAGTTATCTCCCCTGAATTACAACTATATGTACACAGCACAATATCTAAATGAGGCGAAGAAGGCAGCCATTAAGCTAGTTTATTCAGAAACACATTCACTGGTCAAAAAAATCCTGAGTAAATTTTGATAAATCTACCGTTGTCTCTCCAACTCAAAAATACTCACCTCAAAATGGGGGTGGGGGGTTTAAGATAAAAAGAAGCGTGTACACAATAATAAATTTGTACGCTCAAGAAATTGTGAATGGAAAAAAATAATCCTAGTTCACTCTGCGTGGTTTTGAAAGCTTCAGTTCTGCACTTTCACTCACACGTAAAAAAAATTCTCAATTCTATTTTGATATCATTAGAGATGTGGTTCGCATCATATTTACGTCATTTTTAGATGGTAACAAAATGTGTTCTTTCCAGTTTAAGTTTTCATAGAAAATAGAGCACCCCACTCAAATCGACAAAGAATGCCCTGAATCGAAGAACACACAAGATGAGACATGCAGGAGGTGAAAAGCACAACATTTGCTTGATAAGAATGATTTATATTGCTAAAAGGGGAAGAACTCATGAGCTCATTAGCTTATTTTTTCCAGAAAAGACTTCCTCCCGCAAAAAACAAACTCATAGTGGAAGAGTCCATCGTTTCAAATTGCAAATAGATATTTTTATCAGCCAACTTGCTACCTGAAAGTGGAAAAGTCCATGGTTACGGAGAGAGAACCAAGCTAATCAAATTGTTCATTAGGTATGTAGATGTGAAAACGGGCTGCGTACCAGTAGCCAATGGATCGGGCACTGATGTCGGTTCGCCGATTCCGTTTTCCGCGATATCCGCACTTACATAACGTTAACATTCGCTGACGGAATGTTAACGAGAATTACAGGAAAACAAAATACTACTTGACACCCACTCTGGGATTTATGTTGAACTTCGTAGGAGTTGTCGAAATGAATTCAATAAATATAAAGCATTGACGAGCCAGGAAAATCCAATATATACTTCGCTTAGCTTTTTGATGTTTTGCGTACTTCTGTGTTGGTTTTATACAACTAATAAAAACAAAGAACGTGGGCGTTTCAATCTAAGGAGATTTCCACGTGGATGTTTTGATTTAAAGGGATTTCCACCCGAAATGTGGGTATTTTAATGGTGGAAATTTCCGTTATTGCAGTCCTATGGCTAACTCGACTAAATTTTTGCTCTATTGCGATTGATGGCAACTCAGTTAAATCTATGAGTCAGGGCTTTTATCTCGCAATGAATAACTATTACACTTGCCACCTTCCGAAGTTAATGGATCAACGTAGTATCCAAAGGAGTGTTTATACGAATGTATCCTATTGCCACCGACTAGAGGCGTTAAAATGTCGAGATTTTAAACGTTGGGAGCGAGGTGGTGCGCTGAAACAGCAGTGGATTGAAGTGTGACTGCATAATCTTTGCTCTATGCGCTAAGTGGTGTTAGAAATCTTTTGTATAACTTTTCTTATGCATGAAAACATCCTTTTCCTTTTCTTTTTTTTTTACAATTTTTATGAATAGGGTAATTTGACATTTGATAAAGTACTTTTATAAAACAATATGATATTGCATTTCATTAAAAAAAAAAAAAAAAAGCTACTTAAATGGGCTCACTAGCAATAATGTCTGCTGCGGAATTGATACCTTTTATCCTTCTGAATCCAAAAGATCTAAAATAAATAGCCAAATTTATTTTCAGGTTTAAATGCTGAATTTATGATCAGGTTTACATCTAAACTATAATTTAAAAATGAAAATAAAAACAAAAATATTTTATCGAAATAGCAATTTCTGACATCTTGACGCAACCCCGAACTTGTAAATCTAGATGAAAAACATCTAAACAATGGATTTCAATTACTTCCCATTCTGTCGTCTACTTTTTTCGTTATGGAATTTAACGCAGTTTGTTACCTTGACCTCAATTGATATTAATACTAAGTAGTATCAAACTTTGGTTACATACAACAAAATTTGAACAACTATTTCGCGAATTATTCGGCCTTCCTCGTGTCTCTGCTGTATCCAATGCAACTCATGTTCAATAAGCACACTGAACAATCAGGGATTAGAAGTAACATACACACAGGCGAGTATCTGAGCAACCTCAGATCTGCAGACGACATTGCCCTTTTCGCAGAGAACCTACACGACCTCCAACTAATGATAGATGAACTAAATGAAGAAAGCAAGAAAGTCGGCCTACCCATGAACTGCAGCAAGACGAAGATCATGTGCAACAACCACATCGGAGATAAAAACACTAAGATCAAAATCGAGGACACACAACTGGAGGAAGTAGATCACTACATCTACCTGGGACAACAAATCTCCATGAGACCCTCAAGAGAAGAAGAAATCAAGCGAAGAATCACACTAGGATGGCAAGCCTTTGGCAGAGCTAGCTCAGCCTTCAAAAATAATAGGATCCCATTTATTCTAAAGAGAAGGGTGTATAACAAATGCATCCTCCCAATAGTCACTTATGGAGCTGAAACATGGAACCCAAACAAGAGACAGATCCGCAAATTGAGAACCATGCAACTTGCACATGAAAGAATTATGCTGGGCCTCGCATGGAGAGACCACAAGACAGCACAGTACATTTGAGAAAAGACAAGAGTCAGGGACATCATAGAATCCATTAAAAATCTCAGACGGCGGTGGGCTGGCCATATTGCAAGAAAAGCGGACAACCGATTGACATCACGACTCACAACATGGATCCCCTGAGATCACATGTGAAACTGAGGCCGGCAGAATATTCGATGGAGAGACCAGCTAGACAAGTTCAGAAAGTACCGGCTCCGCGACGCCCATGATAGAGAATTGTGGCGAATCCTGGGGAGGTCTATGTCAAACGACGGACGTTAAAAGACTGATGATGATAATGACACCCAGGAAATATAAACTCCAATGACTGGTGTGTTTACAATATTGCCGCCACGACGCCCATGATCGATGGCTTTGACGGAAATAGGGGAAGGTCCATGTCCAACAACGGACGTTAAAAGGCTGCTGCTGCGATGAGTATCCTCCCCCAGAGAAAAATCAGTCAAAAAACTGAAAATGATGATATTAGCCCGTATAATTCATGGAATAATGACAGAACTTTATTTCGATTGCAAAAATGACAAATGAACTCACTAAACCAGACGTCGGCAAACTTTTCTGAAAGTGGGTCTGATTGGCAATGTGTTTTTAGATTGGCAGGCCAGGATAAACTAAGTTAAAAAAAAAAAAATCGGCGAAATTGCTTAATGAGCGAAATTCTTATATTTTCTGAAAATGATTTTTTTTACTTTGATTACATTAATTTTCGATCGTTGAAAATAGTTGCTTTTATCCTTGTTTTGATTAAATGAACTTTTGATCAAATTAAAACTGCCTACATATTTCTATTTATTTATTTTCTGTAAAAATAGTTAAAATTCCGCTAATAAGGCAATTTTGCTGATTTGGCGTAACAAAATTTGTATAAAGCCGTGGGAACGGCGTCCATGCACACGCACTCACTGAGACACACGCCCACCCGTACATGTTTCACTGGCAAAAATATACAGGCGATGTATATATATATATATATATATATATATATATCATTTCACACACACACACACACACACAAATATAAACATTCGCAAACAACCGAATCGTCAGCACACATGCACTGACACAGTTACCCAGAAACTGCTCAACTCAACCAATATACACCCACCCGAACCACCACTCACACATAATCCTACACTCATATAATAGTGTGTATGTATAACTAAGTATCAGCTTACAGAATCTTTCCCCAACCCCACCATATAAATATGAATCTTCCTTCCCAGCCCTCTGTTTTTCCCACGGTTTGTGCCATCACTTAACAATTCTTGGTCTGATGAAGCCGATTCATGGCGAAATTATCACCACAAATGTGAATAAACAATAATATATTCGTACTTGCACTTGGATTCCTGATTGTCTTTTTTTCACCATAACAACGGATACATCACATCCAATCACACAAATATATATATGACACACTAATTCTCATTCTATTTATTCTTTTGTGCCCTCAAATTAGCCGGAACGGTGCATTGTAAATATATATTTTGAATCAATGTACCCCTTAGACACGCTCCCACGCCGTTGACACGTTTTGCTTACCGGATCGTTACACTCGCCACCGTAGGCAGCCTTGTATCCCTTCACTTCTTTTTTGTACCCGACATAAGACTTTCAGTCATTTATGAATACGTTGAATAATATTTTACAATTTTGAATAACTGTAAACTATTATACATTTCTTTTAGCAGGTGTATAAAGAAACTGTGGTTCAAAATTTGTGCTTCCTATCATCAAAATTGAATATAAATTCTGATCAATTAGCACCGACCTATATGCAAATTCAGCATGCTTCATCTTTGAAAATGTCACAGAAATACATTGTGCCAAATGCCAAAATTAACTGTCGGGTTAAAGATTTCAAAGCAGAATATTCTTCATGGGGGTAGCATTTGTAAAAGTCAGTAGGTTTGATGGGAGGGCTTTACTGACTCATAAACAAAAGTCATTTTTTATTTCATGGATAATATTAAATGAACAATATGAAAATTATTCTAGAAAATTCTGAAAAAAAAAAGAAAAAAAGAAAACGCAGACGGTATGAAATGTCACGATGGCTCCGATTTAGCCCGTAGACATTTTGCAATTAGTGCACAGATTAATGTGTGCACAAAAGATTTCAAACTTTGAAGATAGCTTACCGAGTTTCTATTGGAAAAATATTGATTCCTTACGTCGAATTCGGAGATACATTGCTCACTGGCTGCAAGTTGCTGAACCCTGTACTCAACCATCCCGATCCTATTTACCCTGTTTCTTGGATTCATACTCCTTTGAACTAGATCTCAAGACGTTTCAAACTATAGTTTCCTTCAGATTGCTCAAAGCTTTTTTTCTAAATTCAGATGCAATCAAGTCTTTCTCATCTAAACTTTTAAAAGGTAATAGTTACAAAACTGTTTCTTGGAAACCGTTTCACGGTTGGCATTGTGTAATTTAGGGGAAAATATTTGTCTAGGACAGTGGTTCTCAAAGTCTGGTCTGCGATACCTATATAGGGGGTCCACGAAAGGAAAATCAGTAAAAAATGAAGTGAAAAATAGTTTTTAAAAAATATATTAAATGATAATAATAATAATAATAATAATAATAATAATGATAATAATGAAAAAAAAGATAACCGAAAATCCACAGCTATCAATTTTTACCTACTTTAAGGGTGGAAGTGCAGATGAAATACATGCTCTAAAAGGGGCAGTTGTCCTAAAAAGATTAGGAAACACTGGTTTACATTGTAAATTTATAGATCAAATGTTATCCTCTATAAGCAATAAGCTTCTATATTAACGTTTGTCCATTCTTCAAGCTATCATTTATATACTTCACTAACCAAGAAACAGACTCGCAAACTGAGAAGTATGCAATGCGCACATGAGAGAATCATGCTCAACCTCACATGGATGGATCACAAGACAGCACAATGCATCAGGAAGAAAACAGGAGTCTGAGACATCATAGAATCTACAAGAAAACTCAAATAACAACGGGCAGGCTATGTTGCAAGAATGACAGACAACCGATGGACATCACGACTCTCAACATGGATCCCCAGAGATCACAGACGAAACTGAGACCGACAGAACACAAGATGGAGAGATGAACTAGACAAATTTGGAAAATACTGGTTCCGCGACGCCCATGATAGAGAAATGTGGCAGATCCTGGGGAATTCAACGACGGACGTTAAAAGACTGATGATGATGATTCTCTAAATGCCTTTTATTCTTTCCAGCAACGTTTTTATGGGAACAAGGATTTTCTGTCTACACAACGATAAACACGATCATCTTAATAGAATATGTGCCGAGGGAGATATAAGAATACAGCTGTCTACCATTAAACCAAACTTCAAATAGAAAACAATAATTGAATTTTCTTTCATTTCCTCTTCTTTTGGGGTGAAACTTTTTTTCGAGAGAAAAGTAGTTTCAGAAAACTGATGGTCTATTTTTACTATAAACATCTAAACATAAATAAAATCTTTAGGGATCTGCCTATATTTTTTTTTTTTTGGAGGACACTAAAGAGTTCACGGGGGAAAACGTTTTAGAACCACTGGCCTAATATATGTGTGTGTGTACAAATATTTATAAATATATATATATATATATATATATATATAGATATGTAAATGTATTTATAAATATATATAGATATGTAAATGTATTTATAAATATATATAAATATGTATATAAATATGATTATATACATAAATGATTTATAAATAAATATATATAAATATTTTTATATATATATATTTTTTACACACATACATATGCGTGTGTGTGTGTGTGTGTGTGTGTGTTTACATTCAAATTTTTTGCTCAAAATAATTCTGCGTGTGTCCAATCAGATAAGTTATGAGCTCTGACATTCTGACAGGAAACTTATATACAACTCAAAAGTATGACGCTGGATTTGAAGAAATACTAAGAGTTACTTTACAAGGAGCTAAGTATAGAAATGCTTATGTGAATTCTTTCAAAACTGGTCCATACCGACATAGAAGGAAGGGTTCACAACTCGTATATGAATTACAATAACCGAATATTTACAGGCATCCCTCGGTATAGCGCGGTTCGTCATATCGCGAACCGCGACATAAAGCGGGTGGATCATGGACCCGAACATTTTTGCTTAGATTACCATCCACACGTTCAGAACAAAACGAATAAATGCAGTCAATCAGAAGACTCACTTGACATGACTAAATTTCTACAATTTACAGTCAATTAACATTTACTGAAATAATTGTGACGAAAACAGCGTCTTCGTTCACTCGTAATCGACTTGATTATTCACGGTTGAGTTATAACGCAGTTGTCTTTCTTAGACCTCAGAAACCGCGTTCTTAAGGGGAACTAATGTATAACTAATTTTGTAGGTTACCACTGTTGGGTGCCTAACTGGTGGAACGATGAAATAAAGGCACGATTGGTTTTTCAATTTTTCGTAGTTCTTGCCGTCAATTTTGAGATTTGAATCCTCATTTTCTGTCTGAATGTTTGAGATTGGGGATTACGTATAAATATCTTGGTCTGTCTTATTGGTACGCCGTTTCAGCCGCTTTAAATTACAACCTTCTTCATGCAGGTGTTGTAGATTGTGATACTTCGGGAGACGAAGACGAGTTCAGAAGATTAACCAAGATGAGGAAAACAACTTGAAAACATCATCTATATTCTTCGAAAAAGTCAGCTCTTTGATCCATTCTCTTAGCTGGCCTGTCAATTTTATAGAGTCATCTGGTAAAACCCAGTTCAAATAATTTACGCCTCTATCATTCCCTTGAGGGGCGTTCGAAAACTCAAGGGGGGACTTGGGAGAAGGTAAAGGGGCGTAGGGGGTGTCGAAAGTCAAAGGATGGTGAGTGGGACACCAGGGTAAAGAATACAAATCCATACCAGCTACGCACAAAATCGAATGTCTGAAGAGATGATTTTACAGTAGAGCTGTTTGAAGTTCAAATATTCTCCTTTTTTTTTTATTTAAAGAATGCTATCAACTTATTTAGATGATTCATATTTGAAAAAGGAAAAATTAAAATTCATTTCTCAATGTATCAATACTGATCAACTTTACGGGGATGGGCGCTAATGATATGTATGCTCTACAAAGGGCGATGATCCAAAAATGTGTCACTGAATTTTTGAGATGAGGTATTACTATTATTTCTATTATTATTCGGACTATCCTCATCTTGGTTATTTTTCATACAACGTTTCGGCCGTTGTACTCTACAGTCTTCATCAGGTATCATCTGGTAGGTGTGGAGAAGTAACGAACCGAACTCTTTATTTAACCGACGGGGGTATATTGACCGCACTCCCCTCTTAGCAGTAGTAGTATTTTTTGAGTTATTATTGTCTCACACTGGGATTGAACCTAGAACCATTCGATTACTTGCAGTAATTCTATCTGATTCTGTAACCACTACGCTACCAGATGATACCTGATGAAGGTCGTAGAGTACAACTTCCGAAAAGTTGTATGAAAAACAACCAAGAAGAGGATAGTCCGATTAATGATAGAAATAGAATGATCCAAAAATGTTTGGGAAGCATCGTTTTGCAAAGTAAATTCGTAA
Organism: Thysanoteuthis rhombus; assembly: GCA_963457665.1. Lineage (NCBI taxonomy): Eukaryota > Metazoa > Mollusca > Cephalopoda > Oegopsida > Thysanoteuthidae > Thysanoteuthis > Thysanoteuthis major. The sequence continues at coordinate 23,439,750 of OY735225.1, read as the reverse complement.
ATTTAATTTTAAACAATAAACCCCTTTATTGGCATTTGTACAACCTCCAAGTCAGCATTTATGAACTCCACTTTCTCTAAATGCCTTTTGTTTTCGAGACGCATTATTCTATAAAGGAATGGAAAATGATAGACTGTATCATCGTTTTAGGATTTAAATTTTCGTTTTCCTTTTTTCATGACGTAAAACTAAAATAAGATCAGATGTACAGCTGTTCTTGTTTTTTTTACACTTGGAGCCAGTATATCTGAAGTTTTATGGCCTCAGCCTCCCTAAAATGACCTTTCTAGAACTAATTTGTGTTATGTTATCTGTATAGTACTAAAAGTCGGATTCTCTTTATCTGTTTATGACCTCTAAATAACTGAAAAAGTGCATTAGAGCCAGATATATTAAATAAGGCATCTCTAAAGGCGCCAACTCAGAGAACGCAAAAAAAAAAAAAAAAATGAAAGGAATCTGGATGATATGCAACTATAAAGTGTGGGCTATGTTCGCGCTCACCCCTGTCTATAGCATAATGACCAATTTGAGACAGGAAGATAACTATTAAATGCTAATTATAGAGCAGCCCCCTTATTATCTATTTGCAAAAAAAAATCTGGTCACACCAAATAGCACTAATTTTCCCTCAAAGGGTAACCCAACGGGTCACAGAGTAGTTTAGTAGCAATTAAAAAAAGCCCCAGTTCATTTTCGCCAGGAATTCAAGTCAAATTAACAGAGTCTCCTTTGGTTAGCGGCGATCATTTAATATTATGTCGATTATATACGTGCCATATATCGAACTTCATATGGGAAAATATTGATTTTTAATGTCCAAGTTTGAAAGTGTTTTGATTTGATATCAGTTTTAAGGCTTAAGAACCTTTTAAAGTAGAAAGCACTCAGAGAACACATACCTTTGTCAACGCCATTATCTTTACAAATTGAATGAAAATCAGTTCACAAATAATGGCGATGCAGGAGAGGTATCAGTAAAAGTTTTCTGGATCCACCCCAAAATTTAATCACTTCTCCCGTAACCTATTCCTCACCCCTCCGTAGAACTTATTTTTTTGAGATATCGTATGGATAGGCAACGGATGGGTAGAAGGAGAGACGGGCGAAATCAATACATATGCCTCTATCAACTAATCAAGTGAGAATTCTAATATGTTTCGCGGTTTCTTGCGATCTTCAGGAAGATTGCAGCTTCTGACACTGCATAACCTGAATGGCTGAAATGGCCATATGACCCCTGTTTCGGTCTAAAATTGAATTCTTTAATCAAATAATGAGAAAATTTGAATTCTCCATGTATATTCAACCCCAAAATATATCAATTGTCTTTTTTATTTATGCAATACGTATATTCGATCCTGGAAGGGTTAAAAGGAAAATACATCGTTATTCTTATAATTCATCAATACATTTTCATTGAATATTAGTTATATCAAATTTAGGTATAATCATTACATTGTTGGATCACTTGTCTAGTACGTTGGTCCGAAGAGTTTAAATTATAAACTCATAGATTTAACTTTCTACAAACAATAAACTTTCATTATATTTCAAAAGAGAAAAGAAAAAAAAATCAATATTTTTCCTATCCTAAATTCGACATTCCGACAGCATCAATTTATACTAGAGTGGAGAAAAACTGACTAGGTCACCGTTTTAAAATTTAAATTTTATATTTTTCCTCTCGTGACATAAAAAAGATTATAACAGATCAGCTTTCTCTTGCTTTTTGCATTTGGAGCCAATATATATATATATATATATATATATATATATATATAAAGAATGAAAAGGGACGTGATCCCGTTAGATAACAGAAGCTAAGTGTGGGCACACTGGAGACACTTTCTGGGGCTGCCTGTTTTACAATGTTCAGAAAATATTTTTTGCGTGACGGCAGTTTCTCACAGAGTCAAAAATTTTCACTGCATGTTTTCAACATGTTAGTATATTCATGGTCATGTGAAATTCCAGTGATTACATCTGCACAGATGTTAGTTTGTCATGGACCCAGAGCAGTCTTATCGCATGGGCACACTAAGCAGTTGCTGAGGCGATTTTAGGGGCCCCAAAATTCAATTCGAAAAATAAACTCAGTTTTAATGTGATAAGGACCCAGGGGTCTCCAATGTTCTTAAGATGGTCCTGCACCAACCACAACAAGTAGTATGGTTACTTGCAACAAGAAATTAATCTGCTCTCTGTGATTAGATCACATATTTGTGAGACGTCAACGAAATTCTTTTTCAATCAAACAAGATAGTATAAACAATTGATACTAGTCTAAAAAGCCCACAGTTGGCAAATATTATCTTAGTGGCATTCTCATAAAGAAATAGGAAGTTGAAAATATCTGGCATACACAAGTACATGAAACTCAGACGAAGAAAAAGGGAGACCAAATGTTCAGTGTGGCTGTAGTTTGGTTTCAACCTAGTTTGATCCAAGGCAACAATAATAGCGCACTGGCTTATGAATTGTTGCTCTCCGGGGGCTACTTTCATCTAGGTCTATTCCATCTATAATGCACCAAATGTGAAGTAGACATCTAGCAGGAAATCTCGTCCGTAGGGTACGTCTTGAGCGTGAGTATATTATTTCAGTACAAAGTATTTTTTTCAATTCATGAGAAAATGGGTTAAGAGAAAGTGAATTTATATAAAGGAAAGTCGAAAAGCTATTGCTGACTATGTGTTTATTGGGCCTAATCGTATTTGCATAGACACAAGGATCAACAACCAGGGTCAATGAATGAAGCGTTACCTTCTCAGTCTGCTTATTTGCAAGAGAATAAGGAAGCGGGTCAAACTAAAAATAAATAAACAAGGTTGTTACGATCAAAAAGACGCAAAAGGCGTCATGCTATGTGCACGGCCTTGGAAGTGCGTGCTTTTTTGTGGATCAAGCCTGTTGGCTTTGAGACCAATTTTTCTTATTTGTAAAGGTTTGTATAAATTTGGCAAGCAAGGTTGTACCGACGAGTAGTCAGTTATGGCTCATGTCACGAAAAAAGAGTTGATATGAAGTTGATTCTCGACCGGGGTTCAGTAGGAATCGACGGTTCCGCGTGAGTATATTAGGGGTTTCGCGAAGGTTTTATACATTTGTGAAAAAAAAGTACCTGACTTTTGCTTCATTTAAAAAAAAAAAATTATATTAAAAGAAAAAAAAATTTCAACGAGTAAAATTAACCATGACTTCACTCAGAAAACTATTTTTCTTTGCATCAAACCGGTTATTTGGTAATTGTATAAGCTTGCCTTCTGTGTCATTTTAAACTGATAAATTTTATGAAAGTTAAGCCAAGTTTGAAAATTTCTTCGACTTCCGTAATGTATATTTTTTACATCGAATGGTTGATGAGGGGCTGAAATGAAACGAGGATTTTAGAAATTTCACCGAAATGAACAGATATGAAGGGAACTATCTTCCTGTACACTCACTGTAGAATACCGATATTGCCTTCAAGATCATGATGCATAGACATTTATGAACATATATTTTCATGCAGGGGCTCCTTGTGATATGAAAATTATTTCGAGGGGTTCTTTTGTCTCCATGCAGTGTTGGGGGTGATCAATTTGAAACAATTGGAAAAGGTGGTGAAAAACTTTTAGAGGAACATAGTTAGTGATGACTAAAGTAAAATCCGAATTGAAAAATAAGCAAAACAAGCGTGAATGCTGCCGAGCACAAACTAAACGACCAATTTAGCATAAACTCACATGATAAATTATAGAAATCATTTTGGGTAGTTTTTCAAAAAACAAAGAATCGTTTTTTTCCTAGACGTAATAAGGAGTAAAAGTTCAATTTTTTTAGCCCTCTAGCTCCATTGGTGCAGTCTGTTTGCGCGACACATGATAGCTAGCTAGCTAGCCAGACAGACAGACACACTTGAAAACCGGAGAAACTTATTTTGTCAGTTTTGGTAGACAATTTCTCACAGTGAGTGAATGGAATCATACAATGTCGTCAAACTCCTAGTTGGAGTTGTCTTTGCTTTTTAACCCCTGTAATAAGAACAATCCTCACCGAATATAGATTAGTAAACTCTTCATTGCTCGTTTATCCCGTCAGGTTAGACCAAACCTGTGTATAAAATCAACATTTTCCGACTGTGATTTGGAATCACGACCATGTCTTAGGAAGGCGGCTCTCACAGCTAAACTGACAAGTTTTATATTCGTACGTATTTATCATATATACAATACAGAAGTTGCTGTAGTCAGCCTCAGTCTAAATAGAAGTAGGAGTGGAGTTTGATCTTGCAGCAGCCAGGCTTGTTTTTCCAGTTTAGTGACTCTGTTTAGGGGCGTCAGTTACAAACTAGAAAATCAAGATTGTTTTGAAAATTAAAAAGCTAATCTGTCTGGCCAAGCAACTTTTTAATTCTATTTTCAACTTCCACACAATGTTCCTTCTACTTTTAAGTAGTCAGGGTGCGCAAAAATTGTATGTTGTACATTTTCCTGTAACAAAAATATGTACATACAGAAGGCTTACATAAATATAATCTTGAAATCGTTTAGAAGATAATTTTGGCGCCTTATCTCTTATGGCAAATAAAACTGCATTGTCTGCTTCTAATATGATACAAGTATGATTGTATTCTACGAAGTTGTGATTTTAAGTATGAGAAATATATAAGTGAAATTATTAATTTACAACATTACTCCATGTCCGTTGTTCCGAAACTTTAAAAATTCAAGAACTCTTTCTATAAAGAGTATATTCTAGTTCAACTCTGTTTTTAGCATTCGGTGGACTTCCAGCCTACCAAGGGGATGGTCATAAAAACTTGTCGGAATAAAGTCCTAGTCTCGACCAGACGTGACTTGCGAGATCACTGAGCTAACTCGTGCAACAGAAACCAGGGTTTCGACACCGGCCTTCAAACTCCATTGGTAGTTGTCTCCTAAGAGACAGGACGCATTTTCATTGTTATGTAAACAGCTAAAAGACAAACTCAGGCAATTGCCTGGACGTCAAGTGGTAGGGGGGTGTCGTGGGTCTGGGACAGAATGTCTTCTCAAATACAAATGGGAAAATGAATGAATTAAAAACAGTCAAAATGAGAGAATTCCTTGCAACGAAGTCAGGTTCTTTAAGGAATATAAGATGTTACTATACTTCAAAGGGTACCAAGAACCCTAGGGCCGGTCTTGTGTAGTGGTAAACTTGGAAGTTAAGTTTATGGAAGTAAAATTTCCTGATAAAGCTGACTCGAAATGGTAACATTAAAAAGTTTCATCGCATATTCGAAGAATTAAGGGGTCAACAACTGAAGGAATTTAGACTAGTTGACTCAGTCAGTTCTTTACAGGAGTGGTTAAGAAATCGAGCGTTAAATTGGTGGAGCCATGGATTATGATGTTAGTCAACATGCACACATGGAGGCAACGCATACACAGAAATCAAAATACACGGCAAGCCACAAAATTTACACATGAAAGTCCGTTTATAATCGGAATTGACAAGTTATACGTACATAAAAGACTTGAACGTGTTGGATCTGTGTCATTTTCCTGACTCAGATTACCGATCACTTGCTCGACTCTAAATTACCCGAAAAACAAAAGAAAACAATTTGAGGACTTTTTCTTTCATGGTGTGTTATTTACAAAACCACCAGTTGACTTTTTTCTAAAATCAATGCGATGGGTGTGTGTTTACGATTTATGACAAGAAAAAAGCATCTTTTCCAAAACTTGCAATTGTAATATTTATTTACGGTAAGATTTAGTATTTCCAATATATATCGTGTATAATACTTATGAAGAAAAAAAAAATTTATACGATACTCAATTAACAAACGAGTGTACACATCTGTACACATAAGATCGTGCATAAAAAAGTATCGCCCATCATAAATCTTATAAGCGATAAATTAAGTCTTATCGTAAATAAATGGCACATTTACAAATTATGCATTAAATAATTTTTTCCCCATAAATCGTAAACATACCACCATTGTACTAATTTCAGACAAAAAAAACTCAACTGGAGAGAGGCTCTCGGATTGACCTCCTTTGTTTTTTCAGGGAATTCAGAGTCGACCAATCGGCGTGGAGCAAACGAACAATCAGTAATATGAAATTCGGAAAATTGAATGCCATGAATTATATATCTGAAGCAAAAACACGCAAATACATGCCAGCAAAACTCCAAGTAGATTTTTAGGGAAGACAAATCGATTTTCGTAACTTATTCTTCTATTATTGAAAATCCGAATTACAAGCAATAATTTTATTAATCTAAAACAATTGGAGGCGTTATAATGAAATGAATTCTAAAATGAATTCCAAGCAATAATTATCAGTTCATTCCTCATTCGAGATACTAATTTGATTACAGTATTTTTATAAGGGGGTGTCCCTTTTGCACCCACATAAATTCGATCAAATTTGAACTTGATTAAGGCTCAGAGCTTAACATTTCTTGGTGTGGACCTTCTATTTTTGTATTCAGCTATTATCAAAATAAAATCAAAACATACATGAAATATTCATAAAATGATGTTTATTTTAACGTTAAGTCCTTTATGGATAAACGTAAGAGAAACATAATACATTCACAAACAAAGTGGAACACATTATGAAAAAGTTTTTGAAAAAACATGGGTGGGCGGCTAAAATCATGAACCCGATGCAACTGCACGGTTTGCTCTGCGTTAAGTCCGTCCTTGTTTGTGGGCCAGTCCAAAGAAACGCTGTCAACGAAAGCGGTGTAGTGAAAGTTCGTTGTAGAAGTAAATGTATAAATAGTGTAAAGAAGGAGTCCAACTATAAATAAATTATTGTCAACCATAAAAAGAGTGGATTAACAAATGCTTGCAGTCGAATAAAATATCTATGTACATACTATGGTGCATGGTTTTAAAGAAAAGAGCTGGAATACAGGGTCGGTTTCAGATTTCGAAAACTGTTTAACTATACTTTGCCCTAGTATTTGGGGTTCGGACCCACCGCTCATGCATCCCCGCCTGCTTATACAAAGATCCCCCAGGGGAAGATCAGTTTACATCATCTTCAAGTCTAGAACTTGATAGTTGAGATGTTCAGTTTAATTCACCTCCAGCGCCGTATTAACCATGACGCACAGGCCCAGGCTACCAGGGCGGATTTAGGGGGGGGGCAGATTATGACATGGCCTAAGAGATATTTTTCTTCTTTTACATTAACCCTTTCGGTACGGATGTCGGCTCCTTGCTAATCAGCGCGGAAAATCTTTTGTACTTGTTATCTGTATTTATGGTAGGTGAGTGGCAAGTTGTTGACCTTCACCTCAGGCCCCCCATTAAGCTTAATCCGACCCGGTGAACTTCAGTTTTCAACAAAATAGGAAAGTTGCTAATGAAAAAAAAAAAAAAAAAAAAAACTGATTCAAATTGAAAGTTTGACACTCATGAATTTACTGTATTTACTCGTGTACAATGCGATCTTGGATATAATGCGACCCCCACTTTTTGTTGCTTAAAATAAGAAAATATATGTCATAGTATAATAATGCTACCACCCAGTTTTGACCCTATTTTTTTTAATGTAAAATTTTTCGCATTATTCCAGTTTAATTAAGCGTAAAAGAATCAAAGAATGTAGAAAAATCATTAGTCGAAAAGTGCAATGAGAGGCATTTCAATTGGTTTTCATTTAAATGTCAGTATTTACGATTATTTACTAATCAATGGGTTCGTCTCCATACACAGGGCCGGCGCAAGGACTCCATGAGCCCTAGGTGAGACTTGATATTTGCGCTCCCATTTGTATTCTAACAACTGATTTTTTTTCTTTCAGTTTGAAGTGCGCCCTTAGCGACCACCTAGGTTCTGTCTTTACTCTATTAACTTCAACTGATGCAAAACTTTGACGTACAACAATTTTAAATCATTTGAGAGAAAAGAATACAGTAAATGATTAGTATTCACGAAAACAATTGTTGCCAGGATTGCACTTGGGCCATACAGTACAGTTTCTCAGGGTCCTCCAAAATATATCTTGAAATTTTTTTTAATGTTTTGTTGGTGGTAAAAGTTTTCTACTAAACTTGTTTTAAGATTTATCGTGTTATATAGAGTTAGATTATTGATCCATAAAAAAAAAATTAAAACAAAATTTTATGAATATTTGATTTTTGTTTCGATTTGTTAGAAAATGATTGCTAAATACAATGAAAAATAGAAAGGCACCCAAGAAATGGGCACATCAATATTAAAATCCACCCTGCATTCTGCCACCCCACCAACTTCGAATGATGCAAAACCTGGTGCAACTTAGCGAAAGTAGTCCGATTGGAATTCTTAGTGAAAAATTCCCACTTGAGCACACTCAGTGTTAAAAATGGCGCATAAAAAGAAATAATAGATTTCATGTTAGAATGACAGAAATAAATACATAAATAATGTTTGGATTACTCTGACAGAATTTCAAGTTGATTTTTTTTCTTTACCTCCTTTCATTAATTTCTTATAGATCTCTTATCTCCGTGATGTCCACCGAATTTCAATCGGGATCACCTTCTTTTTTTTTTTTCGCAAAGTTGTACCTAGAACCTCAATCCACGCTACTCCGTGGGAATTTGAGGGTAAATAAACAACCAATTATTAGTGTTTGCAAATAACTAGTAGCATTAGTACAGTTGTAGTGGTTTGAATAAGTGTTGTTAGCATTGTCCGTTAACTTACCTGGGGTTGTTGTTCAACAAGCTGTATCACAACAGACTACTTGAAGCACAGTGAAGACAGGCGCGTGCTTAATGGTAGCTATCCAGCCTGAAACTTAGCAAAACAACTACAAATATGAAGGCCCAGTCAGAATTCGTGCTTAGATGAGAAGGAAGGGCGGTAGAAGATTTCACCAGGGGTTGGGAGGTTGCACAGAGTTTGCTCTCTTACTAGCGCCCCACCCACTACTTACGACCATCGAAGGCACTTTACAACCAACCACCCCTATGACGGAAGTAGAATGGAAACTTCCAGTTGAGGAGAAACATGTTTAGTCAATTAGCAAAAGCAAAAAAACCCGCCTTCGCTTCTATCAGTTTGGATGAATCCATTACTGAGTGACGTAATGGGGTGGGCAATTTATGTAAGTAGGTGTATATATGTTTTGTGTATCTATCTATCTATTTATCTATCTATCTATCTATGACTTCTACTGTTTTAATTTGATGTTTTTGTTGTTGTTGCTGTGGTGGTTGTTGTTGGATTTCTCGTCGCAGTTAAAAAAAAAAAAAATTCGATTTTGGCCGTGAGAAAATCCATCACCGCATCAAGTTTCTTTTTTCTTTTCTTTTCTTTTTTTTTGTTATTCCTTCTTCTTCATCATTTTTTTTTCATTTTTTTTTTTTTTTTTTTTTTTACCTCTGCCAACGAAGTTGGAAGTTATATGTGTATTCACTCCCCCGGTCTGTCTGTTAACCCAATATCTTCAATTTTTTTTTAATGGATTTAAATAAAATTTGTGCAGAAGGGTGTCATGGGCTAAAGAAGAATTGATTAAATTTTGGATATGATTCAGAATTTTGTATAACAGCCCCCCCCCGCTCCATTGTAGCTATTTGTCTACCCACGAAATATCTCCAAAAGTTTTCAATGCATTGCAATGCAATTTTCTGTAAGGGTAAGAAGGAGTTGATTGTATTTGGGGAGGACCCAGGAATCTTTTTCCAGTTGAAAGATATTTTTTCATACAATTATCTACATACACATCATCTTTGAAGATTCTTAATGAATTTAAGTTACAGTGTGGGCCATGGACTGAGGAAGAACTATTCAAATTTAGAGGTGGATATAGGGATATTTCCTTGTTAACGCCACCCCCGACATCCTAGCTATATATGAACTGATTTTCATTCAGTTTTTCGTGAAAATGGTGGTGCAGGATGCCTAAGCGGTTGAGAATACCGAGAATGAATTCAGCGAGCCGAGTTCAAACTCTAGTCGAGTCAGTTTCAGTTCACTTCGGACTAATATCTTAGAAAAGGCATGAATCCAACTCTTCTCCAAGCTATGAGCAAAATAGAGCACGATGGAATGAATGACACCACTTGGGGTTCTTGTAGCTTGTAAGTCAATTTCACATATCACAAACCGAGACAAAGAAACCTGTGATATACGGAGCCCAGGCAGAAACAGCTGAAGCCGTAACCAGCATTAAGGTACTTACTAATTAACATTGCGACAATGGTGTTGGCAGCAGTATGCACTCTCTGGGTGCTTCCAAGTATTTTATTTCTCTCTCTCTCTCCCCCCTCTCTCTCTCTCACTAATTCTCTTCCTCTTTTATATTTTCTTCCAACTTTTGCAGTTTTAGGGTTCTTGCCTTCCCATAGGATAAAAAAAATATTCATAGAAAATTAGACGGAAAACATTTCATTTAAATATATATATCTATTATCATTATTTGATTATATTAAGATATTTCATGATACAATATACGATTACTTGGGATTGTTTGAGTTATTTATTTATGGAATTTATTTATGTAGATATTCAAAGAATAATTAGAACTGGTGCTTTGCCTGAGCAGGAGAGGGAGGATCTGGATACCCCGGACCCCCTTCCCCCTGGACCCCCATCCCACAGGAACCACCCCTGCTGTGTCCTTTTTATGGGTTAAAATTAGCCTTTTAGTAAGCAGTTAAAGACTTACAGTCTTTTATCAGATTTATCCTGAATTCTTAAAATAAACCAGACGCGTAACTGATTACCTAAAAATGAATAAAGATAATCTTACTACATCTGTGAGTCGCTGAGCAGATTATTTTGAGAAAATTTCCTTCCACACTTTTTCAGTTACTGAAGATGGATGAGTCATATGTATCCACTAATGTCCCTCTGCTCGTATGTCTACACAATACTTTCAAAAGTTCCCCATGAATCTCAATGACAGTTTGCAGAAGGCTGGCCCACGGACTAAGGAACAGGTGAATGAACTTTGGGGTGGATCCAGGAATCTTCCACAGTTACCTTCCTGCATCGTAATTATATGTTTGTCCACACAATATCTACATAAGTTATCCATGAATTTGAATGACGTTTTGTGGAAGGGTGGGCCATGGGCTAGGGAACAATTGATTGAACTTTGGGGCGGATCCAGAAATCTTGCTCAGTTACTTCCCTGCATCGTAACTATATGACTGCCCAAATGATATCTCCAAAAGCTATCACTGAATTTCAATGATATTTTATGGGAGAACGTGGCATAGACTAAGGAAGAATTGGTTGAATTTCGGGGCGGATCCAGGAAATTTTCTTCCGGCTGCGAGATATCTTTTTCATTTTCTTCCTATATGTTCATGCATGTATTGGTCCATGTTCGCCTACACATCTCCTAAAGTTCTCAATGACATTTTGTGGAACGGGTGGGCTCGAAGCTAGAAAAGAATCGATTAAATTTTGGGACCGGGGGGATATTTTACAATCACCTCCCCCGCATCATAGCTGTGTATATGAACACATTTTTCATTCAGTTTTAATAACAATGGCTTCGGAAGGGGCGTTCACGCTTATAGTTCTTCCTAGTTACATTCGTGAGTCACTGATCTTTTTAAATATACATTGCCTCACTTTTCATTTCTTTCATCATTAAAAAAATGATTATTAAGCATAATCTACTTTTCTCGATTCAATGGTTTCAAATTACTTGTTGCTTGAGTAGTTTTGAATAACGTTGTACTTGAAATACTGATAAGGATTTATGTTTGAAGAAAGGAATGAATGATTTCATCATAATCATCATCATAATCATCATCATCATCATCATCAGTCTGTTATCACCAGACCCCTCTATCATGGGCGTCGCATAGCCAACACTTTCTGAACTCGTCTAGTTCGTCCTGCTATCTTATACTCTGTCGGCAACGGTTTCGCACGTGATTTCTGGTGATCCACGCTGCAAGTTCTGATGCCCAGCGGTTGTCTGACATTCTTGCAACATGATCAGCCCATTGCCATTTGAGTTTTCTAATGGATTCTATGATGTCTCGGACTCCTATTTTTTTTCTGTAGTACATTGAGCCGTCTTGTGAGCTCCCTATGTGATGTCGAGCGTGATCCTCAAATGTGCACGTTGTCCTCAGTTTGGGGGATGATCTTCTGTTTAGGTCCCAGTTTCAGTTTCATAGGTATACGAAGAGTATATAACTAAGAAAAGTATACACCTAATGTATCGTCTTGATAGTCATCAGATCTGTCGAAACGTCTCTCTGTTAATGGCACCTAGTAATCCCCAATGGTCACCCATCTAAGTGCTTACCAGGCTTGACGTTGCTTAATTTCGATGATCTTACGAGAACTGGTATATCCAACTTGATTTGACCGTAACCTCTCCCTAACCCTGGATAGAAGTTCCTTAATTCTTAGCCTTGTGCTGAGTGCACACTGGAGAGACATTTAGTTCTATTTTTAAAGTTTTCAGTATATTTAGCATGGGATTGAACCATGGCTAACCGAACCAGAGGTGAGTACTTTACCAATGGACTACGATGATAATTTTGCCTTTCCGTTGAAACATACAAGGGATCAAACTTCATGTTTGATCACTGAGAGAGAGAGAGAGGGAATAATTTTTTTCTGTCAAAATTTGCTGTAGAATGTACTTAAACCATATTGTAGTTAGATGACATAACTACATTTGAGCAAATTCTCTTTTGATTTTTGCGATTTACGACATCACAAATAAAGAACATCGTCTCATTGTTTCATGTTTAAAAACCTCCCAAATATTTGCATGAAACTGGACGCACCTTTTGAACGACTATAGCCTTGTGTTAGTAATTTAATTTGATTTAGCGTTATATTTTAATGAGATGAACGTACTTGGCTATTTCCAACAAGTGACTCAGTTCTTGGCACAGTTCCATATACACACTCAGATGTCATTCTCAATTAGATAACGCCAGCTAAAACTGTCAACATCAGTATATTCAACATCGATGTAGTTTCATCGGTTTTCGAATGGGTCTGTATGGCCTACATCTACCTCGGACAACGAGTATCCATGAGACCCTCAAAAGAAGAAGAAATCAAGCGAAGAATCACACTAGGATGGCAAGTCTTTGGCAGGGCAAGCACAACTTTCAAAAATAAGAAGATACCATTAATCCTAAAAAGAAGGGTGTATAACCAATGCATCCTCCCAATAGTCACTTATGGGGTTGAAATATGAAACCTAACCCAGAGACAGATCCGCGAATTGAGAACCATGCAACGTGCACATGAAAGAATGCTTAACCTCACATGGAGAGACCACGAGACGGCACAGTACATCCAGAAAAAGATATCAGGGACATCATAGAATCCATTAAAAATCTCAAATGGCAGTAGGCTGGCCATGTTGCAAGAATGGCAGACAACCGATGGACATTGCAACTCACGACATGGATCCCTCGAGATCACATGCGCAACCGAGGTAGGCAGAATATTAGATGGAGAGACGACATAGGCAAATGCATTAGGAACTGGCTCTGCAACGCCCGTGATAGAAAAGGGTAGCGAATCCTGGGGAAGGTCTGTGTCCAACGACGGACGCTGAAAGACTGATGATGATAATGATATCAAGAAAACAGACAAAAAAAAAATTGTTTTTTTTTTTCAAATACCGCCCACACCTGAATTTACAGAGTGGTTCATGCTAAATTGGTCGCTAAGTCTGTGTTCGGCAGTCCTTCCGCTTGTTTTTTGATTATTCGGAATTATTTTAGTGATCAACGCCCAACAAAAGGCAAGAGAAATAGCTTATTTAATGTCAGTACCAGGTCTCATTATTTCAAGTTCAAAACTTCTGAAGATTTTCTCCAAACCGGATGCTTCTTTTGAACGGCCATGCCCAAGTGTCAGCAATTTTTAATTGATCACGGCTCAACACAGTATGCTGACAAAAGATGTTGGTCACGTGACGGTTCCTATTGAGTGACTAACCAGACCAGTCGTGAGATTTGTTTCTGGTTTACACGAGTTGTGTTTGGTTTGTTGAGATTACTTCAAAACTCCAGTGTTTTAACAATCTTACATAGCCCGTAATTTCTCTTGCGTACTCTTAGGGGTATGCGCCTCCCAGTTTGAGAACCACTGCTCTAGTAAAATCCAACTCAAAACCAGGTACTTTGATAAGAGGATATGAAGAGAGAGGGGAGAACAGAAAGTTAGATAATTCAATAAGACGGTAAGAAGAGAGAGGGGGAGAAGTAGAAGGACCTATGACAACTACCGATACCATAAGTGTGACAGACACAGCTCCAATTATATATATATATATATATATATATATATATATATATATATATATATATATATATATGCGTACAAAAATCAAGGATATGTTTTAAATTCTATGAGAATTCTTTAAAAAAAAAAGAAACTACTGAACTCATTCCAAGGGAAGAGTCCATTGTTTCAAATGGTGGGTAAGAGAATTTTCTATCAGCAAAATTGTTTCCTTTAAGTGAAAGAGTCCACTGTTATGGACAAAGTAACAGAAAACCACTCTGCTCATGATTACAGAACATACACACACACACACACACACATATATATATATATATATATATATGGTGGCCCAAAAAGGTTGTGCACATTTTCATTACATACATACATACATATCCAGCCAGTCAGACCAGTTTAAAAGAAACCCGGGAAATAAATTGAAAATGCATGCATACGTAAGTACATACATACCCAGCCAGCAAGCCAGACCAGTTTAAAAGAGAAAAACAGAAAATGAATTAATGAAAATAATTTGAAAATACATTTTTTTCATCAGATAGATAGAAGACATGTCTACGTATAACAGGAAAGAACAAAAGGTTTTGTTCAAGTATTGAAATTGACGTCTTTTGCCATTAAAACATGTCTGCAACCTTCTTGGAACTCCCCGACACACACATCTACAGGTAACCATAGGTATTGAAGTTGTTTCTTCTAGATTTAACTGGATTAACTGCTGTACAGTTCTAATGTTTCTTTCTTAGACTTTGTCCTTTATATATTCCCATAAAAAATAGTCACAGGTTGTTGAATCACGTGAGTGTTGGTCCTATTCAACAGGGCCATGCCTGCCAATCCATTTTCCGTCAAAACTTATATCAAGTGCAGGGTTACCAATATAGACGTTTTTTTTTCTCTCTCGAATTCGTGAGACCAGACTTGAAAATATTCAGATTTAAAAAAATCTAAATTTGCAACTCCACCCTAATCTAAATGAGCTGGTGCTCCATCTTGCATGAACAACATCTGACCATCATCAATGGGAAAACGCTCTCTTTCAGCAATTGAAGATTAACATTATCCCCAAAGAACACTGGCCCAACAATTCCTTCTACTGAGAAGCCAGTCCAGACTGTTACTGACCCTTGATGTTCAATAGTAAAATGTGGGTTGGCCATAGCGTAAATGACGCGGTTGTGGCAATTAATCGAATAAGATAAAAATGGATTTGGATTCATCAGACCATACAATGCTGTTGACCGCATTAAGACTTTCCGTTCATTTGCTATAATAATTCCATCATCATCATCATTATCATCATTATTATTCTTTCAACGTCCATCGTTGGACATATCTTCCCCAGGATTCGCCACACTTCTCTATCATGGGTGTTGCGGAGCCAGTACTTTCTGACTTAGATTCTGCTTGCCTCGGTTGCGCATGTGATCTCGGGGGATCCACGTCGTGAGTTGCGATGTCCATCGGTTGTCCACAGTTTGTGAGATTCCTTACGTTTGAACAAAATCATCTTCAGATACAATGATATCTTAATTTTTTTCCAAATTTATTCTTTAATAAAGTATTGCAATATTTTTATTAATGATTTTTACTAGTTTTTACCTTCATTCTTACTTTCAGCTGTTTTTCTTTACTTTTAATCTCAAGTTTGAATCGGACCATTATCCCAAGGTAATGATTAAACAGCGTACAAATAAAAAAAAAATTTAAAAACGGAAAATAAAGAGCAAGCCCACAATTAAAATCAAAGTCACACCCCCTATCCAGGGATGGGGGGTCCAGTATACCCCTGGTTGCTTTGCAGGGACTTTATAGAAAGCTGATTTTACACCTTAAACCTACCCCCCTACAACTGATATCCCATGTTTGTTGATATTTACAATTGAGAGTTAGTAATCTCTTAATAAAGTGATATTTTAAAAATTTTGTTCAAATTTATTGCTCGATCGAGGATTGCATCATTATTAGCTGATAAATAAGATGCGGTATGTAAGTCTTTGCCTTCAGATCTCAAAATCGAAAAAGCAGAGTTGAAGAAAATAGGCCACTACATCTACCGAGGACAACAAATCCCCATGAAATTTTCAAAAGAAAAAGAAATCAAGCGAAAAATCTAGGTTGGCAAGCTTTCTGTTGAGCAAGCTCGACTTTCAAGAACAAGAAAAATTCCACTAGTCCTAAAAAGAACGGTATACAACCAATCCATCTTTACGATAGTAACTTATGGAGCTGAAACACGAAACCTAAACGAAAGATTGACCCTCAAACTGAGAACCATACAACGACCATAGAAGAGAATCTTGCTTATCTTCACGCGGAGAGATCATAAGACATCACATCATTTTAGAGAAAAGATAAGTCCGAGTTATCATGAAAACCATTAGAAAACTCAAATGGCAAAGGGTTGTTCATGTGGCAAGAATTCAAAATAACCGCTGAACATCACGACCCGCAACGTGGACCCCCAGAGATCGAATGTGAAATTTCGTCCGATAGAAAGTAAGATGGCCTGACGAGTTTGACAAATTCAGAAGGTACTGGCTTCATGACGCCCATTACAGAGAGGTCTGGCGAATCTTGGGGAAGGTCTATGTCCAAGGACGGACGATAAAAGACTGCTGCTACTGCTAATTAAAATGTATTCATTGAAAGGGGGAACGATGTCAGTAACATGTGACATTCGTCGTGTCGAAGGAGGAATGTTGATATTCAGTGTCTTGTTTGCTTCAGTTTTTAGCTGTAGGTTGTCTACCAGGAGAACGTTTAGAAATATTACTACTATTATCGTTGTCTACCAGGAGAACGTTAAGAAATATTTCTACTATTATCGTTGTCTACCAGGAGAACGTTAAGAAATATTACTACTATTATCGTTGTCTACCAGGAGAATGTTAAGAAATACTACTACTATTATCGTTGTCTACCAGGAGAATGTTAAGAAATACTACTACTATTATCGTTGTCTACCAGGAGTATGCTTACAAATACTGCTACTATTATCGTTGTCTACCAGGAGAATGTTGAGAAATACTACTACTATTATCGTTGTCTACCAGGAGAACGTTAAGAAATACTGCTACTATTATTGTTGTCTACCAGGAGAATGTTCAGAAATACTACTTCTATTATCGTTGTCCACCAGGAGAACGTTAAGAAATATTTCTACTATTATCGTTGTCTACCAGGAGAATGTTAAGAAATATTACTACTATTATCGTTGTCTACCAGGAGAATGTTAAGAAATATTTCTACTATTATCGTTGTCTACCAGGAGAATGTTGAGAAATACTACTACTATTATCGTTGTCTACCAGGAGAATGTTAAGGAATACTGCTACTAATTTTGTTGTCTACCAGGAGAATGTTCAGAAATACTGATACTATTATCGTTGTCTACCAGGAGAATGTTAAGAAATACTACTTCTATTATCGTTGTCTACCAGGAGAGTGTTAAGAAATACTACTACTATTATTGTTGTCTACCAGGAGAATGTTAAGAAATACAACTACTATTATTGTTGTCTACCAGGAGAGTGTTAAGAAATACAACTACTATTATCAACTGCTCTTTGATTCGACCAATTATTTTTTGGTCAGTGGCATTCTCTTCATATTCTTCTAGTTATTGCCTGTGAACTTCAGCAGCATTATTGGAAACCGAATGAAGTCTCACAGCTTCACAAACTTCCTGAGTATAAGCTTACGTCATGATTCATATTTTAAAAAAATGCATAAAGCTACGTGATATGTATCATTTTATCTTTTTAATTTGACCAACAAAAGTTGACTATAAAAAGTGGGATGCATTGAAGGAATTATTTGCATAGACACAAGTTCATTTTTTATGCGTGTTGCCGACGTAAATGGATTTGTTATCGAAAATCCAAAACTGTCAAAATAGGTTTCTCCTGTTTTTAAGCTGGTTTAGCGTACCTGTACGTATGTATACATTTATGTGTATACGTATCTTCAGAAAAGGTGCCCAAACAGCCCCGCTCAACAACACACCCACAACAACGCACACTTACACACGCTACATACAACCATATACTTTTATCAATAAGAGCTATAAACTACAATACACTCACAAAACCCTTCTATTTCACTTATACACAAATGATTTCAACTCTGACACGAAGATCACCTTTTTGCAAAATTGTAAAAATAATAATCTCTCATCATCCCCTCCTGTCCAAACTTCGGTATTCGCAAAATTTCTCCATTTTCCCCACTTGACGTTTGACAACTAGAGCAAAAAGACTCTTGAAACAGGTAATGGAAATACATTCAATCCAGTTTCCTAACTTTCGTGTTCCCATATTGTCTATTAAATTCACCACACACACACACACACACACACACACACACACACACACACACACACACACATATATATATATATGTATGTATAAATGCGTGTGTGTGTGTGTATGTGTGAGTGTATGTGTGTGTGTGCGTGTGTGTGACATTATATATATATATATATATATATATATATATATATTTGGTGTCATATTATATGTATCTCTATATATGTGTGTGTTTTTATATATTCATTACACTTATGCCTACATCTTGTGCGATATTTTTGATCTCTGATTGCGTAAATACATTTCTGCTATTTTTCGTTTGTTCGTATTATCCAAGTAATGCCATGACGTAAAGATTAGTGACCCGGAAAAAACACCTTATGTTTTATTAAGGCTGTTTTAGGTCAACCTCGAGGCAAAAAATTTCTTGCCACCCCTTGTGAGTCATCAGATCCAGCAGCGCTGACTCGGCTAAAAACAACACGTGTCTGCAGAATCAGATACCTCAATTCGTTTCTGTAAGATGACATTCATCTTTATTGAATTCATGGTCGGTGTCCTTGATCTCCAAAGATGATCTGTGTTGATGCTTTTCATTGTAGGATTCTATCAATGGCATTTCAATTGTATGCAGTGCATTTGTTTCACTAGACAGGCGTGTTTTCTATTACATATCTAGTAAATGTCGGTTGCTTTGCTGTCGGAATACCTAAAGTTGTGTCAGTATGTTTACACAGTAAGTTGGAAAGTTGAAGTAATTGTATACACTGCACCTGTGTTACCAGACTGGCGTGTTTTCTATTATATAACTATAATCGTTGCTTTGCAAAGGATATACCTAAAGCTGTGTTTTAAGTCAGTATTTTTACACTGTAATTTGAAAGGTTAATGCAAAGTATTGTTTACTAAAATTATTGTATTCATTTGGGGTAAAAAATAAATTTGACAAATCAGTAACAGTGGTTGTAATTATTATATTATTAGCTGCTAGCAAACAAGCATACGTAAACACACTACACAACAGCGCAGCCAAATTTGTGTTCGGGTGTTCTCTTTACTCCCTCCCCCTTCATTTGTTTGTTTTCACAGCCGGACAGCTTGCAAATCATAATAAGGATGTCTTTTATGCCACTGTTCATTGTGGTTACTCTGTGGCCGAGATAGTTGCGTTGGTCCCAATGTAGTCATTAATCGATATTAAACATGGAAAATAACAAAATCACTTGGAAATAAACTCAGTCACATAGAAATGAATGGGAAGAGCGATGTTTGGAATAACCCCAAAAGATAATAAAGAATCAACATGGATTCAAGAGCAGACCAAGTTGAAATATATCATCATCATCATCATCATCATCATCAGTATTTTATCGTCAAGAAGTTGGACATGAACCTTCCCAACGATTGACTCTCTATCATGGGCATCGCGGAGTTGTTACTTTCTGTTAAGTTCGTCTCTCCATCTTGTACTCTGTCGACCACGGTTTTGCACGTAATCTCTCGGGATCCACATCGTAAGTCGTGATGTCCATCGGTTGTCTGCTATTCTTGCAACATGACCAGCCCAATACAGTTTGAGTTTTCTAATGGATTCCATGATGTCTCGGACTCCTGTGTTTCCTCCCTGATATGTTGCGCAGTCTTGTGATCTTTCCATGTGAAGTTGAACATGATCGTTTCATGTGCACGTTGCATGCTTCTCAGTTTGAGGACACATAGCAAGAAGGAAGATGGGAAGACAAGATAAAGAAGCTTGCTGGTAAGACATGGTAGAGATTCGTGCAAACACGCTTGTCATGAAAAGAGATGGAAAAGGTCTTTGTCCAGCAGTTGGCATAATGACTGCTGATGATGTATATATATTTCTAACAATTGTACTGGTAAAAGGAATTTCTGACGCTTAAGGTTTATTTTAAAAGAGGCTCTGTATGTATGCTGCTCTCTCTATATATATCACTCAATTTATAAAAAAAAAGTATTATTTTTAATATTACAGTAAATTTTCAAAAAAGTTGTAAAGAACTCGTTATCACAGTCAATAATTGAAATCGTGTAAAAAAAGATTCCATCGAAGAATAAATATGGTGAGAATAAAGTTTTTTATGACATCAATGGCGTTTTCCACTGGGAAACATTTACAATAGACCAAAAAACATTTAGATATTAACCTCTTCTCGATTAAAAAAGTCCCCTAAGTCGAAAAATCCACCCCAAAAAACTCTTTAGAAGGGATCAAATGGTGTACTTATACCAATTTTCAAGTTTGTAGACAAAATGGTATGGTCAGGAGCGCTGGATCGCACAAACAAAGGGATAAAACCCTTCGCCACCTTTGGTGGCTACGGCTCTTCAATTGCTAATGCATTCACAGTTATGTTAAAATCTCCTCAAACTAGACAGCAAACGAAATGACAGTTTGTATTAAAAAGATTGGATCTTAGATTTTATCTTGATATTAGTGCCTTTAGATGCATGTCCCACCCTAAAATATCTTCGATAAAAATGTCTAATGCGGTGGGGTTTTCAAATATGCTGGAATCAAAAATGAAATTTGCTTTCCCATGGGGTCAAATCCAACTCAAGGTCGGTTTAACGTGCGGGCCTTAATGTGAACTGGGACAAACCACTATCGTGGAGGCATAAGCGATGTCTACCGGCTCATGAGTCATAATGCAATCAAGGTGGTGTAGCCACAGGATTGGAATCCCAAGAACTGAACATTGAAGGACCGTAGCCACCAAACGTATCCTTTTTTACTCATAGATGTATGTGTTTGCGTGTTTGCTTTTGTATTCCAGCGCCCCTGGCCATACCGTTTTATCTACAGACTTGAAAATGGGCAAGAATGCCCCACTAGACTCCATCTGAAAGTTTTTTTTATTTTGTTTAAAAAACAAACACAAAAAACAAACCTTTCTTCCATTTTGTGGGGCTTATTCTGACGAGTTCAACGATAACATCTGGATTCTCCAAAATCTAGATATTTCTAGATATTTCTTTCACTCTATTTTAGATGTTTTCCAATCGAAAACTCATGTGCTGTCATAAATAAAATTCATTCTGTTCATATTCATTTTTCGATGGAATTTTTTATATGACTTCAAATGTTGACGCTACGGTTGTCCAATCATTACTGTGATGTTGAGGCATGTACTGAATCCTGTATTCAAATGAGATTATTTTCGAAATAAATTTCATATTATGTGTTTTACCGTATGGTTACAAGTACGTGTTCAATTTACAAAAATGTTGGGAAATCTGTGTGTCACTGCGTATATATTTCCGCTATGAAGTATACAATGTCTCATATTGCAACAACCCTTTTCCGCTTTACGTAGAACATTCTGACAACATTCCTTAATTTGATATAAGGAAATTGGGTTTAAATTAGATTTATTAGATATTTTGAAAGATTCAGGCTAAGATACTCACCGAAATAGAAAACGTGATCACAAAGTTATAACTGTATGTTCATGAAATACATCTCATGGATGCGCTGGGATGCGTCGTCAGTGATGATATGTTCCACGGGTGAATGGGGATTTCGGGTCACTCAGTACCAGGCGACCAACCGGGTTGATCAAAACTCGACTTGCAACCCAGCAGCAATTCTCAATCAGTTTCTCTTCCATCGTAAGCTTCGGGTAATATCTTTGTAGCTGATCATTTTATACGTCTTACTCCCGAGTTTGACGTCACAAACGACCAATGGGATGGTGTTTCCGGTTTCCGGCAGCGTAACAACAATTATATAAGACAGGAGCACCATTAAAGTGGTTTCCAGTTATTTCCTCCGATACTTTGTGCAATTATTAATTGATTGAAATAACTTGAAATGTTGGTAAAAAAATCATTTTACATCTTTAGTGTTCAAAGCTGTAAAGCTCCACACACACACACACACACACACACACACACACACACACACATATATATATATATATATATATATATATATATATATATATATATATATATATATATATATATATACCTTGGAAGGCTACCAGTCTAGGAGAGGAGCAACTCCGAATTCAAAACCAGCTCCTCAGAAAACAGTGGAAACAGGCGAGCTTTGCCAGTAACTACCCCCCTCCATATGACCATACAATTATCTCTGGAGGTGTCGGGAAAGGCTTCTGTCCAGCAGAGGACATGGAATTGCTTATAAGTAAAAGGAGTCTGTCCGTCCAAGCCACCCAAATATGGGAGCTGTCCAATGAAATTTGGCATCCATACTCAACAGACCTAGGGTAGGGTTTTAAAGTAGAAAGGTTTGAGGAAAACAGTTTTAGGAGTCTATTTACAATGCAACGATGATAAACTGGACCCTAAATTTCCGTTCAGAATATATATACATAATTATCTAGTGAAGGGAACCTTTTTCCTCTTTAAAGATTCAGAAGTGAAGGGAAACTTTCCCCCCTTCAAGGGATCAAAAATGAAGGGAGACATTTTCCTCATTTCGAAGTTCAATATTGCAAGGTGAACTTTTTAATTAATGTAAGCATCTCCCTCTAGTAAGGGGACTAAGGTGAGCAGATAGCTTTTTCAGCTATGAAAGGACCAAAAGGGAAAAAAACTTTTTTTCTTCCTTTGAATGGTCAAAAGTATAAGTAAACTTTTTTCAGCTTTATGGTGTCAAAAGTGAAGGGAAACATTTTCTTCTCTAAGGAATAAAAAATGAATAGAAATTTTCTTACAAGCTTGAAAGCTTTTACTACTTGGATATTTAACCCGGCCTAAATGGGAAATTCGACTAGAATACATCTAAGAGATTTAGAAAAAGGCACACTCACATATACGCACACAATCCTTCTGATAAAATATTTTCGAAATTTTAGCCTCCCTAAGGTATTAATATTGTCGTGTACTTTTTGACACTTTTTTCCAGTACGATATTTCCGTTTTTGGTAGATTAGTAATTCAGGATTTAATTCTTTTAAATCAATCTATTTTTGATTATTAGCGAGTCATGTTGTTCTTTTTTTAACCTGAAAATTAATATTAATAAAACATATACATGAGTTTTATATCATTTGACGCTTTCCCAATTTATTTCCCAACATAGGTATCTGCTAATCATAGCTTAGTCTTACATTAGGACAAAAACATAGGGAGTGGGGACAGTAGCGGATCTATGGCTGGTGTCACCCGGGACAGTAAGTCATGGTGTCATTCTATCCCTTCCAGGACTTCCCAGGATGTCTAGAATGTTGGTGATTTTCTCTTATTAATGCTATTCATGATTTATCGTGATTTTCTCTTGTTATTGAATGTGATGGTATAAGCCTACATTTACAAATGATTCTATTCATCAAATTTAATCACTTCTTTTTTGGCCTATTGGCCATCCTTCCAAAAAATGACATCGGAACCATAGAGAACTTTCAGAGATACAGTGTGGACAGACAGAGGTTTCATCAGAAAAAAGAATTATCAAGAAACCATCTGAAAAATAGCCGTCTTGATTTCAACCCCCCCCCCCGATGGTGTCAACCCCCCCCCCCCCCGATGGTATCACCCACCCCCAATGGTGTCATCCGGGGCAGGATACCCCTATTCAGTCCGCCATTGATTGAGGATAGAACTATTCTCAAACAGAGGTAGGCAAGAGAAATTACGAGTATATGCAAGGTTTGTAAAACCATAATAATTTTGAAGTAATCTCAATCAATGAAATGCAACTTATGAGTTTCGAAGAAATTTGTACACAAGATTTTTCAACATTGTGTATAACCAAAAAACATATTAAACTAAAGAACAGAGTCACTTGTGGAAAGAGATATCTTTTTAAAAGCCTAAGACGAAATTGAATGATATTACCAATAAATTCTACACGTCTATTTTCTGATCTTCGGTATCCATACATCTTATAGTGTATTCTTCACAAGGGGTATGACATCATTGCCAAACAGGACGAATGGGAAGCGAGGATTGAGAGCTCGAAACGGCCTGGCTAAACGCCTAAAATAGGCCCATTAATGTAGACTATGATTCTAGATCACCTCCATTCAGTAACCCAACTAAAAGACAAAGCAGCAGAATATGGAATGCTACTTGCTGTAGCATTTTTTTTTCTTTAAAAAGGCCGATTCAGTGGAAAACCCCGAGGTCATTGACACAATAATACAACAAAGTGTAGGCCCCGTATATGTCAGAGTACTGTAACATATCCCTTGACACATCAGTTCCTCTATCAGGCAACATTCGGACTCTGAACCCTCTCAACTAGAAAAAAGAGTGAGTTAAGATGATACCAGCTAACCCAAACTCTTCACAGACTGCCTTGAAATGATCATTCGAAGCATAGGATGGGAACACAGAGCAATCAGAATAGACAGTGAATACTTAAGTAACCTCAGATCTGCTGACGACATCATCCTCTTTACTAAGAACCTTCACGATCTCCAAATAATGTCAGACGAACTAAATAAAGCAAGCAAGAAAGTTGGCCTTCACAAAAAAAAATGTCATGTACATCAAACATGTTGGGGATAAAGAAAAAACGATCGAAAACGAAAATGCATAGATGGAGAAAGTAGACTACTACATTTACCTAGGACGGTGAGTCTCCATGAAGTCATCAAAAGAAGAACAAATCGAGCGAAGAATCACAATAGGTTGGCAAGCTTTCAGTTGAACAAGCTCCACTTTTAAGATTAAAAAAATCCCACAAGTCCTAAAAAGAAAATAGAAAATCCTGATAGTTACCTATGGAGCTAAAACATGGAACCTAACCAAAAGATTGGCCCTCAAACTAAGAACCATGCAACGTGCAGAGGAGATAATCATGCTCAACATCTCATGTAGAGATCACAAGACAGCACAGTATATTAGAGAGGAGACAGGAGTTCGAGATAATACATGAACTGATAGAAAACTCCAATGGCAATGGACTGGTCATGTTGCAAGAATGTAAAATAACCGCTGAACATTATGACTCATAACATGGATCCCCAGAGATCATATGTGAGACTATGTCCGACAGCAAGTAAAATGGCGTGACGAGCTCGATAAATTCAGAAAGTACTGGCTCCGTGATGCTCATGAAAGAGAGGCCCGGCGAATCTTGGTGAAGGTCTATGTCCTGCCGAGCGCAGTGAATCCATACAGCAGGTTGTTCGAGGTGCTGCAAGCCACGGAGAAAAAGAGCATCAGAACATATTCTAAGGTCAGTATTGAATACTTAATCCCATTGGATGATTTGATCTCTGAAATAACCGTATTTCAATGTCTACTTGAAAAGCTATTAAGTGTTAGACACATCAAACATATTTCATGTCAGATAAATCAGATGGAAATAAAGACAAAGTTGGTGAACAGTCCTCGAATATCAAGCTAAATAAAGTCAAGTTTTTCTTGATGTTTTGAGACAAAACTTAGTAGTCCAAATGTATTCACTTTCTTCAAGAATGCATTGGGTTTTAGAACTGTTATTTTTGTCGGTCTCGGTGGCCATTTAGCCGATGAAAATGCACGATTACCGATCGAATATGTTATTTAGATAAAAGAATACAATAGAATACATGTCTGAGCGCAGTACATGCATGTATTATCCTAACGATTGATTTGACCCAGTGCATCCGATTGTACATTCAGTCATTGTCGAGGCCGTAAAAAATCTGTATAATGTCCACATTAAATTCAGCGTGAGCCATTGTTGTGTTGAGGTGGCGTTATTTGACAAGTGATGGGAGAATTCTTAGTGGGAGGGAGTTTTGAGTTGTTGAGTGCATTTAAGAACCCCTGCCCATGACCCCCAAAGTCTTTGCTGAGTGATGGATTTTTTAATTTGATGATCAGCGCTTCCAGTGTCGCAGGTCTTTTATGTAGCAGCTACTGACAAGAATTTGATGTATAGGAATTAGGAGTGGTATGTGTTTGTTTAGGTGGGTTCGTATTGCGCTTTGATCAGAGAGATGGCAAGTAAGACGTTTTGATATAGTGGTTGTGGCTCGTTCAATATGAGAATTCCACGACACAATCTCCTAACGGACGGGTGAGTTCATGCATGACGTTGGTTTGATTTATAAATGTTAAACATGGGTGGTTTCTAAAGACAAGATTTGAGGTTTTGATTTTTTAAAATAGTAAATGACCAATAAATAGAAATAACAATAAAAACAGAAATATAAACTCACTCTGTTGTAACCAGATACACAAATACAACAGTCAAGATGATTCCACACTGAAATATATAATACACCAAAACATCCCTCCCGTTGAATAATGACAAACGCGTAGAATTAGTGATTTATTATAAAGAATTCAGAACCATATATATATATATATATATATATATATAGTTTTGAAATGAAATAACACAGTGCGTAACGGTTGGTTGGAAAGCATTTGATATAAATAGAGACATACTGAAAAGCTAATTGTCAATATGCTTAAAACGTAAAAAATACAATCACTGCTTATATAATCATCGTCCAGTATATATATATATATATATATATATATATATATATATATATAGTTATGTTACGCTTTTGCGTTTATGCATCGGGTCAGGTGTAGTGAGTTACGCATATAATAGAATTATACAATGTCTAAGATATATAAAACTTAGCTGATTTTAGCCATTTCAATGATAATTTTCACAATAACAAACCATACTTGGAAACATTGATTTCTTGCCTCAATCGGAATGTTGGAAATATGGAGGCCTGCAACCTCCGATAAAAAACCATTAAGTGCGCCCTTGTCTATCAACGTCTCATTAAGTGTATAGACCGATTCGGTGGTACTACTGCCTCTGTTGCTCAGCCCTCGTTTACCAATCAGTTTCATAACGACAATTCTTTCGTTACACATTTATTACTTTCCATTCCTTCTCTACCCATAATTGTTTGATTTGCAAACAATAGTTGCTCAGTGTTTTTTATGGTTGGGTCTAACAATGAATTTCTGCATAAAAACTGTTGTGTTTACTGGTTTCATGTTCACCAATCCGTTGGTGTGCATGCACTTGTTTTTCATACCTTCCATACACGAAATGCTTTCATGTTCTTTACTATATACAGGTCACAATGAACAGTGAAGAGAATTGTTAGATTCATTGAATAATAACCAATAGCACCAACAATTTTTTTCTCATAAATATACTTTTTGATGAAAATGTGAGAGAATTACCATCTTGTGGTTGTCATGGATGCAATTGACTCTGGGTTTTACGTAAAGATCAGCATCTTTTTCTTGTTGTATATCAATTTTCTTTTTTCAGAAACTCAAGGTTCAGTACCTGCTTTGTCACATTGACCTTCCTTATATACGATCTCATGTGTTTCATCTTCAGATTCTTTTGTTGCAGAATTATCACGTAATTGAGAGCCTTTAGTCATTGTGCCTGGAATTTCACTTTCTACTTCATGATGCTCCAGCGCAGAAAATAAACTGACAGCAGCAACTTTGAATATGTCAGTCAGCTTGATGCCTGCTTTTTATTTTCTCTTTTATATCCTCTTCCTCCTCTGATTTTTTTTTCCTCCATCTTCAACGGGTTTAGTCTCTATCAAAAATTTCATGGTTGGTAATCAAAATCAGCCAACCGCAGATTTTGCTTAAATAAAATCGTTTTGCAGATCTTTTCGGTTTGATGATCTGCAAATTTCTTTTATTAAAACGCTTTTGAAGCTTAAAAAGTTTTCCATTTGATTTCAAATACATAGATATTTCAGAGAAATTATTTAAAAGTTTAAGAACTCAAAAAATGTATGAATTATAGGCTATTTAAACACTGATATACGTCTTGTAGACTACATTCAGGGTTTCACAGAACGCATTGTTATTTAGGTCAGCATGACCAAGTTAGAGACGATTTCACGTCATCGTACGATGGGTTATCTCAGTTAGGTTTTGATGGTTAAACCAGAAGTTATCACAGATAACGATTCCCGGACTTTCTGCTGACTAGCGTTTTGTCGACAGATAGTTGACGGACCTTTCGCTGACGAAGGTTTCGTTGGACGAACGTTTCATCGAACGGACGATTCGTCAGTCGACGTTCTGTCGAACAGAATGTTAGTCGACAATCTTTTAGGTAATATTTTTTCAAAATCCAGTTAATTATTGAATTGGCTGATTTTTCTAAAATCAATTCTGTACAGGAGTCATTTAATCTTTGGAAGATTCTTAAGAACACATTCATTTTTCTATTGAGGCACATTCATGGTGTTATAATTGAGGCAATTTATTGAGAGCAATATGAAACGATTAAGAAAAAAAATGATTGTGTGTTTTTATGAAATTTCAGCATAATATACTTGTTGTACATTTAACCTGTGTTTGTTGCTTGTTTAATCATCATCTTCATCACTCTTTCATCGTTAATCGTTGAACATAGACCTTCCCAAAGATACGCCAAACCTCTCATCATGGAGCCAATACGTACTGAACTAGTCTAGTTTGTATCTCCATCTTGTATTCTGCTGGCGGAAGTTACACATGTGATCTGAGAATCCATGTTGTGGGTCGTGATGTCCTTCAGTTGTCTACCATTCCTGCAGCATGACCAGCCCATTGCCATTAGGGTTTTAAAAAAAATATATTCTATGTTGTCTCAGACTCCAGATTTTCCCCTGATGTGCTGTGCTGTCTAGTGATCTCTCGATGTGAGGTTGAGCATGATTCTTTCATATGCACGTTGCATGCTTTTCAGTTTGAGGGTTAGTCTCTTGGTTAGGTTTCATGTATCAGCTCCATAGTTGACTCTCGGGATGATGCTTTTGTTGTATAACATTCTTTTTAAGACTAATGGGAAGCCTAAATAAATTCTAGCAAATGTGCTTGAAATGATACGTTCCGACTGCTATACTGTTGCTACCTTTGAATTACATATCATCATCATTATCATCATCATCATCATCATCATCATCATCATCATCATCATCAGTCCTTTAACGTCCGTTGTTGGACATAGACCTTCCCCAGGATTCGCCACAATTCACTACCATGGGCGTTGCACAGCCAGTATTTCTTGAATCTGTCCAGTTCATCTCTCCATCTTGTGTTCTGTCGGCCTCGGTTTCTCATGCGATCTCTGGGGATCCATGTTGTGAGACGTGTTGTCCATCGGTTGTCTTTCATTCTTGCAACATGGCCTGCCCATTGCCATTTGAGTTTTTTGATAGTTTCTATGATGTCACAGACTCCCGTTTTCTCAACTATTGTGAAGTGCGATAGGTTGCTCAGTAGCATATAGTAGTGTTGAAACTACAGAAGCGAATCAGATTACAAGCCAACGGATTAAGCGCCTGGCAGCGTCGGTATACAGACTCACTGGCCCACCGGGATTTAGCCCCGTGTCCTGGTGGCCCAATCCGCCCTTGAGAACGGAGAATCTAGATTTTAATTATAAACCCGCCAGAATACGTCCCCAAAAAGGTAACCCCCCCCCCGAAAAACTTTTCAGAAGGCGTTTAGTGGAGTACTTATGCCAATTTCAAGTCTGCAGACAAAACGGTATAGCCAGGAGCGCTGGAATAAACCAACAAGCTACCAACAAACTGACCCAAACAAACACACGCATGAATAAAGAAAAGGATAGAACCCTTCGCCATCTTTGGTGGCTACGGTTGTTCAACAAGAATAATGCATAGTCAGAATTTTCAGGAATATCTAACATTTATATACTTTCTGTTGGGGTGAAACTAAGAGAAACATGACAATGGAAATTCTCATGACCAACGACAAGCTCATTTTGTCGATACATTGTAATTTGAATTATTGATATTTTGGAGGTGGAGGAGGAAAGTGAAGATGGTTCACTCAGATATCTGTTAATTTAAAAAAAGAAAGAAAATAAAATAGTAAGTTCAAATTTAAATAAGAGTACAATTTTTATCAATAATTTGTTCGGCTGTCTTGGTGTATGTTTAGCTGATTTTAGCCATTTTCAAAGACAATTTTAGCTTTAATAACAAATGATACTATGCAACGCTGCAAAAAAAAACAAAAAAAACAAAACGAAAACAAACGCTTGACACGTCATCAATCGATCCTAAAAGATTTTCACTCAATCACCTCACACCCTTTAATGACATAATAGCAGCTGGTAAATAAACCAAAAAACAAGACAAACTCCTGTTCATCTTTCTGTTATTTAACGTTAATGTAACCGACTGACTTACCGACCGACACACCGACCGAAGAACATCTACTTGAGATACGCAGACACATCTAAAAAAAGAAGTAAATAACTTGGTTCAAGTACAACAAAAAATGTCAGGAAATTTCTCAAGTTTCACGTGACAACGGCTTTGAAAATAGAATCAAAAAATTTATCTATAGTCACAGTGTGAGTCTTCCTGTTTCTTCCTCTGTCCGTAACAGAAGACACTTGCTTGTTCCTTCGCTCGTAACAATGGACTTCTGTTTGTCTTTTTCTTCTCGTAACAATAGACTCTTGTCTGCATGAGTGTGCGCTGCCACTTCTCCAGAGTGTGAAAATGTGAGTATTTCCAGAGGGGTGGATCAAAAAGATATATCCAGAATATATCTTTGTGATGACCCTGTTACCAGCATTTGAATAATAATAGTCGTCTTATAAGAGAACAAGAAGTTCGGATTACATGAAACAATTGTACATCACCAGTATTCTTATTGACTATAAAATTCCAACTTCCAACTTCTAACTCCCACATCCTCAGTGCCGTGAAAAAAGCCTGAAATAGGGTGTGTGTATGTGTGGGGGGTCAAATGGCCTGTTTTCTTTCCTTCCCCCAGTGTTAGCCAATGCTCGAGTGCAGCAACTTTTGTATAAAACAACGTATGCATAGGTTAATGCCGATATTTTTCATCTAGTTGAGAAGTGAATAAAACTAGCATGAATAAGGTACAAATTTTGTCTTTATGAAGAAGAGCATCATTTCAGCCACTGGTGGAACTAAAAAGCACCCAGAGAGCGCACACCTCTACCAAAG
This sequence comes from Thysanoteuthis rhombus, assembly GCA_963457665.1. Taxonomy (NCBI): domain Eukaryota; kingdom Metazoa; phylum Mollusca; class Cephalopoda; order Oegopsida; family Thysanoteuthidae; genus Thysanoteuthis; species Thysanoteuthis major. Next base: position 23,408,281 of record OY735225.1, on the reverse strand, counting down.
CCACTGGCACTAAAAACTGAATGAAAATCAGGTCATATAGAGTGAAGGGAAGGGGAGTAACTATAAAAGAAAATATCTGGATTCACCCCGAAATATAATCAATTGTCCCTTAGCCTTTCGACGAAATGTTATGAAAATTTATTGAGAACTTTTGGAGATATTGTTAGGACTAACATGAGTTGATACATGAATGTATAAAAAAATTTCCCCAAAGCGAGAATAAAAAAATTCTGGACCTGCATGGAAATTTGACAAATTCTTCCTTATAGCTACGGTTCAGGGGTGGTAACTGTAAAAATTCCTTGACTTCCTCCAAATGTAATCACTTTACCTTCAGCCCATCCTTCAAAAAAATCTCTATGAAACCCATTGAGAAATTTTTGAAATATCGTGTGGATCGACAGACAGAGACGAGTGAATACATATATCTCTTCCAACTTTGTTGGTTGACGCAGGGGTGCTGTGCTAATTTTTTAGGAACCAGGGCGTTCCGGCACGTTCATTTACCGAATTATCGTAGCTCTATAGCCCGCCCGACTAACCAGCCCAGTTGTGTGTGTGTGGGGGGGGGCGCTCTCAGTTGGGGGCTACAACCTTGAAAATTCCCATGAGTACACCACTAAACATCACATAGACCCCCCCCCCTTTTTTTCCCACAAAAGTGCTTTTTTGGTCTCTACAGTCATTTTGTAACAACGATGCTCAAATCTTGTGCGGGTATTTTTTTTTTTTTGGACAATTAGTTTCTAGTACATGCGTGGCCTACGTTGATTCATTTATACAAGGTACGGATATTTTGGCTTTTCGTAAAGACTGAGGTGCCGGAGCAGCAGTCAGATGAACCCCCTGGAAAGGAGTAAAGAAGGAGAAAAACAAAGATAGACTGGCTCAGCTTGAAGAAGCTCAATTTATCCGTAAACGTGTGGATATTTCCCGGTGCTCCTCTGGTGATAGCTAAACCAGAATATAAATAAACTCGCTCGTGAATACTAATTGAATAACACGAAGTCGTTCAGATAATCTAGGACCAAAATGATCATTTTATACTAAACGGTATTTTCGTCGACGAAGACACACAACCACCCACAGATTCCAGTGATACGAAAATATATCAAGTATTTCCGTTTACATGAGTTGGCATTTCAAAAACTTTTTCGAACTATCATCCTATTTTCGAGCATATATTCCATCAGCGCATCCTCTGTGAGGTCAACCAAAAATAAGACATTGAAAATTAAATTTTGATAAGTATTTTAAGTTTACAATTGAATTTTAATAACTCTTTGAAGTTATTTGAATTTAATTTTCAATGTTTCAGTTTGGTTGACCTTACTAAAATGTCCTAAAATGAAGATAAAAAAGGTTATGTTTCACCCCTTCCATTCTTTTTGTAAATCTTCTGTACATATGTTGTTTTCTTTCTGACAATGTTTTCTTCCTTCAACTTTCTATCTCTTAGATTTCATCTTATTTACGAATAAGACAGGGCTAGGAAACCGAAAATGATATACAAGGAGGAATATTATTCTCTGCTTGTACGCTCATCGAGGATGTCACAGGGTTAGGTACTAGAGAGAAATTGTTAGCAAAACCCAATTCCAGCTGGCCTGGATAGTCAAAGCTTCGTTCAGCTTACGGTACCCGGTATCCCCCAATCGTCACCCAAATGGGTACTGATCAGGCTCGATTTCAATGATCTTCTGAGAACTGGCGTATTCCATGTGATTTGATCATAACCGTTTAGCCTTGGGAAGAGGTTCCCCAATCGTAGTCTTTGTGCTGAATACTTAGAGGAGAGGCACATTACCATTAAAAAAAATCTTTGGTATGCCTTTTGAAGGGGTTGGGGCGAGAACTCTATCCCTGGGCCACGGAGTTCGGTATTCAAAAAGATTACCATTAAAAAATCTTAGAAACGATTAAAATTTCCCTCCTTCCACCCTCTTCCAAATATCTCTTCGATTTTATCTCATTTACGAACAGGGCGGGGTAGGAAACATGAAATAATACGCAAGGAACAATATTCGTATATTTAACAACAGGATTATTTGATAACAAAAGAATGAGTCATAAAAATTAATTCAAGTAGTTGGATACTTTAGAAGCGTTTAAAGACTCCGGAATAAAAGCGTGTGGTTATAATTAGATAATCGTGAAACATTACTCACAAAGGATATATAACATTACTGATATGTTAATCAGAAACAGAAATATTACTGAGAATGGCTGAATAAACATTTTTGCAATAATACAAAGTAATAGCGAATTCGGGAAGTAATTACGTATTTTCGTGTTCGGAAAGTTATAACGTGTTTTTATGTTCAAAAAGTAATGATGTATTTCACAGTTATAAATTATAAGCCAATCAACAAAGCCAATCAAAGACTAAATGGTACGAGATGACGTCTGGATTTAGTTCATCATCTCTTTTATTCGGTAGTATGTAATTCAAAGTGTACTGTAAAGTTTAACCCCATGGAGATGAAAACTTTAAAGAGCAATATACTCGCCATTGCTTACTGTATGAAGTTCGGGAAGCTAGTATTGTTATGAAAAGCATTTAAGAAGTGTATCCTGATGCAGTGAAGATTTGTAAATGTCAACTATGGTTAAAAAACAACAACTGTGATTTAAAAATACATGATTACTTTCAAAACATGAAAATACGTAATTTTTTTCCAAACACAGGAATTTATTAACCTGGATTGTAGGATTTACCAAACAACTAAAGTAAAATAAATAGAATGGTCGTACTGAGTCCGACGAAATGTATTAGGTTGGGAAAGAATAAATGTCCGTTTTTTTTTCGTGATGGCATTAGTGTGATCAGTCTCTTTGTATCGTTTCTTTTGTTCAAGAGAACATGAACAAATAAATAATGAATATGAAAGAGAGAACAAATTCAAAACATCAAATATTTTTCTGTGCGCGCGCGCACACACACACACACACACACACACACGCACGCACGCACGCACGCACGCACACACAAAAGAGGACAATAGGGAATGAGACAAACCCGGGAGTAAAACGTATATGGAGATTTTATCCATATACATGTTTAGGGGAGGGTTCCCATCTTCAGTAGCATTTGTAGACCTTTTGGTGTTTAAAAGGTCAAGTTTCCATAGAAAACAAATTTAGCACCAGGTTTTGCTTTGCTTTGATATATATATATATGTATATATATATATATATATATATATATATATATATATATATATATATATATGTGTGTGTGTGTGTGTGTGTGTGTGTGTGTGTGGTTGTGCATGTATGTGTGTATAGGCGCCGTAAGTATAAGACGAGTTGGGGAACTGAGCCGATCTGTTATTTTGCCATAACGTCATCCAGGGATATATCCCTTTCTTATGAATGAACAATCAATGGCAATTGGTCAGCTGTTTATCATTGTCTCCAGGTTGTTTCCTCACCAGTGATGACAACTCTACCAGAAAAAAGATTGAAAATAGATATTACATAATGTGCATTGCATACTACCTACATAACATTTCATGATAAATTAATTAATTGAGCTAAAACAATGGACATTATTTCTCCCTAATATACATGTCTTGATGCTATATGTATATAGGCAAAAGTATTGATCATTCTTTCTAACTGTTCTAGAGTCGAACTGGTGATTTTGAGCCATTTCTCTAAGTAAAAATATTCCAACGTCTTATATTCAAGAATATATATGAACGGTTTGGCTATGCGAGCGAAAATTCTTATGAAGGTTTTCCAAAGCTGTAGATAGCAGGGCCTATGTGCAGAATAATCCTCCAGTCTGGTCGATTTTTAAAGTGAAATGCGACTTGCCCCGAGCCAACCTCACTCTTTACAACTGGTGTTTGTATCCTATAGTCCACCGAGGTGGCACAAGTGGGAACAGGTCTCCTTGGTTTGAGAGGAGTGTTCATCTCCTGTCAGATACCTGAGCTAGCTATGGGGTTATGTCACCTCTTTGTTGAAATATTCCGGCTAACTAACCTGTGGTTTGGCTGCAGGACGTGGACATCCCATAGATGGTAGATGCCTGAGCTGGCTATAGATTTCTTCTGTTTCGTTGAATGGGAATCAGATCCACAAGATAGTACAGCTGATTGCAACTTTTAGGCTCAGATCCTTGAAACTCCCACAAGAGTTGATGTGCGCTGACTGTAGAGGTCTGCTACCACCTCAGAGGATCAACCGGACAGATTAGCAGCCTATGCAGATTCAAGCCCAGGCCACGGCTACTCCCCAGAAAAAAGGAAATGAAGGTGGGGATGACAAGCAGTAATTTTAGCGAATGATAGTTGATCTATGATAATGTAAATTTAGCCTATTAGAGTTTTAGCATGTTGAAGTCCAATTACAGGCTGCTGTAGCATTTTCTAGCGTTTAGGGTGTTCTTTACCAATAAATAACCCATATCGATTGTTTCTGGCATAAACTGACTTCCCTTTCCTTATTAATCTGAATGTGACTTCAAAGGGGTTGCTATGCGCTTACAGCGATGATGGTGTATCTATTTTTCTACTTTATTTCATTCCAATTTTCTTCCTCCCCTATAAGCTTTATCTTATAGGGAGTTCATATAACTTTTCTCCTAAGATCTTTCCCTTTGATTTTCCCGTTTACCCAGAACGCTGAATAGCAATACTGGCATCGGCAATAGAATCAAGAGCAACAATATATTTGTAGCAATAGGACATTTGTGTTTGTCAGATCGCTCGGTGAAGCATAAGATTGGGTAGTTTGGGTCACTTTTTTTCTATCTTACTTTTTCTGATATCATTCTCTACACATCATACCATTCCCTTTTTACTGACATTTACATAAAACATTTGTCAAACATTTGGAAATGATTGGTGGAAGCCAGAGCTTCCTATCATTCGTTTAGGGAGAGAGATAAGAAAAGGAAGAGGAGCTGAGGGAAGTATGATTATGATTATATGTTTATTTTTAGTAGCTTATCTAAATTGTGGTTTGTTTTCCTATTTATTCAGTCACATTGCTCGCTCACACACACGCTCGAATTTGGACTTGGATTTTTCAATTTTATTTAGTAAAACTTGATACGGCACAGATTTTGTGGCGCCTGTCTCTCCTTCTGTCTTGGTTCTTTCTTTGGATTCGGCAAAGGACATAGCCTTGAGAATCTTTTCCCACCACATGTTGAAAAATACCATTATATCAAAACGCACCAACCTTTCAATCTGACCGGATCATCACGCTGTGTATCTCACTGATAAAGCATCACGCTGTGTATCCCACTGACAAAGCAACAGCGTGTTACGCTCTATAGCGTGTTACACACTACAGCGTACATGCCCTGACTCTCCAGGCAACACCTTAAGAGAAGAGAAAATTCTACGTGGCCTCCTGTCGACCACTCCAGAAAACGATGAAGTCATCATCCTTGGTGACTTCATCGCAAGAATGGGCACAGACACCGTTTCCTGGGGAAGAGTTCGAGGGAAACACGAATTGGGCATGTGCAACGGCTATGGTCACCTCCTGCTTGAGTTCTGAGCAGAACAAAGCCTCTGCATCTTAGACACATTATTTCAGAAAAAAAAAACCCCAAAACAGATAGAAAATTACGTGACAATCAATCGACTTCATTCTGGTGCAACAAAGGGGCACGAACCCACCACCGGATGCCAGACTGACCATCGTCTTGTCTGCTGCAATCTAAACCTTCACCCGAAGTGCAAACCTAGAAGGAAAGTGACTCCTAGAAGAGCACCACCAGATCTATTGTCTTCAAAATAAGGAGATCAGAGCAGACTATCAAGGAAAACTACAAACTAGGCTAGAGACTGATGACTGCCTGGAGGAAGATCCCTCCCCAGACACCAAACGGGAACACATGAAGTCTGCCATTCTAGAGTGCGTGACCCAAGTCCTAGGCCTCTCTTAAGGGAAAAACCGTGATTGGATCTATGAGAACAATCACAAGAACCAGGGCTTCCTGTACGAGAAGAGATCCACCCACAGATACATCTCAGCAAACCATCCTGCCCGGACATGCAAGCCAATTTCCGCCAGGCATGCAACGACCGCCAACGTAGCCTCTTTGACGCACAAAATAAGCGGTGAGCTGACCTGGCAGAAAATGCTCAACTCTGTGCCGATGTCGGTGACTAAAAGGGTTTTCAGGAAGCGATAAAAGTTACATATGACCCCTCCTATCAGAGCTCACACCCTACACGCAGCGCGGATGAATCTGTTTTACACAGCAATACTGACGCTATCCTAGATCACTGATCTAAGCACTTTCACACGTTCTGTAATACAAACCGCACTGTCGAGAGAAAAATAGTCTGTTTTAACTGTTTTCTTCTAAGGGTTTTAATGTAAATAAAGTAATCTTTGAATTAGAACCTTGTCTTAGCGTTTGAAACAGATTGAGTATTTATGAGTTTTGACTATGCTTAAGCAGAGTCTATATCTGCTAGGTCACCTATTCCCCAACCCTCATATCATTCCAGTTGGCATCTTCTATTTCTTACCCTTAATGACCTGGGATTTCCTTTCAAGTTTGTAAAAGTGTATGAGTGTTGTATGATCGTATTTTTTTCAAAGTATTATTTTTCCTGTTTATTTCCCATTGTTTTTTTTTTCGATTTGGGATACAAGGTATTAGTTCAGAAAATAGAATGAATTTTCAGCCAGTAAAAAAATAAACGATTTAACAGCAAATACATTTTTAGGAGGAAGAATGAATAATTTAACACCAAAAAGCGATTTGCAAACCATTATCAGTGCTTTTAGTAACAATGGAAAGGAACGGATTCTGCGAAGTGGCTGGCGCTGATGGCGAATTTAAAGCCCAAGAAACAGACGACAATAACACTATCACTAAGCCTTAGATGTACTAATCCTTACACAAAACCTAAGAACACTAATCCTAAAGCTCGAGTGGCGGCTATTTTGAAAGTGGAAGGTAACAATAGCCAAAGTATCTTTGTATACATTCCTTTACTGGTGCTTGTTCGTGTTCGTGAATACATCTTCAAACTTTTATTCTATATATAATCACACTCCAAAGTAGAGTTTATCTGTTTTCCATATTGCCCCCCCCCCCAATCCTTAATGAAAGTAAATGACATTTTTACTTACGTTATTTATTCAAAGTTCCCAAAACGTACTTGTTTGTTGTTTTTTTTTCATCAAACCAATTTTCTGCTTTTTATCATTCCAAATAGCTGGATTTCTCCATCAACATCAGTAGCAGCATCGTTGAACATAGACCTTGCCTAATATTCGCCACTCCTCTCTATCGAGGGCGTCGCAGAGCCAAAACTTTCTGAACTTGTCTAGTTCGCCACGCTATCTCATATTTTGCCGGCCACATTTTTGCATAATATTTTTAGAGATCCACGTTGTGAGCAGTGATGTCTAGTGTTTGCCTGACACTCCTGCAGCGTGGACAGCCCATTGCCATTTCAGTCTTCTAATGGTTTCTATGATATTTCTGGCTCCTGTTTTTCTTCAATGTACTGCGTTGTCTTTCCTTGTGATCTCTCCATGTTATGTTGAGTATTATTCTCCCCCGTGCACGTTGCATGGTTCTCAGTTTGAAAGTTAATATTTTGGTTAGGTTCTATGTTCCGGTCCCATAGGTGACTTTTGGGATGATGCATTGGTTGAATTCCCTTCTTTTTTAGGATTAATGGGATTTTCTTGCTCTCGAAAATTAAGCTGGCTCTACTGAAAGCTTACCAAATTACTGTGATTCTTCGCTTGATTTCTTCTTCTTTTCAGGATTTCATGGAGATTGTATTCCTCCCCGTTATCTTTTTTTATGCTATGTATGTATGCGTCATGCAACACCAATGGAGCAAGAGGGCTGGAAATTTGATCATTTACTCCTCACTTAGTCTACAAAAATATTTTTTGTTTTTGAAAATTCCTCCTGTAAATAGTTTTTTTTTTATCGGGGAGATTTTATTAGCTATGTAAGTTTATGCTAAATTGGTCCCTTAACATTTACACTTGTTTTTTTGAAAATTTTGACTTTTTTAGTGATCACCACCTAGCAAAGGTAAATTATCCATTGATCAACCCTTTTCCTATTTCATACCAATATCTACCAACATGGTACGCTGTAAAAAGTGGCAGTTTCTATTGACTAACTAACAATACCTGTTTTCACTTTTTTGTTCCTGAGTAATCAGTGTTGTTTCTTAATAGATTATACTTGCAAATTATAGAAAATATCAATTTTCCCCTTCAAACTTTGCTTTTATAACCAGGAGAGTAATACTTTGAATTGTATCTATTCCTACTGGGACTTTAGGCGAATTTGCACATATTAACGGCATATTTAGTAAAAAACAAAACAAAAAAATTGATAATGAAGGTGACAGTCAAAGTGAAAAAAGCAAGGTTTGAAGTGAATAAAAATCATTTTCTATATTTTTTTACCCAAATGCAATTAGAAAAAAAACTGACTACCCGGGAACAAAAATCACGTTTCACGGTGTAATTGGAGATTCAGGACGACCTAGATCCGTTGGGAATGTTTGCTTCGAATACCTGACGCAATGGTCGAATGAAATTTGTAGTATTTCATACCTTCATGGATATCGGGTTTGGCTTGATGGAAGACGAGTAAATTGAAGAACTCGGTCAATTCATTCTTTTATAAGTGACATCAGAACCTGTCTTAGATTTTAGATGCCATTTTCCTAAACATTCCCACGTATTACCTTTCTTTGAATGAATAATGGAAAACAGCGATCGCCTTTGCTTTTGTATCCCTCCCCCCCTTACGTGTCTTTTCTTTCGGTTGGGCTCAATAGCAATTCTAAAAGAAGTATTTTAACGAAATTTATTTCATACAAATCTGTGCGTCGCATCTACCAACCTTTTAAAGAAAGCTGAATTCACAATGATTTAATCGAATTTTTCTTTTCATATTTGTAAAACCCAGAAGATACGGAATAGTCAAGCGAATAAAAAAAGCACGAGGAATGGACTCGGCGAACCTAGTTCAAACACTGGCTGGGTCATTTTGCACTCATGGATAGACATGGATCCGTCTCTTTCCTCAGCTATGGGTGAAATAGCGTTGGGTGATGTGAGTGATGCCGCCCCTGGTGTTTGTTGCATCGAAGGCTAATTCACATATCGCAAACTGTCCAAACAAGTAGTGGAGTGATATCTGGAGCCTATAAAGGGACGGCTGAAGCTGTAGCAAGCGTAAGGGCACTACTTGCTTATTTGTAAAACGCTAACTCAGATCTAGAAGTTATTTTTTTTCCGATTGAGAGATATTTTTTCTTACATTTATGTATTTACTCATGATTGTCCATACAATATTTCTTGAAGTTCTCAATGAATTTCAAAGACATTTTCTGGAATGGTGGGCTGTGGAAGAATTGAATTCATTTCTGAACGTATCATAACTATAGATGAACTCATTTTCATTCATTTTTTGTGAGGATAGCGTGGGCAAAAGTGTGCGCTCTCTGAGTGCTTTTTAGTATTGAAATTTCATTGTAAGTATTTATTCAACACGATACAAGGTGGAATCGTATCACCAACAAGGTTTTACCAGGGTTTCCACGTGCATTCGTGAGGACAGATTGCCCAGTCCCGTTGACCAGTGGAAATCGTCAGAAATATCCTTCCGACCCTTTTCTTATTGTGCAATAGGGAGGTGCTACCCCGAAGGGTAGGGTTCTCCGGGGCTGGACTTAATATCATCATCATCAGCCTTTTACCGTCTTTGGTTGGACATAGACTTTTCCCGAGATTCGTCTGGCCTCTCTATCATGGGTGTCGCAGAAGCAGCACTTTCTTAACTTGTTTAGTTCCTCACGCCATCTGATATTTTGCTGGCTATCATTTCGCATACGATCTAATGTCACACCATCTTCCTTTCTACCGGCCACAGTTTTGCATATGATCTCTAGAGATCGACGTTGTGAGTCGTGATGTCCAAAAGGTTGTCTGACATTTTTGCAACATAACCAGCTCTTTGCCATTTTAGTTTTCAATGGTTCCTTTGACATCTTTAGCTTCCGATTTTTCCCTAATTTACTGTACTGTATTGTGATCTCTCCATGTGTTGTTGAGCATGATTCTCTTGGCATCTTTTGGTTAGGTTGTATCGTCCCGATTGTCACTTATGGAGCTGAAAAGTGGACATTATATACTTTTTATCAATAAATCAAGTAAGTCCACCATATTGGATGATATATATTTCACCAGTCATCCTTGAGGTATTGTGAAATAACCGCATTGTGAGATAACGTATTTTTTTGCAACAAATGCATTGATTACTCTTCGTGATGAAAAATGAAATAATCTTTTTTTTTTTTTTAATAAGTGCATTCGCAATCCAAGTCTATAATTGAACAAACGGAGCGTCAAAATTTGGATTCGTGCAAAAGAATTCCATCGACTTCCATCAGAATAAATTCTAAGACATCACAGGCGTTTTCCAATGGAAAAAATACATCGAGAAAATGAACCTGTCAGAATTAGGCTCCATGATGTCAAAAAAAATTTTTCCGATGGGAAACATCTAAAATAGAGTAAAACAACATCTGCGAATATCTAGAGAATCTAGGCATTATTAATAAACCCGTTAAAATAAGACCCCCACTTTTTCAACCTCCACCTCAAAGAAAACAAAACAAAACAAAAAAACAGTTGAGTACTGATACCAATTACAAGTTTGTAGACAAAACAGCATGGCAGGGAACGCTGGAACACACGAACACACGCATATATGCACATATACTAGCCCCAACGCTCGTATAAAAAGGTATAGAACCTTCCGCCATCTTCGGTGGCAACTTTTTTTCTAATTACTGTGGTATAGTCCATCACACTTGAGCCTATGTATTCCGAATCTAATGCTTCGATCCATTTTGGAATCAAAGAAATCATGGTACCTAACCAAAAGACTCACCCTCAAACTGAAAATTATGCAACGTGCACAGGAGAGAATCATGCTTAGCATCACACGAAGAGATCAAAAGACAACACAGTATATTAGGAATAAACGAGTCTGACATATATAATCGATTAGAGAACTCAAATAGCAATGGGCTGGTTATGTTGCAAGGATTTCAAGCAACCGCTGGACATCACAACTCACGGCGTGGATCCCCGGAGATCACGTGCAAAATTGTGGCAAGCAAAAAATAAGCTGGTATGACGAACTAATTCAGAAGGTACTGGTTCCGCGACGCCCATGATGAAGAGGTGTGGCGAATCTTGGTGAAGGTCTATGCCGAATGACAGACGCTTAAAAGTTTAATGATGATGATGACCATTACTCATTTTGATTTTTCTGATAAGTCTCATAATGTCAGTGTTGGGACAGACACGTTCTATTATCTGAACATTGATCTCAGAGATGGTTTTATTTATTTCTGGGTTGGAATTTTATATATTTCATCTATTTATTTCTAGGTTAGGTCTCTAGATATTTCACCTAATTATTTATATGCACTAAGTTCAGTATAATGCCAGATTCGTCGAGTTTAGAAACGTCTGGTTAGTCACTCAATAGAAACCGTCACATAAGCCATGTCTTTTGGCAACATACCGTGTTGAGAGATGGTCAATTGGGAAATTGGAGAAAGGATGTGATCAATGAATAAGTTTCTTTCTCACCTTTTGTTGGGCGGTGATCATTACAAAGTCTCAATTAAAGAACAAAACATGCAAGAATGCTGTTGGGCATAAACTAAGGGATCAACTTAGCATAAACTCACACGGTAAATTGAACCCCACCTCTAAAACCCTTTGGGGGGGATTTTCAGAAACCAAAAGATATGATTTGTTCTAGACGTAATAAGGGGTAAATATTTGCCTTTTCAACGCTCTAACTTTATTGGCAAGGACAAGGTTGCCATTTTTTTAATTATTGAGTCCTTTGTTGATAATATTTTGATATATATTTTTTTGTTTTAAAGTCCCTTGTTGCCAATTGAGATGATTTTGATTAGAGTCAATGTAATTTTTCTGAATTTGAGAGTAACTTCCAGAATCGAAAAATTGAAAAATCACATCTAAATTTGCGACTCTGGTTGCGACCTATACACGCGACATTCATACGTTGCAAACCAGCAAACCAACCACACCAACTGACAAACTGAAGAAACGTATGATACTCTTGGTTGACGGTTTCTAATATCAGCTCGTGTGTAAATCATTGTAGGTATTCTAGGATATAAACGTGAACATTTGTCTTCTCTGGGGAAATTTTCATACAATCTGACATTGATTTTCATACGTAAGCATATTTTTAACCCCGCCAACAGAGTTGGGAGAGGTGAATGTATTCACTTGTGTCTTCCTGTCTGCTTGCTGTCTGTCCACACGAATTCTCAATTATTTTTTTTAATGAATTGGAATGATAATGCGAAAGGATATGATGGGCTAGGGAAGGTTTGATTAAATTTGGATCTGATTCGGTACTTTTCTTTTTGCAGTTTTTCTTTCTTGCATTGTAGTTATATATCTGTAAATCGTTAAAACATTGAATTTGATACAATTTTCTGTAATGGTAAGCCACGCAGTAGAGAAGAATTGATTGAATTCTAGAGCGAATCCAGGGTTTACTTTTTGATTGAGTGATATTTTTCATACAATTATTTCAATCATGTTTGTCCATACAATATTTGCATAAGTTCTGAATGGATTCCACTGACATTTCTGGAAACGTGGGTTTTGAGCTAATGGAGAATTCATTGAATTTCTTGGTGGATCCAGAAATCTTATTCAGTCACCTTCCCTCCATCATAACTGTAGATTAACTGACTTTCATCCATTTTCAGTGCCAATAGCGTTCGCAGAAGAATGCGCTCTCTGAATGCTTTCCAGTATAGTGAGTCTTCGACTACGAACTGATTGCGAGTATTAGAATCCGTCAACTAAAACTGTTACCAAAGCTCTCAACATAGGTTTCTTCAGTTTTCAAATTGGTTCAGCTAGATGCCTGGCTATGTATGTATACATGTATCACGCGTACAAGTCGCATCAATTGAGCTTAAGGGCTGGATATTTTAACATTTACTCCTTATTACGTACAGGAGAAACGATTTATTTGATTTTTAACCCCACTACGTCTTAAGTGAGGGGTTCAATTTGCAATGTAAGTTTATGCTAAATTGATTTCTTTCATGTGAATCTAGACCTTTTCTAGTAATCACTGCTCAACAAGATGTGAGAGGAGTGACTCATCCGTTGATCACCTCCGTCGGTCATTGGGCGGTTTCTATTGAGCGACTAAGCAAACATGTTTGCTCATTGTTTTAGAGTCATAACGATGTTTTTTTGCAGATTTTGATTAATTTTCTGTGTATCAATTTATATATTTTAGTGAGTTCGGTATTCGTACATACGACTAACACTACAATTCAGTTTTTAGGTCTATCATTTTGAATTGATATTTCAAAACTAAAACGTAAAAATTCTCTCTTTCCCGAAAGCACAAGCATTTATTTATCTCTTTCTTTCTTTCTCGCTGTCTGTTTTATCTCATTCTATCTAACAACCGTAGTCACCAGTGGTGACAAAGGGTTCTTTCCTTTTTAAGAATCTGTGCGTGTGCTTGTGTGTTCCAGCACTCCTGGCCATGCTGTTTTATCTACAGATTCGGAAAATGACATCAGTACTCCACTAAATCCTCTCTAAAAATGTTTTCTGGAAAAAAAAGCTCTTTTGACCTTTTTTATCCTTTTCTCCAGATTGTTTCTAGATGTTTTTTTCCTTGTGTTCTTTGCCCTCTCACTTTCACGGTATTATGTCACTGATAGCATTTATTCTAACCATATCCATTCTTCAATGTAAATATCTAATGACTTCAAGGCTACGGTTGTTCAATTATCGACTGTGTTGGCGAGTCATTTAAGTAATTACTTTTGCATATCCGACAAGATTAAAAACGATTGACATAATCTTATTTCGGCTTCCATTAGGAAATTATAAACAAAATCATAAAACATGATCCATGAGGCTGATTGTTGTTTTTACTTATAGGATATTATACATAAGTAAGCGTTGTAAGACTCATTTGATTAGAAGAAACATCTGGCTTCCGTTTTATAAAAGGAACCAGTCTGTTAGTAAGCATATAAGTTCTTATATCTTGGTCAGGGTCAGATCAAGCTAGTAAGATTATTACATGCGACATATTGTTCAAAATATTTATTTGAATGGAAGAAGTGGGATGTTGCAACTGACCCTAACCGTGGGACAGTTGCAACACTAATCAGCGGTGGTCGCAACGTGTTGAAATTGAATTGAATTTCACCAATTAACTTTTGCTTTTTATCTCAATGAGCATTGTATTCTGAAAATATCTATTGTTTAACAATTATATCATTGTATTGTTTATTTATACACAATACTATTATTGTATTATTTTTTAAATTTATCTACCAAATAACGGTTTTGTCTGTTTATACATAGAACACAAGCTTGTCTTGAGTCAATGTGCAGATGTGACAGATGTTATTCAATCTCTCCATATTCCAATGTTAGACGGGAAGAGTGGAACAATTAGTAACGCAACAAAAGAAAACCCTGATTTTTGTTACACTCCCGTGAATGTGAACTGTGACCGCGAGTTTCCTGAAAGGCGTAGAGACATTCCAAAATGACTTACGTAATAAGCTTTTTTGAACTTGTTAAAAACTAGTGTTTAAAAACACAGACATCCCAAAATGCTGTTGCAACCGTCCTAAATCCTATCAGTCATGACAGAACAGCATGTGCTAGCTAGAGACACTGACTTCGACGTATGCTAACCATGTCACTGAGAAGTCAATAAAATAATGGTTCAAACTAGGTAAGTTTTGATTAATTCAAGCAGTCGCCCAGGACATCATGACAAAAAATTTACTTTCTTACCCTCAAAACAATTTAAAGAATAAATAAATGCAGTTGTAGATGTTGAATATATCTTGCATGTGCAGTATGAGTGTCATCACTCCAGTATGTTTCTGACTGGAGGGTAAGATTTGTTACAATCGTCCCTTAGTTGTTGCAATTTTTTCATTTGCTATAAAGTCAGCTAATACAATGAATATGTCTGACATTTCGGTAATAGTGATTAAATCTTTGTGCATTGGCTATGACTTCAGTTGCAAATACCTTCGTACTCATATGTCGCATATGTACTTTATAGATACCACAATCTAAATTAAAGGTGATACCTTCAATTAAAAGTTTAGGCCAGCATAAAACAGAGGTACCTCGCGTAGCAGAAGACTTTTGTGAAGAAATTTCACTTAAAGAGAGGAAATATTTTCAGTTATTCAGTAAGTACGAAATTTCATAAAATTATCCAGAAACATTTAGATTTCATCTATAATTATCAACATTTACATCTAGTATCTAGAAACTTATTTTCAGGCAGACAGACGGACATTTGGTGAACTATAGTAAGATTATTCATTCATCTATTACATCATATACATGTTTATTTGTATTTATACATTATTAACAAAAAATAAGAAGATCCCATTAATCCTAAAAAGAAGAATATATAACCAATGTATCCTCCCAATAGTCACTTATGGAGCTGAAACATGGAACCTAACCAAAAGACAGATCCGCAAATTGAGAACTGTGCAGCGTGCACATGAAAGAATTATGCTGGGCCTCACATGGAGAGACCACAAGACATCACTGTACATACGGGAAAAGACAAGAGTCAGGGACATCATACAATCCATTAAAAATCTCAAATGGCAGTGGGCTGGCCATGTTGCAAGATTGGCAGTCAACCGATGGACATCACGACTCACGACATGGATCCCCCGTGATCACATGCACAGCCGAGGTCAGCAGAATATTAGATGGAGAGACGAACTAGACAATTTCAGAAAGTACTGGCTCTGCGACGCCCATGATAGAAAAGTGAGGCAAATGCTGAGGAAGGTCTATGTCTAACGACAGACGTTAAAAGACTGATGATGATGAAGAAAGTAGGTATTACGTAATAAATTATTTACGGCTTGTCCTCATTAAGAGTGGTACTACTGCACTATGGTATAGTGACAGAGAAACTGCAGAATCACTGGAAAGGAATTGAGAGCCAACATTCAAGTGCAGGGGCCCTGAAATTTCGGGGCCGGTAGCATATGTTTCTTCTGTTGCATGATTAATCCGGTACTTATCTTGATTTAATTAGATCGAGATTGTCAATTTTATTTGTATGTTGTATGTTGGTAAGCTATGTTAGACTCATTTAATTAGCAGAATCAATTGGCTTCCGTTTTATAAAGGAAAAACCAGTTTGTCGGTAAACATTCAATTTTTCATATCTTGTTATTACTAGACCGAGAAATTTAATTTGGGCAATTATACTAACATATCTTGGTACGCCCATCATCATCATCATCGTTATCACTTTAAAGTCCGTCATTGGTAGGTATGTTGTTGTGAGTGTAAAAAATGGGGCATGATGGGCTTTACCTGCCACGCTGGCTCAAATGACGGGCTGGAAGTGGATCGAACTTAAAAAGTTCGTTTTATGCTCATACTTTTCAACCTATTTCTTTCTCTCTCACATACACGCTCTCTCTCTCTCTCTCTCTCTCTCTCTCTCTCTCTCTCTGTCTCTCCACTATCCTGCTCACCCGCTCCCTCTCTCACATTAATCAAACATGTGTGCAATCTCTTGAAATAAGAGTGGGACCACACTGTCGCCGCAAAGACAAAATATTTCCCTCGATAGCTAGATTTGTTAAGCAACAAGTTATGGAAGAAATGTACTCGACTTACAGGCGTTTTTTTCTGTGTCACGGCATTGCTAAAATAGTGTGACGCAAACCGACCATTACATTAAATTCCAACATCATTCAATCATTTCGTGCCGCTCGCAGCCAGGCCAGTCAGAGGGTCCAAGAGTCAGGGGCTTGTGTTATCGAACGTAGTGAAGAGATTGATCTTCTCCTCGGGAGGATTGAAGGATTAGCCACGAGAATCTGTCAACATGATCCCCAGCCGCTTACAGCACCTGGTATTCCCCCAGACAGTCACCCATCTCGAAACTGACCAGACGCGAAGTGGCTTAACCCCGGTGTTCGTACGAGAACCGGTTTGTCATGATGCAATTTGGTTGCACTAATTTCCAACTGAGGTGCGCAGTGGTCAGACGGTAAAGGGCACTAGGAATGGAATCGGCGAGTAAAGTTCAAACTCCTACTGAGACAGTTCGTGCTCACTTTGCAATAATGCCCATAGGAAAGGTGCGAATCCATTTCTCCTCCTCCCAGCTATGAATGAATAATAAAAGAGCCTGGATTTGGCAACCAGTAAGTAGTAGGACAACCTTGAATCCAAACTAGCCAGATAAGGGATGGCTTCCGTCAGGCTCTCTTTCCCTTGACACACTTATGATGGATGTGTTGTCCCAACGACCCTGCACTCAATTACTAGATAGAAAACGTAAATATCAGTATCGCAGCGGAAACATGTTATTCAACTGGACTCCATGCACAATAAAAGACTACATTTACGCATAAAATTCACTTATATAATTCTCAAAGTCTGTGTAACTTCTGAGTAACCACAATGCTGCATTGTAGCTAGTTGTAGTCTATTATTCAGATGTTCCCAAAATGCGTGAACTCAAAGAAAGCAAAAAAAAAAAAAATCTGTGTGATTTGCTAATTAATAGTAGTAGTGTTTGTACTTATCACTATCTGTATCAAAACGACTGAATTGATAAGAGAGAAAAGAAGTAAATCCTAATTACAGTGTAATCTACCTTATTTATTATTTTAAAGGATTACCGAATGAGTCACAGGGTTATCTAGTCTTCAATAAAAACCAATGAAGTCACCAACGATTGTCATCTTTGTGGTGTTATCTACACCCAGGATTTTTTTTAACTTGGAAGGTACCGCTCAGTAGTCATTGATCTACAATTTTGTGTGGACAATAGTTTGTTCAGAAGAAGACTGATAGGCTCAAAAGGGAAGATTTTTTCTTATTTAGACTCTAATTAAAACACTTTAGTATTAAGTGAATACACACTGTGTTTTTTAATTTTAAGAACATCGATACTCAATAGTTTTACAATTTACAGTCGTATCCATTTGTAACAGGGACTGAATGGAACGTATTATCCTCCCAAGTTCTGAACGATCAGCGACAGAGGGTGGCAGAATGTCTTCATCACTTTAAATTATGTCAAATTGGATGGTGTTCTAGAAAAGGTTGAACACCCCTGGGACAAAAGATAGCGGCTGCTCCAGATTTACATTTGTATAGCATAATCTTTGGTGGAAATACAAAATGTCAGAGAAGGAATAATCTCTTTTGCTTGGCATTTAGGCAGATGGTAACCTGCTTCTTAACATTAAAACATCCCAGCCTTTCATTGCAAGCGCGGGGTGGCTGAGCGGTCAACAGTACAGAGAATGGAGTCTGTATGTAGAGTTCAAACTCCGGTTGAGACAATCGGCGTTCATGTTGTCTCTTATGTCCTTAGAAAATGTATGAATTCATCAAGTGTTGCCAAATTAGATGTTTCTTTTTTCGAATTAGTGATCCCAGTTATGCCAATTTAGTAATTCACCAGATTTGAAAGATTGGAAATTATTTCCAAACTGGCAACTCGAGTCCATCTCATCTCTCATCAGTTATGTGTAAATAGAAATGAGTGACGCCTCTTCGGGTTCTTGCTGCCTCTAAGTCAATAGTCACACATTGCAAAACCTCCCAGGACTTCAAAGTCTGGCAGAGAGGGGGGGCTAGGCGGGGATCATTTTGCTGCAGTCACCGTAAGGGCAACATTTATTTATTTATCCTCTTCTTTGTGTTAGTCGTTATTTCGGGTGTCGCCTTTAAGTCATTTGTCACATATCACAAACCTCGAAGAACTTTTAAGTCAAGCCGAGACACTGAGGGCGTGGAAAAGACATGTGATATGGGATGCCTGGGCAGGGACGACTTGCCGCACCCAGGGTAAGGGCAATATTTATTTATTTTTACCCTTTCATTTGTACATAGATACAACGCGTCTTTCATATTCCGATTTCAGAATTTGTTTATTCACTAATCCACCTCGCCGTTGGGTGATGATTAATGAAATAATCAGACCATTACTATTGTAGTAGTAAGTTCAAACTTCAATTAGAACCTCACACTTGTGGCCTCGAGCCTGACTAAGCTTAAGAAATGTCTATTCACGCGGGCCCTGGTGCTAATTAAATAAAATTATCAGAGACCGACATCAAAGAACTTAGTGAAAAGTGGTAGAACTTGGCATTTTATGCATGTACCAGGGCTTCAAGCAGCTTTTCCAAAAAAACAAAACAATAAGATCTCATGCCTAGATAAACCTAGATTTCTCATAAAAACCCAGTGAACATATATACACTAATAATGAATAGAAGACTCACCATCACAGTCAATGACTGAACAACCGTAGTGTCAGAATAAATATGGTCAGAATAAATTCCATTTATGCCATCCAAAGTGTTTTCCACTGGAAACATAGAAAATAGAGTAAAAAAAAAATATCTAGATTCTAGGGATTATGAAATATGCAAAAAACCGAAAAATCATTTTTAGAAAGGGTCAAGGGGAGTACCGATGCCAATTTCCAGGTCTATAGAGTAAATGAGCAAATGGATACACGCATGTATATATAAAAAGAAAATAACTCTTTGCCATCTTTGATGGCTACGGTTCTTCAATGATTCAAGTGTACAAAAGACAAATGATGTTCGGAGAAAAATAATCAGCAATTAAGCCTTTGCAACTTTTTCACTATTCACAATCGTCTACTTCGTTAACAACAAGAAAAAATCCTTTTTAGACTTTGTGGGTTCAAAGTTTGTTAGTATTTCAATGTTTGGCAGAGTTTTTGTGAGTTAACATTGATTTATTTACATTCTTAAGTTGAATTTTACAACACACAGAGGAGCTGTTGTTTAGATAGCGTGATCCCTTCTTTAAGTCTGTCTTCAAGTTTACGTTCCTGCAGTCACTCATTTTTGAAAGATTGTGCAAGCAATGTTTTCTCTCCTTCTCTGATGACTCTTCACTCGTCGTAGTAATGAAAATTAAAATACTTCAAAATTTGAACCTGATTGAAGTTTAATGAGTTCCCACAAATAGATACTTGAAAATCAACTCTTAATAAATTCCAACCACAGCAATTTACAACTAACTTGCAGGGCTGCCAAAGTTTGTACGTTCTTACAAATTTGGCACAATTGTCTGCCAGATGGAATTGATAGAAAAACTTGAGATTCAAGTACTAAAACAATTGAGATACTCTAATGTATGGAAAAACTTAGACTTCGTTAAATTCCGAAAAAAAAAAATCCAGAACGAGTATAGAAAACACACAGAGTTAGGTTTAGAAAAAACAAAAAAACAATACAAGCAACATTGTCATGTGCTATTCTTTCTAATGAAAGCTTCCGTTTTTACTTGATTGGATGGTAACGTTTCATCAGAAGAGCAGCTATCATTTTCCCCCATTAATATAAAACCCAAAATTCGTCGCCATGCCAATAGATGTCAAATCTGATCAGCGTTGTTTTTATCGTTTCGATGATAGAACATCAATTTAACGTTGTTACATTTTCACTTCATTCAATTATGTCAAAGATTTGAAAGCAGTCACAGGGGTTATTTGATAGGTTCATGGGCATAACTTATCGGATATCAAAAGGAAATATTTCTAATGGTATTTTTCCGGTGTGAAATTCAACGCTCTTTTCGAATCTGCTTGTTGCCAAGTGATTTAGTGGTGGGTGTGGCAGGGTGTGGCAGGGTGTGTCAAGGTGTGGTCAAAAATAGTTCCTTGTCAATTTGATAGAAAAAACTGGAAAATATAATCATACTATTAGTTAAGTCATATTTAGTGACAGTTGAGTTAAAAAGTGGTAACTTTAGAAACTGAACTTATTTTCCCATATTTGTTTTCAATTCGAAAAAAAAGATAATATTCATTATTTGTTAGAACTTAATAGAAACGAAAAGTGTACCGTAAATTCTCGATTAATCCCCTTCCAAATAAGCGCCCCCAACTCAAAACACATCTTTTCAATTGAATAGTAATGTATTATATATATATATATATATATATATATATATATATATATATATATATATATATATATATAAACTATCGAAAACAGCATTTAGTATCGATATTACATTTTATATTGTGTTTACAATATTAACTCTTGTAAAAGATAGATCAGAATTAGTCTTTTCTCTTTTTTTCATCAGGTTGAGAAACGGCTTAGGACAAAACGGGCTCAATAAATCAGCCAACAGATACTGACGGAGAACATCATTCAGTTTTTCAGTCCTTAGAAAAACAACCGAGTACAGTTTAGGGTTCAGAATGAATCTGCTACGAAGATTATGAAATAGGAAAATCGAAGGCTGCGCCGATAATCGAGGACTTTGATTGCAATACAGGAAAAAATGAAATTGATCTGTCACTGAGCAAATATTGCATTTTGGCTTTAGCTGTATCGACCATGAAAAATTCGTCGCATTTGGAGCTTTTGAACTCGTCCGTGGGCTCTCCCTCTATTACTCGGCCCAGTTGCAGGGGATCCATTGCCCTGGGGCAGCACTGTCCCATTGCACTTAAAGGGACAGGTCAGGCTCGTCCTGATGCTTTTGTGACTTCGGTTGCTCAGCATCCAAAGTCGTGTCGGCTGTAGCTATTTTTGATGGGTTGGTCTTATTTTCCCCACGTAAAGCTCTGACCTTGTGTCGAATTTTGCTCGGGTGGGAGAGTAAATAAATAGATGCAAAATTCGTCAGACGCAGATGGTATGATGGCACGATTGTCTCACACTCAAGGAGGTCAAGTTTCTCTTAATCATCAAGTTGAATCATCCACTGCATTAGCACGAAGAAATGATGGAAAAAGGGGGGGGGAGACTAATTTTGAACTAGCTTTTAAAACCTCCGTAAATGGTTCGTTCTGAATCATGAATTGTACTTAGTTGAATCTCTAAGGATTGATAACAGGGTGATGTTCTTCACCAGTCAGTGTTGGTTGATTCATTGAGCCTGTTGTGTCATAAGTTTCTCTCATATTTCATTAAAAAAAGAGAAAAAAGCCAAATTTCGAACAAACATTTAAGATAGCTGATATTGTTAACAAGGCTATAAAATGTATCATCGATACTAAAGGCTGTGATTGATTGGCTTCATATTTTATGTAGCATTACTCACTTGAAAAATGTTTTGAGGTGGGGAATTATTCGAAGGGGGGCGTATTCGGAGATGGGAGATTTATCGAGGATTTACGGTACACTTTTTGTTTCCTTTAAATTCGAACATACAATAAAGGTAAATATCATCTTTATTTTTTTTCGTATTGAAAACAAATATGGGAAAATAAGTTCAGTTATTAAAGGAACAACTTTTTATCACCACTGATACGGCTAAACCAATAATACAATTACATTTTCCAGTTGAACTATTTTTGACCACGCCCTGCCACACCCACTCGAAACCAACTGGTAACAAGGAGACTCGAACAAAGCGTTAAATTTCAAACCGAGAAAATCTCTTTAAAAATATTTCCTTTTGATATTAGATAGATTATGCCTTTGCCTCTATCTATATGCCTATCCGAATGCGATACTGAAAACCGATTGAATGTCAGTTCATATATAGTTACAATGAACGGAAGGTAATTGTGTTAGTTTTGATTTTCCATAATTCAGACTATTGCCTCATTATATGAAGGCTTATCTCCCGGCCGAAGAGAGAATCCGGGATCCGCCCCCAAATTTATTCTTCCATAACTCATTTCCCTACATTTGACAAGATGACATCGAAATTCATTTAAAACTTTTGGAGATATTGTGTGGCAAATATGAAGGAATACATGATTGTATGAGAGAAAAAAAAAGAAGAAAAATGTCTCTCAGTCAAAACAAGTTCCTCGATCCTCACCATCATTTTACCATTTCCTCTCAACCCCATGGACCTTCTTTCCAGAAAATTTGATTATATTTTATTGAGAACTTTTGGAGATATTACATGGACATATAGCAACAATGCAAGGAAGGTCCCCGTGAAAATTTCCTTGATGCACCCTAAAAATTTAATCAATTTCGCCTCAGCCTATGGCCTATCTCCCACAAAATGTCATCGGAAATCATTGAGAACCTTTAGAGACATTGCATAGACAGACAGGCAGACAAACAGACAGACAAACATGATTGAATACATATACCCCTTCCAACTGCATAGAAACCCCGCTTAGCCCATGATTCATCCTTCTAAAAAATGTTTTTTGAAATTCGTTGAGAACTTCATGCGATATTGCTTGGACAGACAGACAAACATAGAGACAAGTATGTTAAAACATATACCTCTTCCAACTGCAGAGAATTCCTCCTCGGCCAATGGCTGACTCTTCCACAAATTGTCAGTGAAATTCATTGAAACCCTTTTGCAATATTGCGTGGACAATCAGACAAACATACAGACAAATATGTCAATGCATATACCTCTTCCAACTGCATAGAAATCCTCCTTGGCCAATGGCTAACGTGTCCACAAATTGTCAATGAAATTTATTGAAACCTTTTTGAGATATTGCGTGGACAGCCAGACAAACAGACAGACAAACACGATTGAATATATATACACTTTCCAACTGCATAGAAATCCTCCTTAGCCTGTGACTCATCCTTCCACAAAATGTTTTTGAAATTCATTGAAACCTTTTTGCGATATTGCGTGGACAGACAGACAGACAGACAGACGAAAATAAGACAAACATGAGCGAATATAAACACTCCTCCATTGGTATGGGTAAATAATTACCTTCAATGTGTTCCCCTCCCACCGAAAAATAAAATAGAAGTCCGCTGCACAAATCTGATGAATAAAACACATCCGTGGCCCAAACGACGGAGTAACTGAACATCCTGTTTTGGACTTTGTCAAAACTGCAAACCTATACTAAATTTTGCATTAGTATCGTTCCATTTAACGCTGTTTTGTTATAACGTCCTTGAAAAAAAAAAGGTCATAAACTCGCGATCACAGTCAATAATGGAACAACCATAGCGTCAAAATTTGAAGTCATGGCCAGAATAAATTATATTTATAACATCCCTGGCATTTTCAACTGGAAAACATGTAAAATAGAGTAAAAAGAAATATCTAGAAACTTCTAGATCCAGGATAGACAACAAAAGGTGAATAAATCGTTTTTCCAGAAATTGTTGTTTGTTTTTTTTAAAAAAAGGTTTGGTGGAACACTAATGTCTGTAGACAAAACTGTATGGCCAGGGGCGCTGAAACACACAAAGACTCACTCTGAAAACAGAAACGCAGAAACTCATGAAGATATAATTAGGGATGGAACACTTCGTTACTCTTGTTGCTCAAAATATCTGGTAAGTCAATCAGTAGAAACCATCACATATTTTGGCAGCGTGTCGGGATGATCAATTAGAAAAATTTGAGAGAAGGGGGTGATCAATAAATAAGTTATTTCTCGTGTCTTTTGCTCGACAATGGTCACTAAAAAAGTTTGAACGTGAAAAAACAAAGAACAAGCGCAAATGCTGCAAGACAAAAAAATAACAAAAAAAAGACTAAGGGATCAGTTTAGCATAAATTTACATTGCAAATTGACCCCT
Organism: Thysanoteuthis rhombus; assembly: GCA_963457665.1. Lineage (NCBI taxonomy): Eukaryota > Metazoa > Mollusca > Cephalopoda > Oegopsida > Thysanoteuthidae > Thysanoteuthis > Thysanoteuthis major. Next base: position 23,383,661 of record OY735225.1, on the reverse strand, counting down.
AACAAGAAAACTATTTCGGGGAAATTTGAAAAAACAACAACAAAAAAACAAAAAAACAAAATAGCATTTTCCCTAGGTTTTAGAAGGCGAAATGTTTAAATTTTTAGCCCTGTAGCTCCATTAATGCGGCCTGTACGCGTGATATATACAAAGCCAGTCAGCCAGACAGACAGACCCACATAAAAACCGAAAAGACATATATTGAGGTTGATTATGATTAGGTTGACGATTTTGGTTGACGGTTGCTAATAATAATACAAAAATATTGTCGGTGGAATTACGAATTAAGTGGTTTTTTTTTCAGACTCGACATTAGTCACAAAATTCCTACACTACAATAAATGAAACAACCCCCTATTTGTATAATTGTGTCTAAAATAAAATCAGTTTCATTTAATGTTTCAAAAAAAGTCGCGATGTTCAAGAACCCAAGCCCAAGGTTAATGTGGGGGTTGGTCTACCCTCCATAGAACACTATCGCTGAAAACTAGGTGATGCCTGTTACCCATATGTACAAAATAGGTGGGCGGAAATGCATTCTAGTATGCAGTATTCGTCGGCTAAAAGTCGGTTAATGAGCAACCAGGGTAGGTGCTGGGTAGATGTTGGGTCATGCAGTTTTCCGTTTATGAAGCGAAAATTGAATAGGTGACAAAATTAACGAATTTGTTTGTAGAATATCATATAATATTGAGATTTTTGACTTTTTGGATAGTTCTGGGCACGAAGATCTTTGCTCTTTTTTTTAGATTTTATTCTGTTTCGGCAGTAGTGGGACAAATTCCGTATAATGATCTACTTATTTGATAAGCCAAGCGATAGACTTCATTTTCTGTCTAAAACATCTGTCAACAATTTAATGCTGATGGAAGAGTTGATTCCCTTATTCATTATTTTGCAAATGCGTAAAAAATTCGAATTCATTCTGGAAACACATGAAAAAATGCAGATCAGCATACTGATTTGCAGATTTTTCAAAGTACGGTGCAAATGCAAAATTATTTGAATCCTGGGATGGGTAAAATGGTCTTATATATTATTCACTTTGTATGTACGGCCATGCCACTTTCCGATTATTATTACTTTCTTCTCTTGTGTTTTCTCACACCAGTCAAAGCGTAGTATCTTACAGCAATTAAATTTAGATTCTTCCATTCTGTGTCTTCCCCCTTCTCACCCATCATTGAAATGTAATTAACAATCTTAAATTGGAAGGGGTGCATATGCTTGAATGGGAGCAAAAGGGACTTAACCTTCACTATAAATCAAATCTCCACAGAATCCCCAAAAAGAGAAGAAATCAAGCGAGGAATTACTCTGGCAAGTCTTCGGTAGAGCAAGCTTAACCTTCAAAAACAATGAAATTCCATTAGTTCTGAAAAGAACAGTATACAAGCAACGCATCCTCCTGATAGTCAGCTGCGGAGCTGAAACATGGAATCTATCCAATAGACTGACCTGCAAACCGAAAACAATGCAACGCGCACACGAGAGAAGTATGTTTAGCACCACATGGAGAGACCACAAGGCAGTATATTTGAAAGTATATTTGAGAAAAAAAACAGGAGTCAGAGAAATTTTAGAATCTATCGGAAAACTCAAAAAGCAATGAGGTGGTCATGCAAGAACGACAGACAACCGATGGAAATCGCTATGCACAGCATGGATCCAGAGATCAAATGTGGAATTGAGGACGGCAGAATATGAGATAGTGAGAGGAACTGGACAGGTTCAGAAAATATTGGCTCCATGACGCCAACGATAGAGAGGTGTAGCGAATCCTGGGGATGGTCTATGTCTAACGACAGACGACAAAAGACTGATGATGATGATGATGATGATGATGATGATTTAATAATTACTCCTTACTCATAAGTCGAAGGCCTAAAAATATGAATGATAATAATAGTAGACCACAGGGATAAACAGACAGCGAAAGTAATCGATAATAGCAATAACAGATCAATTAGTTCAATTTTGATTTTACATTTGCTGAGACAGATACATTCAATAGGCAATAACATTACAAAATTTGATACTTATATACTCAAATTGTTGTTGAAAGTTACGATTGGAAGGTGAAAGGAAAAACTTCAGAAAAAGTAAGTGTTACATCTCAATTTTTTTTATGCATTTCGATCGGTGCCAGCCGTCTTTTTCAGAGAAAAAATTGAAGCAGTTCAAATTTTTCTTTCGGATGTAATACCAGCTTTCTCGAAGTTTTTCTCTTTACCTTCTAGTTATTACTTTCATCAATATTCTGCCGGATTACTGCACATCCTCAAAACAAACATACTTAAATAGCAGAAATACATGTATATACGAGAGTAATGATGATATTTTCGTTTTTAACACCAAGAAGTTAGAGGTTTGCTGATAAGGAATATCTACCTAACTACCGTTTTGAATTATATACAGTTCTATTGGAACGTACAAAAAAATCATTCAACAAAATTAAAATACAAGTAATCCCGGCTTTAGCGAAAGCCTGTTCTAAACCCCCTTTTTTGCTCTATTGAAAAAAGGCGAAAAAAAAAGCTTTTTTTGCAGTGAGCCATTATAGAGGTAGTGCGCACCCTTCCTCTCTCTTCTGCACCCCAGTCTCCCGTATTTCCCATCACTATGACCACTGACGACTCAGTTTGACAGAGCATCTCAACCGTTTTTGGTTTTCAGGTACGCTCAAGAATATTACGCATTTAAATCAATGATAATTGCTTCTTCGCTTTACGTCATTTCAGCTTACGAAATATTCTTTCAGAGGAACTCTATACTTTCAGATAGCGAAGTAACCCGAGTATCCGTGATTTTTTTTTCGTCTGGATTAACTGATTTGGAGTAGTGTTAGAACCCATCACTCGATATCACTTCTATATTTATCCCATTCATTTCATTTTGATAGAGAATACTATAGTACAGATTTAATTATCAAATTTAATGTTCACTCCAAAGTTTTGAAGTCAGCGCAAAAATCTTATGTTGTACAATTTTTTTCCCACTGTCAAAGGTATGTGCGCACTTTTGAATCTAAGAGAGTAAATCAATATACTTTTAATAAAAACTCAGTAAATTATCAATGGAATTTTAAAACCTTAGTGAGCACACTGATTTCCTTCGTGCATTGATTGAAAATGAGTTTACGCCAGTAACATATTTTAAAGTTTTACTTTGAACCTTAGTAGCAGTTAAAATTACAATATTAGACTTGGATCTTCATATACGTTTAAGTGAAATTTGTTAGTCCTGATAAAGACAACGATTTTTTCTTCTCAATGAGATTTTTTGAGGGGAGTGGGAATTCTAAACTATAAAAGTTCTTAGGAAACACATATTTCTCCCCTCGCCATTGTTATTAAGAAGTAAACGAAAATCAGTTCATATACACCATCCAGAATTTTTCCCTTACATTTGAGTCGTATCTTTTTAGTAATAGAGTACACAAAAGAGTCAAGTAAAAAAACGATTACAACAACAACAAAAAAAGAAATTTACCACAGAACTAATAAACAATAAAAATAAAAAACGCCATCACAGTAAATCATTAAACAAACGTTGCGTTGAAATTTGAAGTCTTGTGAAAAAATCTTACGAAGAATAAATATGGTCAGAATAAATTTTGTTTATAACATCACTGGCGTTTTCCGCTAGAAAACCTCTAGAATAGAGTAAAAAGAATATCTATAAAATAAATACGCCAAAAAGTTTTTTTCCAAAATACTGCCCCCCCCCCCAAAAAAACCTAAAAAAACAAACACCATTTTCAGATGGAGCCTAGTGAAGAACTGAAGCCAATTTTCAAGTCAGGAGACAAGTATGGCCTGGAGAACTGGAGCATACAAATATACGAACACAAAAACACACGCTCATATAAAAAAAAGGAGATAGAACCCTCCGATACATATGAAGGCTATGGTTGTTCAACCCTTCACCCTTTTGGTGGCTACAGTTGTTCGAATAAGGCGGACGACACCTTATTATATTAGGCTTAACAAAATGATAAATGTTTGTTTTTTTTAGGTTTCTTCATGATTACTTACGATTGTTTAGGGTTTTTATTGATATAATGTCTTTAACAAGACTAGTTGAAAATACCTTCCCCAACAATATGCAGTTTACAATCGTAAAACCATAAGTCAAGTAATGATTTAATGACTTATGAACGTAGGATCCACTTTTCAGAGCAAGACTGCATTTGTTTTGACTATAACTTCAAGTATTGAATTGGAGTTAGCAACAGCAGTATTATTTACAATTGTTTAAAATAAAATATGGCCTATTTTTGCAGTAAAATAACTATTAAGATTCGGTTTAAACTTTTTTTTTCTACGCCTCTTGATTTTCAACAACTGGCATCCTAACATTTGAATAATAAATAAGTAATTCTATGTGCTTTATGAAGATGAATAATAGTTAAAATTAATGCAATGGGTTTGGGGCAAGAATCGGTTTAGTTTACATCGCAGTTTTGGTAGGAAAAATTGTTCACTTACCTCTTCTGGTATGTCATATGAACTCTAGAGCAAAATTGAACTCCTATCGAAATAAATACAGTGAATCTAGGAAAAAATAATTTCGACCGGCTTAGTTTTAGAAAAAAAAAAAGGTAACAATATAATCGTTTTAGCTTTCGTGCATTAAGATTTTAAACGTTACTCTTTGCTTAGTCTTAAAAATGCGATTTTGGCTCCTGGAGTCACAGACTGTTTGGGAATTATACTTTAAAACCATTTATGTTGAAATATCTAAAGCCTACAACCGTTTTTGGTGGTGTTAGGATAAAATACAGTTTTCAGGGTGAAACTTCGTAGCTTAGAAATCAAGCAAATCTTTATCATAATATATTTAATTAAAAACAAAATATATTGCTTTGTTCGAGCAGGGAGCGGAGTTCGGACAACCTAGATCAACGACTATCCAAGCACAGGAATCAGTTTGAAGTAATCGGAGAGTTACAATTCAAAGCTGTTTGACTGTTTAATTAAGAGACTAGTTGGAAGAGATATGTGTATTCACTCATTTCTATATGTCTATGTCCAGTCAGTATCTCCGAAGATTCTCAATAAATTTCAATGACATTTAGTGGAAGGATGGGCTATGGGCCAAAGAAGAATTGATTGAATTTAGAGGCGGATCCAGGAATTGTTTTTACACTCTATAATCATTTATACTTACTACTCTTGCATCGTGGCTATATATCCACATAATATCTGCAAAGGTTTTTAATGTATTTCAATGAAATTGTAGGATATCTTAGAATATTTTGCATAAATTTAAGTAATCTCTCATGTGTGTCCACTCGATATTTCAAAAATTTTGTGGAAGGTTTGCCTATGGGATAAAAAAGGATTGATAACATTTGGGGGTTAATCCAAAAATTTCTGCAGTTACCTCCCTTATATCGTGACTATGTACAAACTTATTTTCATTCAAATCGCATTGACTTAGGCAGAGGTATGCTCTTTCTGAGTGAGTTCTAGTAATTAATCAAGCTTAATATAGATTGGCACAGGGTCACCACAGTGATGTTCTCAATAAGGATCGAACCACGAGATGAATCTGGTAGCCATTGCGCTACGGCAAGCTTCTAAAATTACGTCTTAATCGTTAATTTGTGAAAAGATAAGTTATTTGTGTGTTCGTATGAAAGATTTTTTTTTCTTTTTTTCCTTTTAATCTGAACCTGCGTTACTGCCTGAGGTAGAGAATTGAGTTTAGCAAACGCAATTCTTTGTTTAGAGTTCATCAAGGGCGGCGAACCTATGACACGCGTGCCCAAGTTAGCATGTGAAAACATTTTATTGACACGCACCAAATATAATTTTTTGTTGGTCATATTATAGTATATAATTCATACCAATTTATCATCCGTCACCTCAGGATCGGATACATGGGTTCAGTGATACATTGCTGTAAAAGAGAAAAAAAGGTAAATAAGAATGTTCATTTTAACAATTGGCCAACCTTGCCAGAATACAGCGGATAGGCGGGGGATATCCGATAAGGGGCCCGCGTATAAAAGTGATCTGTGTTGCTGGAAAAAAAAACGCTAGATTAAATGAAAAGAAATAGCCAGAAATGCTAAAAATGGCCAAAATACACCGCAAGCCACAAACCACGAGTGATTATCTGGTCAAGTAAGCCCGTTGTCAGGATACAGCAAGTAGGGCAGGGGGCATCCATCAAGTCCAGGGGTCACGAACAAATGTAAGCGCTGTTGCTAAAAGAGAGCTAATTAAAAAAACTGGACCAAAACGCTAAAAATTGCCAATTTACGCCAGAAAGATGATAAAAATGGTCAAAAGCTCGCCTGAAAAGGCCAAACCGTATGTACATGCCAACGCTGATTAAGTGCTTTTCAGCATTGTCAAGAGAAGAAACGCAGTGAATCTAGCGTAAAAAGGGCTAAATTGGTAAACTGAAATGGAGATGTGTCATAAATGGTTTATGTTGTAAAAATGAGCAAACAAATCAATTCAAAAGGGTAGGGCCAAGTGATCTCCAAATGCCCCCTCACCTTGGCGACGGGCCTGTGGCCAAGGCTGCTCGAAAATTCCAATGGGCACCTTAGATAAATTATGAGAAGATTAAATCCAATGTAGACGAACATTCCCAAAACAATTCACCATCCCAGAAATTTAGAAATTCTTAAATTATATCTAAAGAATATTGGTTCAGTTGAAACTATTTCCACTTCACAGTTGCTTCACTATAAAAAAAAATACTGTATATTTTAATCGGCATAATTTCATGGAAAAGCTGGTCAATGTTTTGAATTTGACACCAGAAGAAACGTTTTTATTTACCAGAAGTGTTTAAGACAATTCGAGTTGCTTCCCCTGCATCAATAACCATGATAAATGAGCACACATATTACGGAAAGTGCTTTTTTGGCGGGAAAGACTTGCCGTCACTTGACCCTTAAAGGTTATTCCACAGAAATAATGTGAATATCCATAAAAGAAGCATTTAAGCAATGGAGCATTAATTAAAAGTTAGGGAAGTTTTTCAATTTTTTATAGAATTTCAAGTACATTTTGCGGGAGGGTGGGCCACGGACAGAGGAAACATTCATTAAATTTTGTGGTAGATCTGGAAAAAAATTTTCACGGTTACCTCCCCTACATCGTTGCTATTCGTCCTCACGATATCTCGAAAAGTCCCCAACGAATACCCGTCTTTCTGGACGGGTACGCCATGAAATAAGGAGAGACTGCTTAAATTTGGGGGCGGATGCCTTTTTTTTTTTTTGCTGAGAAATATTTTTCCATTACCTGATGTGTCCAACAAGGACACTTTTGGGGCGAATACCCATTATCTACGTAAATAAAATAGAAGGTGTTTCCATGTATTTCATGTATACGAACATTTTTGGTGGCACAGGTGAACTAGAAAATATTTTTTCATCAAGTTTAATATAAGAAACCGTCAACCAAAACTGTCACCAAAACTGTCTAAATAGTTTTTTTTCAGTTTTCAACTTGGTCTGGCTGGCTGGTTACGTATGTATGTATACATGTATATATCACGTGCACAGGTCACTCCAATGTAGCTCGATTCATTCCTTATTTTGTGTGGAAAAATGTTTCTTTGTTGTTGTTTTTTTTGTAATTACTCACTAATTTTTTTAGTGGGATGTCAATTCACAATGCCAGTTTATGCTTAATCAATCACTAATTTCTTCCTTTTTTTTTTTCATTTTTGGAAAATTCAATCTTTTGAGTAATCGAACAGAAGGCGAGAGAAGTAACTTATTCGTTGATCACCCCTTATTCAAGTTTTTTTTATTGATCATACCCAACACAGCATGCTGCCGAAAGACGTTTGTCACATGACGGTTTCTATTCATTGACTAACCAGACCTGTCTGCTTTAATGCTACTCGTACTACTGGGTAGTGAAAAGTGTGTTAATCCATAACAATTGCAAAGAAAAGGAACTTACGTCACATTGAAATCATGGAGGATATGTTCAATTCAAAATCAGAGTAGACGAAGCTGAATAAATAATTTGTAATTGATAAAAGAACTATATAAGTCGGACAGTACAAGTTTAAAACAAAGAAATTGTTTATAAACCTACGTAAGCTTTTTAAGAAACCTACGCTAAAAGATTTGGGATGCTTCCGGTCATATTATGAATGGCCGATTATTTTTTATTATTCAATTCCAAAATTTATTTTTTCTCTCTCCCTTTTTTTTTTTTACTTTGTATTTTGCTACCTTCTGACGCAATGTTACGTTGATCTTTCAACTTTTCAGGCGGTTAATTCAATGTTTTTAACGTAGGTTTTTGAAAAAAATGTTCTTTATTTTCGTGGCTCCATCATGTCATGCAACTTATACGTTTTTAACGTCTCGTTTATTCTTTAACGTTATCTCTTAAATGAATAAATGATATATATTCTATTAGATTTTTTTTGTTTTTATGTTATATATTTTTGTTCATTTTTGTATATTTATCCGTACATTTCAAGTATATAGTGCATGATACGTATTTTTAGTCTTTGGAATAATTGTCTTTTCTGTGTGTTCATATATATATATATATATATATATATATATATATATATATGTGTGTGTGTGTGTGTGTGTGTGTTTTGATGTCAGCATTTGAAAATTATCTCACTTTGTTTGTTAAACATTTTTTATAGATGTGTGTACTGAATGATGTTCGACTTTTTACTAGACAAAGCATACCTTTTTTATGGATAATATTGTATGGGTAGGCTCTTGTTATTATTTCTGAATTCATAATTGTTTTTTGCGCTCCTCCTTTAATTTCCATAAGTGTAAAACTCAACCAATTTTGAGGAAATTCGCCACCCCTTGTAGGTACCTTTTCGAATTACGCTAATTCAAGAAAATTGCTCTGAAAAACGCTACATACAAATTTTTAGGGAATTTTTTACTTCAATCTTGATACAACGCAATGCACAATACACTCTCGGATTGAATTATGCTAATCTTTCCAACACATACTTTGAACTGGCGAATATTTTTTTTCTTAAGGATTTTCCACTTTTTAAAGATATAGCTAGAGTTTTAGCGTTGGAAGTGAGAAAGATTTCTAAAGGCAAAAATTATTTATATAAAAAAATAAACTATCATTTGTACGTATGTCTCCGTAGCACAGTTTGTTAGTATGTTAATTTTGTATTCGAGAGATTGGTGGTTTGAATCCCTCTGGGAATTACTTTCTTTTAAAAAACAATAGTAGTTATAGTTGAGGGCGTTGTGTATATTTTAATTTGAAAGAAAACAGGACTAGTTAGAAAAATGTGAAACAATATAAATGCAGTGGCAAAATTGAACAATCTTATTCTACGAGCTTGACTTACTTTTGGGTGCACGTCACTACAAATAGCTGTTTTGTGCCAGTACATTGATATTTTTTCGTCTATTCAATATTGAAATATTTTTGTTGAGTATTTCTCAAGTTTTTACAATTGTATTAATGCATTTCTTTGTGGTAAATATATATATATCAGTAAATTTGTTTCTAATTCACTTGAAAGAGCAAACTTTGGGAGGAGGCTAAAGGGCCTCATCTGAAGGACAAATTTTTCCATACTTGATACCAAAAGTGAATTAGAACTTCAAATTTTATATTGTAATTAAAACTTTGTAATAAACACGATTACTAAATGAATTATGGAATTTTAAACAATGTAACTGATGGACAATATATAAATATATATTGGTGGCCAGTATTGATTACCTTAAGACTTAATAGTTGACTTAATAGTTCTCTTCTTCAAAGTTGTTAATAGCGTAGATAGCAAAATTGTGACCTTTAAGTGGAAGGGTTCATTGTTGTTGACAGAGAAACAAACATTAAAAAAATCACACTGTTCATGACTAAGATATACGGCTAAAAGTGCCCACGTCATGGATCTGGTTGAGGTTGGTCCTAACTTATCAGGGAGCGCATGAGACACTCTGACATAGGGTGGCCGAAACGTTGCTTGCAAGCCACATGTGGCTCTTTGACATTTTATGTAGGGCTCGTGGAAATATGTTGGCTAGGCTCCTTTTCTCATTACAGTCAATATAAAAGGTAAATGAAAAAAATTCAAGCTTTATAATCATTGATTACAACCTCCCTGGATTGAAACATAATTTTAATGTCCATGGTTAGAAAATATTCAACTATATTGAATCATAATGTAGGATATATCATAATTGAAACAATCATCAGTCAAGTTTTTGAAACTATTCAATTGATATAAGAACTTACTGATTACTGTAACAAACTAATGACCTGTTCATCACGGAGGGAACCCAACAGACCATCATCCAACGTTCCCCCTTTCCTCACGACAGCTCACAATATACGCGGAAGATTAATAAAAATATTATTTACAATTTTATACCACCAAAATGTATTGAGATCATATTGATAGGAATATCAATGCACTCAAGTTTCCTATATGATCTGTCGATGAAATTTTGCCACAGTAGCGATAGCCGATATACACGGAACATTTTCCACTTTTGGTGAGGAGGATATTAAGATAATGACCGAATTGTCTCCCCTACATTTATTATTTTCACTTGAGTTCTTTAGTCAAGATTTTGGACAAACAGGTTTGTTTACTGCAATCTAGAATGAATAAGACATAAATTTGTGTCGTAGGTTTTTGTCACTGCAGTTTTCAAAAGAATAAAGAAAAATATTATCAAAGCAATTGTGCTCTGTCTAAGCCGGGGTTCCAAACCCCCTTGACCCCTGGATTCACGTGATGAGCTTTTGAAAAAAAAAAAAAAAAAAAAAAAAATGTAGGCTAGTTAATTTGGCTCTATATCTATCTATCGACCTCTTTAAAAAAAAAAACCTGGAGTCTGCAAAAATTTTAGTTTCAAGTGTTCTGTATTCGGATTTCATTTATCCTCCGGAAAAAAAAAGAAATAAGATGATTGATGAAACCTATGGAGATAGCTCGGTTGGAAGCAGAACGTATTGTGAATGGTTTGTGAAGTTCAAGAAAAGTGGATTTGACTTGGAGGAAAACCATGCTGTTGTAGATCACAAATATTTTGGTGAGATTACATGCAATCTCTTTCAGATGATTTTCCAAACTCAACATGGAAATTGGTTGGAAAATTTGCTGTCGATTACCCAACAGTTGTAAAACTTTTGCAAGATATGGGGAAGATTCACATAGTGAGCAAATGAGTTCTACATGAATAGTCAGAGCAAAACATTGAATTGCATTTCAGACATTAATTACAATGCTATATATATTTCAGGAAGGGTTCCCATTTTCAGTAGCATGTGTGTACCTTTTAGCGGTTGAAAGTTTAGGTTTCTATAAAAAATAAATTAAGCATAAAATGTTTTGCTTTGAAAGCAATAATGAAAATCCATGGGAAGCCATAGTGATGTGTCCGTTGGTAGTTTGATTAGACCTTTAGATGAAAGTAGTAGCCGCAGTTGCAGGTATGTGTTGTTTTGGTCAAGGGGAACGTGTATTCCCAAGTAAGTTTGTTGTGGTTACTGTGAATCTAGGTTCAGTTGATATCGGTATTGTATTGGTTTTATGCTGAATTACACATAGGTGCATAACTACATGCATGATCTTATAAATACACCCACACATACACACATGACCACACATATACATAAGCACATATGCATATATACATATATGCACCCAATTTGACACTCCATTACATACATATGCAAACGCAACATTATGCAGTATGCAATGTTATATCATGCGGGGAAAAGTAATTGGCGATGTAAAACCTGTGGATTCTATTCAGCGCATACTTGTAGAAAATACGTTGGCTTGGTGTGTGGATAAATATAAATATAAGACTTAGAGGGTGTATCGGTAGATGGGTATCAATGTAGGAGCAGAACTATAGGTGTATTGATAGAATATCCGTGCATGAAGTCGGCCATTGATAATAATAGGGGTGAGGTATAAGAAACTAATTTTGAGTATTCCGGTGGTGAACTATCGAGTCAGAGCCATCCCTAGAAATAATCAAGGTGACGTTAGAGAGGGCCCTCTTGTATGATCAAGAATCTGTCAGGAAATACATACCATGTAACCTTAATAGTATGAAAAGTCATGTAGCTTTGAATTGTACAAGTAAAATTGACCTTATATAGGTATCTATTTGTAGGGGTCTAGGTGATTGCATATGACGTTCCTCATTATCAATGTACATGAAAGGAAAGTTAGGTACGGATAGAAGGAAATAGATTAGAAATAACTAACTATATGTGAACGGGAGTGCATATTGTATGTAGTGCTATTGTGGAAAATAAGAGGATATGTACACTGAACTGTTTTATGGCATAGAGGAGTCCTGGCACACATGTATAGACCGCAGTGCGAGAACAGTATTAGGTGCAAGTAAGCATAGAGTAATAAGGAATAAAAAAAATTATAGGGTTAGGGCTCAATGTGGCTAATGTTGTTAATTTTAGTTTAGAGTCCGTTAAGGGAGAGAGAGAATTTCAAGTTTATTTATCTACATCTCATGTAATTCAAGAATATCAATCATGTCGGGTATGTATTTTTTCCTATCTTCTCGGGCAAGTGTTGTACTGGTAGTAGGTTGAGATAATTGGGTGATATAATTATGTGCGTATAGTTATTAAGTCTAAAGTTGAATCACCACTCCAAATTACCTGTAAATTGCAGTTTGCACTGAGTTCATTCAGGGAGCTAAATGACATTTTTGCTTCTGCAGTTGAAATTATGGTAGATGTAGGAAGTCTTGTTAGTAGCAGAGCTAGTGAAAATACAAATGCGCTCAAGATGGTTTCAGCATAGTCTCTCTCTTTCTCTCTCTCTCTCTCTATATATATATATATATATGCAGGTTTCATTGAACAGTATTTTCTTTTAAGTTTCTCCTGTTTTCAGATGGTGTTCCTTATATCCGGTTCGATGGAGTGTGTGAATTTCCATATAATGTTGTATTTATCTTTCTTAATTTCCCGATTACTTTCGATCATCACTTGTCTTTCACAAGGTTAGTTTTGAAGTTGCACAGTTGTTTTTGTTCCAGTTTTCAATTTTCGACTGTATTCCTCGAGCTACCTACGTCACTTCCGTTTGTAGTCAACTGTGATTCTATATAATTTGTTAATGTGTTTTCAGTGCGTTTTTGCAGAAATCAGAAGGGGGCAATTGTGTTTTTGCTTCAAATGTTTGCAAATGGAACTAGTTAACCCTTCGCTTTGTTGACAACATCCTAATATTAGATTTTTTAAAAATAACAAATCCACAAAACAGAATTAACAAAATATTTCAGTTCTTAATTTCACACAAGAACTAAACAACAACAAAATTCCTTATCTAGATATATTAATCGACTCTAATAATGCTAACTTCACTACTACACATAACCCCCACGTATATATAGGCAATATGTACACACGTACATATGATATGCACTTATAGATAATATGTTCACACATATATATATATAATATGTGAACCACTTCTCCATACAACCCCCCCATATATATATATATATATATATATATATATATACACACACACACACACACACACACATATATATATATATATATATATATATATATATATATATATATATATATATATTACGGTGGTGTATTGTGCTTTGTATCTTGGGTGTGTCACAGATATACAAAAACCTAAAATATCTCAGTGTCTGTAAAAAACAACCCATTGTAAAAGCCAATGTATGGACGTTAGTCTCCGTTGTAAATTGCCAAGTTTCATATCTTCACTTATTCGATGTTACGAACAGCGAACAAATGAAAAGACATTAGAGAATTAATGAAAGAAGAACACACATTTTGATCGGACACTATTATCCGCTGATAATAATGTCCAATCCCAATTCTGATCTTCATTTTTTTCTGGGACCACTATGGGCCTCCACTACCACTTTTCTAGGGGTGTATAAGGACATTGGGATGAGTTGAGAGTTGAAAAGGATATATTTAGCAAATGAGTTTTACTTCATATTTCTAAATCTTCTGTTATCAGAGCCATTAAAACAAAATTTTCTATCGCTTTTAGAACCCAAATTAATGCATTTCTTGAAAGAGCGCAGACTTGGGAACAAGAAACTTTTTTTTTCAGATATCCCAAGATTATATGGAAACAAATTTTGTTATTTGGGAAGAAATTTCAGAATTTTTATTCTATTGTATAGGGAGAAGGGGTGTAAAAGTAGAATAAGAAGTAGCTTTTAATACATCAATATATGTCCACGCAGTGCATACAGAATATGCATATCTATAATGCCAACAATCACTATCAGCAAACCAAAATGTAACAATTACGCGGGTGTGAAATTTGCCACTATTCGTTCAAAGAGCCCGTCTGTTTGAAAAGTACAAAAATTAGATGAAAACTGTTAACTTTTTTTGAAGACGATTCCAACGACAACTAATTGAATTCATGGAATAAACATTAAGTTAAACCAAAAGTGCAAATGAGCTGTAGTTTTTTTTCCCACGGGCAGGGGTTGCAAATGCAACGCTCCCTTTCCTATTTACTATACTAAAGACTTACAGGACAGTGGTTTTACCGGAACTAGCTTTAGATATGATGAAAACGTAAAATCTAATACACTTATAGCATCAATAGCAACAACAAAAAAAGTAGAGGTTGGAAAATCATCTGGTAAACACTGCCATTCAAGCAAAAAAACAACATAGGAAACATTCCCCCAATTAAAAGAAAAACACTTCCCCCGAGCGGCACACTGTGTAAAATATTTGACAAGGACAAACTGAAAATTAGCTATAGACGTACAGATAATATTAATAAGCTCATAAAACATAACAATAGAGTAATTAACAATAATCCTAATGGAGAAAGCAAAAATAAACCAGACTGCAATTGTACAAACAGAAACTGATGCCCTTTGCAAAACAAATGTCTCAAATCGAATATTGTACATCAAGCTGAAATATCAGCCCAAGAAAAACCCTTAGAAGTGAAATACTACATAGAGATATCTGAAATACCCTTTAAACTAAGATTAGACAACCATATCATCATTCACAAACGAAAAATACAAAAACAGTACATTACTGTCAATATATTATTGGAGATTAACCGATAGAAACTTCACACCCACAGTATAATAGAAAATATTAAAACAAACACACATATGCTAGAACATTGGAAACCTGGGTTACCTATGCCTAAATGAGAAATTTGAAATCCTCACTTTTGCCAATAAAATAAAAAAAAGCAGAATCATTAAATAGAAAAAATAAACTAGCGTTTTTGCCGTCACAGCTCAAAGTTTCTATTAAAAGAACATAATTAATCCCCCCACATACAAGTGGACATAATCTATCTTATTACCCTCGCTTTTATCAACTATAGTAGTAGCAGCATCACTATCTCCATTAACATTATTATCATTTTATACCTCCAGCCACTTTGAGATCAACCCAATCACCCTTTCATAATTATCTTAGATACATAAAAACATACTAAACCTAGAATAATTAATCTAATAACTAAGGTCGTGTAAAAATGAGCCCCAACACTAGGAAACAGATATAAGTAAGAATGAAATATTCTCAGAGAGGAAACATATCACAAGATACTGATAAGAGAAGTGCTTCCAGAATCTCCTGCAAATTCATAATTTATAACTACCTGCAAGCAAGATATCTCCATTAAGTAAAACAGAAAAAACATATCACTGCTTTCACACCAAATTCTCATCTCATTTATTCTCGGTCTATTCGTCACCTTCAAGACTACAATTATACGTAAAATGTATATATATATATATATGATCCGATAGAATGATTATAAATTGCGTTATATCATATGGAAACTTATTTAGTGTGGAAGCGGTTATTCGAACATTTTACATTACCAGCGGCTGCTCAGCTCAATGGTAAGAGCATTGCAACTTTGAAGCGGTTACCCTATAGATCGCAGGTTTGATCCTTACAACTGTCCCGTTTTCTTTAATTGTTTATTCTATTTACGTTGTCTAGGGCGAGTGATACATTAACCGTGTAATGACGGGAGATCATCTCAAATAAGTTTCCATATAATTTAACGCAATTTATAATCATATATATATATATATATATATATATATATATATATATATATATATATATATATATTGTACATATTTGCTCCAATGCTTTGTAGCCAGAGGTATTGAATTAAGTTACTTTTGAAATGCATTAACTGAAAAATGCAGAAAATAATCTAGATAATTTACAACGTAATAATGAGTGTGTGCTCTGTGTTCGGAGTCATCTCTAAAACAATTATCTGATATCTATCTATGTATCTATCTATTTCTAATACAGATAAGTTTGAGTATATGTCAGTCTTCTCCTACCGGTGCTTTGTAGCACCAACTTCAAAAAGTGTGCCAAGTCCAATATTGCATAATACATCAGACGGCTATTAACGTCCATTTCATTTTCGACGTGAAATTATCCAACCGACTTTTCTCTCGGGGAATCCAGTATTGTTTTATTATGTCGAATATATATATATATATATATATATATATATATATATATATATATATATATATATAATGGAGTTAGGATTCGCTAAGCAAACACATTCATGTTTCTGCCCTGTTTAAGCATCTTCAGGCAAATGATCATTCGCTTGAAGGAACTTAAACAGAGCAGAAACATTAACGTGTTTGTATAGAGAATCCTTATTCCATTATATTTTAGGCTCTACTCTGAATCAACTTAATGTTTAATGTTGAATGTATCGAGCACTTGATGAAATAAACCCATCATACATCGGATATTGTATTATATCATATTATATTGCATTCCTGATTTGAATTGTGTGATATATATATATATATATATATATATATATATATATATATATATATATATATATATATATACATACGCAAATACAATGAATGATTGAAGAAAATCAAACCTACTTGTAATAAGATAGCCACTTTTACGTAGCATTGCTCTTACCAATGAGCTAAACAGCCATCGATAATCTAATTGTTTACTCTTTTTACGTTGTCAAGGCTGCGTGATCCATGAACCAAGGAATGACAGGTGATCATTTCAAATAAAAATATCAATATAATATAGCTCAAATTATAATCATTCTCTCCCTCTCTCTCTCTCTCTCTCTCTCTCTCTCTATATATATATATATATATATATATATATATATATATATCCCAGTAAGTATTGCTAAAATTATCTAAAAGCTATCCGATGCTATTCTTTTTATGCTTTCATTCTTTATCATACTTCGTCTTTTATTTCTTTAATTTCTCTTTGTTCTCCTTTATCGTTGGGTTGGACAAAATCTTCCGTTTGAAATCCTCAGAAGGTTACCAGCTACAACAGACACCTGAAGAAGGCGGTAGGTTACAACGACCGAAACATTGTGAATATAACATCCAAGATGAGGACCACTATTCCCTGAAATTTATAGTTATTATTGTGCGAAAAAAAATCGATTGTTGTGCGAATTTCTTTCCTGTAACATATGTGTGTGCGCACTGATTGCTTCTTTCTCTTCGCCTATCTGTGTGTCTCCGGCTGTTCCTGGTCACATTCTTGGAGCTACAACCCTGAAAATTTACGCCAAACAGTACAACACAAAGCACCATCTCGAAAGGTTTTTTTGGTTCTTGCGAAAAAAGTGCTCCATGCAGCATGAATACTCTAATCTTGCGTTGGTATTCTTTAAAGATAATCTTCGATAAAAGATCTATTTTTTTGATAATTTTAGATGAAAGATCTAGTTTTTTTAGATATTCTTGGATAAAATATTTTTTTATTTTTCTAAATAATTCTTGAGAAAAAATATTTTCAAAGAATTTTCGACAAAAGATCTTTTTTTTTAAAGATGATTTTAGAGGAAAAAATATTTTTATGGATAAATTTAGATATTTTTTTTAGATAATTAGTTCTAATAAACGCATGGACAACGGCGATTCATGTATGCGAAGTACGGATATACTACTACAACTACTACTACTACTACTACTACTACTACTACTACTACTACTAATAATAATAATAATAATAATAATAATAATGATGATGATGATGATAATAATAACTATTGTAATAATAATAATTTTAATAATAAAAGGATGATAATTGCAATAATGATAATTGTAAAATAAAAGGAATGATAATTGCACTAATAATAACAATTGAAATGATAATTATAATAGTAATAATAATTGTAATGATAATTGTAATAATGATAGTAATAATTGTAATAATAAGAATGATAATTGTAATGATAATAACAATTGTAATAATGAGAAAAAGAATGATAATTGTACTAATAATAACAATTTGAATAATAATAATAATCATAATAATAATTGTGATGATAATTTTAATGATAGTAATAACGATAATCATGATAATAATAATAATTGTAATAATAATTGTAATGATGATAATAAGAATAATAATTGTAATAATGATAATTGCAATAGTAATAAAAACAATGATAATTGCAATAATAATTGTACTGATAATAATAATTGTAATAATAATAACAATTGTAATAATGATAATAATGATATAAGTATAATCATTAACTACTGTCGTATCTTTGGTAACTAATCTTCTGTGCACACATTAATTTACATTGTGCACTGATTGCAAAACGTGTGTACGCTCGTTCAACCTATAGACGACTATTGTGAGGACGCTAGTCCGAGTCGATCAGTGCATAATAATGAAATTTTTTCATCTGAGAAATTGAAAACAAAAATATTCTCTTCTTTCCCTCCATTCAATTCATCTCCTCCTCCTCCTTCTTCTTCGCTGCACATGCGTTTGGGAATGGGTGTGTTTATCGATCGATAATTGCGTCTTTTCTCTAGGGAGAAACTGACGCAATGATAGTTGCAGTCGCTTGTAGACTGCACCAGTGCAGGATTGATTATGTTGCAAAAGAAGCATATGCTACTGGCCCTGCATTTTCAAGGACCCCGCACTAAGTTCTTGCTAGATGTCGATACCGATTCATTGATTTTGTACTTGCCCAATTGTTATTGAACTATACTGCCTCACCAACAAGTATCTCTGAATTTTATGAGAAAGGAGAGGTTAATGGCGGACATATACTAATCAATCAACCAATAGTATCTTCAGAAATTTGAAAGAGCAGCACGAACAGGAAATGAGTATATATATATATATATATATATATATATATATATATATATATATATATATATATATATGATACAAATCAGAAATACAATGTGATATGATATAATGCAATATCCGATTTGTGATGGGTTATTTCATTTAGTGCTTGATACATTCAACATTAAATATTTAGTTGATTTTGAGTAGAGCTTCAAATATGATTAGATAATCGCTATTTATTTCATCACACACACACACGCACACACACACACACACACATACACACACACACACACACACACACATATATATATATATATATATATATATATATATATATATATATATATATATATATATATTCCTCTTCTAATTTAGTTGGAAGGGGTGAATTAGTACCAGATAAACTATGTAGCAAAAGTAGCATATGCCACGGGCCCTGCATTTTTAAGCGCCCCGCACTAAATGCTTGCAAGCTATCAATTTCTATTCAGTGATTTTGCACTTGCTCTATTATGATAGTAATATACTGCTTCCAATTTATATAAGCGATTAGGAGTTTAATGGTAACAATTTTAATCAATTATTACCTTTGATTTGGGTTATTAGTTTGATGCAGAAATGAATGGGAGTGTGGTATCTATATGTACAACACATAAATACAAAGGTATTCGAAACTGAAGTCATAGCAGCTGCACATAAATTTAAACGAAAATGAAGTAAAGCTATTAATAAAATACCATACGTATTTGTCGTATTAGTTGGCTATAAAGCAAATAAGAATATTACTATGCAAGTAAAAAGTTTATGCGTTCAACGGCAAGATTTTGGTGAAGCAGGCTCAACCTTTAAGAACTAGAAAATCCCATTAGTTTAAAAAAGGGAGAGTCTTCAACCAATGCATCCCCCCTATAGTCACCTATGGAGCTAAAACATGGAACCTAACCAAAAGGTTGATCTTCCAAATAAGAATCACGCAATATGCACATGAGAGAATGATACTCAACCTAACGTGGAAAGATCACAAAACAGCACAGTATATTAGAGAGAAAAACAACAACAGGAGTCAATAATATCAAAGAATCCATTAGGAAACAGTAATGGCAATGGGCAGGTTATGTTGCAAGAATGCCAAACAACAGCGACATCACAATTCATAAAGTGGATCCCCAGAACTCATATGCAAAACTGTGGCCGGTAAGATATAAGATGGTGCGACAAACTAGACAAGTTCAGAAAGTATTGGCTCTGTGACGTCCATACTAGAGAAGTTTGGCGAATCTCAGGGAAGGTCTTTGTCCAATGATGGAGGCTAAAAGGCTGATGATGAATATTGATGTGCACTCTAGGGTTCCTTTATAACATATGCTACAGGACCTGCACAAACCTGACCTGGTCTCCTGTAGACTAATCGGGTCTTTTGCAACAATTTTACTTGCTGGCCATCTGAAGATCAAGAAATTATTCTCCACATCTCAGACTCAAACTAATTTGATCCTTCGTCATGCGACTCATGACGCAGCCAAAACGTTCCCTCGTGTACGATCTTGTCAGTCAGTCCGATGGTCAAGCCGTTCCAGCTTCTGTTGAACAGTCGGGAGTCCCTCTCTACTGTCTGTCACCGGATCATCTCGGGAGGACCCCTTTTTCTTTGGCCCATGGTCGTCCATTTAATGGCTAGATCGACTGATGAGCTTTTATTCCCTCATA
Source organism: Thysanoteuthis rhombus (assembly GCA_963457665.1). NCBI lineage: Eukaryota > Metazoa > Mollusca > Cephalopoda > Oegopsida > Thysanoteuthidae > Thysanoteuthis > Thysanoteuthis major. The sequence goes on along the minus strand of OY735225.1, from coordinate 23,362,824 downwards.
CGTGAAGAGACAATAAAAGAACGACCCAGATAATGCATTCAACAATTTTGTTCTTTTCAGATGAACATCTTTTGATTTTCTGCCACAATCGATGAATTTTTTATAACAGATCAATATTGAATAAAATGAATTCAACACTTTATTCAAATTCAAGGGAATGTTAACACTTGATTTCGGCACATCAGAACTGATAAAAAAGAAACAAAAGCACACACATTTATTTTTTTCTTTCTTTCTTTCTTTCTTTCTCTCTCCTTCTCTCTCTCATATATAAATAACTACGCACATCAAATTCACTGGTTATCATTAGTGAACACAAACGAAGTTGGAATATATATATATATATATATATATATATATATATATATATATATACACACACACACACACATATATATGCGTGTGTGTGTGTATGTGTGTGTCTGTGTGTGAATGAATATGTGTGTGTGCATAAGTGTGTGTGTGTGTGTATTTATAGTGAAGATCTCATTGAAACCGGTCAAGAGAATTTTTTTTCTGTGAGCTGAACCTTTTTATTGAATTTCCGATTTTTTTTATATAAAATAATCTCCAATCAGTGTAGATATTCCTTACTTATTACATTTATTGGACATCTTCCTGTGGAATACTAGTACCTACCTACCAACCCCCACTCTCTCTCTCTTTCCATATGTATCTATATCTATCTATCTATCTGTATATATATATATATATATATATATATATATATATATATATATATATATATATATATATATATTTATGTCTATTTATTTTTTTCCTGTTCGTACTGCTCTATCAAATTTCGGAAGATTTCATTGGTTGATTGATTAGCATCTGGCCGCCATTAACATTTTCTTCCCTGGAAAATTCAGAGGCACATGTAGGTACACGTGCATTGAGCCAGGAAGCGACGACTCTATTTGCATCAGAAGGTACTTTTTTGCTTCTAAGGGGGAGGAATGTGCAATGGACATATGCAATAGGTCAAGGTTACAGTACTTATTTGTTTGAGTAACCAAAAACCGTATGACAAGTGGCCCCATTCGATCTGCACAATCAAACCTTACCTTGATTTGTTAAGCTTTCGTCCGATCCGAAGTTGGAATAAATCACGAATGTAAGAGAATTTTTCATTCCTTTTTTTTAGAGATGAATTTTCGGTTGAGATTCGGTTTTACTCGAAACGCAGTTCTACTGGAAGAATTGTTTTCCTCTCAATTTTAAGTGCTTTCAATCCATCAGACCCTCGAACCACCAGGAAATTTATTAGTTTTTTGAAAACATTTTAATAGTTTCACGAGGCGGTTGTATTTACAGTGTAACTATAATGCTAAACTGGGCCCTATTTTCTATCCGTCGAACGCAACTTCTGATGTCAAATATTTGGGCATTTTCATTCCATAAAAAAAACATCTTCTGGCACTCATTTTTTCGCAAATAATTTTGGTGCTTTCTTCAAGGTTCCAGAGAGCACTTTACATCACCAGTTTGGTACGACAGACAGAAAGTGAGTGTCCACATTAGCGTTATAAAAACATTTTGAATAGAATGTCCTCGTGAAACCTTCAACTTTTTTTCTAAAAACTGACAAATTTCTGATTGATTTGAGAGACTAATGGATTGATAAACACCAATAATTGAAAGAAAAAATATTCTAGGAGAATTACATCGTGTGTAAAATCGAATCATAACCAGATGAAATAATGACAACGTAAAGCTTTATGAATATCTAATTTTTTGCATCTGTCAGTGAGGTTAGATTTTTATCTTTTTAATTTGAGTTCAGTGGCGTATGTGGAGAATTTTCGGGGTCAGGGGTTTGGGTCTTTGAGCACCCCCCAACATTCAATGAGATTTGATAAAAAAAGGGAAATTCGCAATATATAGACATGCAGTATCACTTCATTAGTGAAAAATCATTATTTATGCATTTCATGTTTACAAATATACCTTTGTTATTGTATTATGTTGGTAGAAATGCAGTTGGTGAACTACTATTTATAGAGCTTTTGGGGGACCCCACACCATTAGAAACTGGGTGCGTTTTCAAAAATCCCCCCGATCCCTCCTTTAGCTACGATTCTGATCGTGTTGGTTGGTTTGTTTTTTTTATTCTATTTTTTTCTTTTTTCTTCCTTGCACGCTTGTCTTACTTTCCTTTTCTTTCTCTCCCCTCCCTCTCTTTCAAATATGCAAAAAACAAACTATATATATATATATATATATATATATATATATATATATATATATATATATATATATATATATATATGTTTATATTGATACTTCGGTTAGCGCTCTAGATATGCCCCCCCCCCAAAAAAAATGTTGCGCTTGACGGAACGGTGCCATAAAAACATAAATAGAGACTATGCCACCTATTATTTTGAATATATATCATGTCGTTGTTGAGCCTAAGCATGACAGGATAGAACAGAGCTGTGTGTCTCATCTAGTAGCTACCTTGAGAGATTGGTGATGCATGACAAGGTGTCGAAATATATCGCTACATGATAAATTATGTTCAATACATCTATTTATTTAGATACACAAGGCACATTAACCGAAGTCTCCGGAGTACGATTATTTCGAAGACTGTCTATGATGCTGTATTTTATCATTATTCATTTTGGAAATTCAACATTACTAAATTTATTGCGATGAATATTCGAGATTAGAGCGCTCTTGTGAACCAGCACTGAACAGGGTTACACTATGTGGGGTATTACAATATGAATATTTTCATAGAGACATTTTTCTTTGTTCCGTTCTAAGGCATCGTTTCAGGTGCCTGCAACCTCCACCACTGTAAATCACTACGTAACTTCCCAGCAGTCTGTGCAACGATTACAACAAATACATCTTCTCAGACACACAAACACAGAACAGTCATGTTCCTCCGATATCGATCGGTCTTAAGAAATAGTCACCAACAGGTCGCAAACTACGCTACAAATTTTGGTTTTAGATCAGTGATTCTTAACGTGTGGTACACGCCCCACAAGGGGCAATTTGAATATATTGGGGACCAATTTGGAATTTGGGTGGGGAGAGCAGAAAGTGCACTATGGCTCAAAACTGATTAATTCCAAATTACACATCATCATCATCATCATCATTATTATTATTATTAATATTAGTATTAGTAGTAGTAGTAGTGCAAATCACGTATATATATATATATATATATATATATATATATATATATATATATTATATTATTATTGATTATTTCATTTTTATCAATTATATATATATATATATATATATATATATATATATATATATATATATATATGTGTGTGTGTGTGTGTGTGTGTGTGTGTATGCAAAATATATATATATGCAAAAGCCCCAAATAACCACTTTGACACCAAATTTTCAGTGTTATGCATTAAGAAATGGACATATTTGGTTCGACGGAATGAACTATAAGTTGCGTTATATCATATAGAGACTCATTTGAAATGATCTCCCGTCGTTACACGGTTAATAAATCACTCAATTTACACAGCGCAAATAGAAAATAAGGCTGCTGCAGGAATTGAACCTGCCACTGATTTAATTCTATTTACGTCATCTCGGGCGAGTGATATATCAGCTGTGTAACGACGGAGATCATCTGAAATGAGTTTCTATATGATATAACTCAATTTATAATTCATTCTGTCAGACCGAATTTATTCATTTCTTTATACATAATCTTCGCGTTGAAAGAGATGAATAGACCGAAAACAAACGAGAATTTGGGTTGGAAGCAGTTATTTGGCCTTTGCATTACCGGCGGCATTGATATATATATATATATATATATATATATATATATATATATATATATATATATATATACTCAGAAATCAATTTTCGTCCTTCCCCCATATAACTTCTTTTTCGTAATTTTCTCCCCCGGCTTAACTTTCATTACCTAAATCCTGTATTAAAGTTTTCGTTCAGTTTTTACGCCTGTTATATTTTCGCCAGCTGAAAATCATAGTCCTGTAGGCATTATTCATACTTTCCTGGTCCTATAGGCATTAACTCTAGTTAATCCGGTAACTCTTTTAATCCGGCAAAACCCTTTAATCCATTAATCCTTTTGAAGAACGAAGAAGACAAAATTGATTTCTATGATTGTAGTGAACCGTTAAGAATTTTGGCGACAGCCACTGGTTTTACTATTGATTCAAAAGCAACCACTTCTTAACTCCTCAGCTTCGTAAAGTAGTTGCGTTGTTGTTACTGAATTTCATGCAATACCGAAAACTTTAGTTAATGCCCTATCGATCATATATTAGAATTTTCAACAGCGACCTAAGAAATTCCAAGTCAAGGCCAGTTCCGAATAGATTAACAGAGTTTGTAAGGAATTAAGTGGCCCGAAGAGATGGCGGTCAAAGAGAGACAGACAGCTTTCTTAACAAAGGGAGAAAGCAGTTATCTTATAAAGAGAGGGGCAATAAGATTGAGAGAGAGAGAGAGAGAGAGAGAGAGAGAGAGAGAGAGAGAGAGAGAGAGAGAGAGAGAGAGCGTTTGTAAAGATGATATCCACGGAATGGAGAGTGGGTAAAGAAAAGGAATATTTTCTTTCGTTTTTACGTCCCTCTACTTCATATCATTTTTTTAAATCGGTTCTCGAGATTAGAATAGAAAATACGAGAGAGAAAAACGGCAGCAGACTATACAATGTTTATAATTAATGTATACTCTTCAAATACATGTATACATATATAACTTTTAAAAAAATTGACCGTCGTAATGAATAGATACGAGAAAGTACGAAAGAAGATGGAAAGAAAAGAAGCAGACAGTTCAGTGTTTATAAATGATGTATACAGATATACATATATATTCATTACTTTTAAGAAAATCAATTCTTGAGATAAATACGTACGAGAAAGAGAGAAAGCAGACTATACAGTGTTTATGATTAATGTACACAACTCTCTCTCTCTCTCTCTCTCTCTCTCTCTCTCTCTCTATATATATATATATATATATATATATATATATATATATATGTATGTGTGTGTGCGTTTGTATATATAACTCTGTAAAAAATCTATTCTAAAGGGAAAGTAGGCGAAGGAAAGAAAGAAACCAGACTATTTAGTGTCTACAATTAATGAATACACTTCGTATACAAATTTATAACTTTCGAAAAAAATGAATAGTCCAGATAAATAAATACGAGAAAGAGAGAGAGAGGCAGAGACAGAGAGAAAGAGAGAGAGAGAGAGAGAGAGAGAGAGAGAGGAACACAAACTGAAAGAAAACAGACTATACAGTGTTTATAATGAATGTATACTCTTCATACATATGTTTATAACTATTTCATTTTACTATGAATTATGAACGATATCTAAAAAAAATTGATGCCTTGATTATTTCTTTTTTCATTTATTCCGAACGTTATAACGGGGATCAACTTGGAAAATCAATTGGAAAGCAAAAACTCTCTTAAAGAAACAAATGTTGAAAAATGTTGCCAAATGCAGTCAAAAATTGTATATAAAACGTCACAGTTTTTTAACAGAGTCTGTTCTATGATTTTTTCTGAAGAATTTGTATCTTCACACATATCTATCCACTCAGGAATGGTGTTGATAATATTAAAGTTCATCAGTATTCAGAGGAATACTTGAAGTTTGGATTTATACTATAAAAAAGATGTGATACCTTTTGTCACATGATATATCACTAAATTTCGTTTTTTTTAATAAGGGAGACATCAAAGTTCAAAGGGGTACCAGAATCACTGTTTCAAATTAAAGAACTGCAATGGATTATCTGCCACTCTGGCTCCTAAACTGAGCTTTAATAAGGTTCACCTGATTTTGCCCCACTACTGTAGCAGTACGAAGTCCAAAAAGCATTACTTCTAAATGTTTATGAGTTTGGAGCCAAAACATATGCAAAAGCATCGAAACATCCTGCAAAATACTCTTACGCACACTCTATCAAACCGCTTTCGGTACAGTTAAACTATTTTTCCGTTCTTGGGTCCCTATCACTTCTGGGTCCCTGGGCTTAGGCCTAATCAGCGTAATGGTTAACCTGCCATTGTAAAACGTATTTTATTTCTCCCTTCTGTTGCAACGGACAAATTCACAGAAATTTGGAAACACGTTGCGTCGTCTTTTGATTTTTTTTCAAAATAAATACCTTGTTTCTTTTAAGCAACAATCTGTGTGTGTGTGTGTGTGTGTTTACAGTCTTTTAAACGAGGAAATTTTCTAAATAAATATCTTGTTTCTTTTAAACAACACTCTGTGTATGTGTGTGTGTGTATGAAGTAAAATTCCTAGATCTGCCGCCCAAATTTATCACTTTCTTCCTACCTGATTGCCTGCCCTTCCACAAAATTCAACCAAAATTCACTCGTAACTTTCGGAGATATCGTGTAGACAAGTCGAACAGATGAATCGACAGACGAACAAACGCGATCAAAAACATTTTTTCCTCTTCGTTGATAGGGAGATAAAATATATCTGATCAACAAATAGTTTCTTAAAGCAGAATTTTCTTCTTACTGTCGACACAAAGATTTTGACGATAAAATTAATTTATATTCAAGTTTGTTTTGTTTCTTTCCTCAGGTGTCGATTTCTCGTCGAAATTTTTGGTTCATACCTACATGACGACCAGATTCGAATCACCTTCCCGAATAGTCGCCGTTGCCGGACAAGTGAATCAGGGATCAGTGAGGTCCAACCTGTATGAAAAAACGAACCCTCCTGGTCTCTAATAACAGTTATTTCCTACCAAATGTGTAAGCTTTACATGTAATCTAAAAAAAATGTAGACAAATTATTTTCTTTGTCTAAGTCAATGTAAACATTGATCATTCAGAAAATATAGATTCTATTTTGAATTATCAAAAACAACATTCATCAATGCAAATACATCTGTGTATCTTCACTTGTGCCAAAAGAATTTTTATATCTCATGATCAGCTGGGCCAGCTTCAAGCCAGTTGAATCCATTGCTCCTATGGGGCCACGCACAGGAGCAATCTACACATCTTATAGAAACCACGGAAAGAAACAACAACAACAAAAAACAATAACAAAAAACAGAACACATTGCAGCCTCACTTTTACAGAGAAAGCCAACGATTTAAATTTTCTTCTAAATTCCTAAAAAGTACATATTTAAACTTTATTTATACATCTAAGATTCTCCAGACTTAGGCTGTGAACCTGCAATTTCTTTTCTCCATCTGGGCTCGCAGCTTTTAAGACCGGCCCTGCACATCAGCACGAGGAATTTTCTCTTCGACTCAAGAAGACTAATATAACAAGATAGTGTGTTTATTTGAGGACCAAACACATTGGCGATGACCTTGACCACGGAATTAGACAGTGTGGCAACAGCACCTACCTCTATGAGCTGTGGATCCATGGGCAAAGCATCTTCCATGGATGCCGAGTCTATCAATATAGAATTCGCGAACTCGACGTATTTGTGTGTTGATGATCCAATCCTGGATCATCAGCTCGACGATGAAACCCTTATGAAAATCGAATTCGCGGAAGACGAGGTCTTCTGTGAGGGACCAACGCCTGATTTCAAGGACATTCCTTTGGTCCCCTTTCCAGAAGAACCGACTCAAAGGGACGAACAGAAGATAGAAAAGGATTTTGACATTCAAACCAAACTTGATACAAGGTAAGTGTGTTCAGTTCCATTTAAAGTCCCTCTGTAGAAAACGTCAAGTGACCTACACATTTGGAGACATGCTTTGTTCATCATCATCATCATCATCATCATCATCATCATCATCATCATCATCATCATCATCAGTCTCTTGACGTCCATCGTGGAACAAAGATATTCCTCAGGATTCGCCACGCTTCTCTATTGTGGGCATCGCGGAGCCAGAACTGTCTGAATTTGTCTAGTTCGTATCTCCATCTAATACTATGCCGGCATCGGTTGCGCCGTGTTGGGGGGTGGTCAATTAAAAAATTTAAGAAAAGTGGGTATCAATGAATTAGTCACTTCTCTTACCCTTTGGTGCAATGATCACTAAAATAGTCCAAATTTATTAAAAAAGCCATAAATATTTCTGGTAAACAAAAAAGAACCAATTTATCATAATATTACAATGTAAATTGAATAAAATACAGTTTCTTCCAGACATAATAGAGAGTAATTGTTGAAAATTACAGCCCTCTAGCTACATTGGTGAGGACTGTACGCATATCACATAATGTATGCATGAATATCTAGCCAACTTGAAAATTGAAGAAACCTATTTTGACAGTCACGGTTGACGGTTTCTGATTTAAAAACTTTCAGTGCTCTGTACTAATATCTTCATGGACAGCTAAACGAATTTTTGTACTTCCCTGATGAAATTATATGCACAATTGAGAGTATAACTGCGAAAGAACTAGTAGCATTGAAAGTGTAAAAACTCTTATTGGTCTGTCTTTGCTGTCGTTTAACGTCTTCTCGGACAACGTCCGTCTGTATATACGCCCGAATTCTCTTAAGGTTACGATAGGGTTAAAAAATCTCGATACGAGAACTGTATGTAGCATACGTAACTGTAATTGCGTTGTTAGTCGTATGATGTTTCAGCTCCTCTTTGTTGTGTAATATCTGCTTAATTTTCATTTGAAAATATTACGGTGAACTGCATTATGGCTGCCAAAAGCAGCCAAACCAGTGTAGGTGAGAGCAGCAATAATGGACAAAGACTAAGTATCGATTTAGAAGTGAAACAAAAGATTATCGTACAACATTAATTACATCACGAAATGTAACCAGGCAGTAAGTTACATATTTACCTATGCATGAGTTATCATCATGAAATATTGTCTGTACAGTATGGTGCAAATCCATATATTACATCTGCCAGATACATTAGCTGAAATATAGTACTGTATGTCTAAAGCATCTTAGCTCTCCTGTCAATACAGATATTGAATTGTTCGCTGGCTGTAATCTATCGGAAAGTGGAAGTTATCATTTTTTAGGTAGAATATTGGCAACAAGGTTGGACCATACCCCGAAAACATCCGGATTACGAAAAACCTTGTTGCCAGGCTTTCTACGAATTTTAAGGGCGGCTATTCTGATATTCGATTTGAGAAATCCTGCGGAGAGAAAGGAACGAATACAACAATGTGGGAACAAAAAAAGAATGCAGAAGTATCTCTGAATCAAAAATAAAGTCCTGGATCCGTTCCAAAATTTAATCACTTCTTTTTAACAGTGTGGCCCACCGTTTCACTAAATATCAGTGTAATTCATTGAGAACTTTCAGAGATATCGTGTGGACAGAAATGATTTAAACTTTTTGTCGATATTCTACCCCTCAAAAATGATAGCTCAAAAAACTGCTTGAAATCGATATACTATAGATTTGCCAAGTAATTTCGTTATATGATATTTACACAACGCCCAAATCGCATAACATCCTATTTCAAGAAACGTATCATGGACGTTAAACGACGTATGACTATTCCAGAAGAGCTTCTTCACCACCATCATCAGTCTTTCAACGTCCGTCGTTGAACATAGACCTTCCCAGGATTCGCCACACTTCTCTATCATGGGCGTAGCAGAGCCGGCACTTTCTGAATTTGTCTAGCTCGTCTCTCCATCTAATATTTTGCCGGCTTCGTTTGCGCATGTGATCTCAGAGGATCCATGTCGTGAGTCATGATGTCCATTGGTTGTCCACCATTCTTGCAACGTGGCCAGCTCACTGCCGTTTGAGATTTTTAATGGATTCTATGATGTCCCTGACTCTTGTCTTTTCCTGGATGTGCTATGCTGTCTTATGGTCTCTCCATGTGAGGCCCAGCATAATCCTATCATGTGCACGTTGCATGATTCTCAATTTGCGGATCTGTCTCTGGATTAGGTTCCATGTTTCAGCTACATAATTGACTACTGAGAGGATGCATTGATTATACACCCTTCTCTTTAGGATTAATGGTATCTTCTTATTTTTGAAGGTTGAGCTTGCTCTGCCAAAGGCTTGCCATCCTAGGGTGATTTTTCGCTTGATTTCTTCTTCTTTTGAGGGTCTCATGGAGATTCGTTGTCCTAGGTAGATGTAGGGATCTACTTTCTCCAGTTCTGTGTCCTCAATTTTGATCTTAGTGTTAAGCGCTTAGACGGACTCAATTGCTCTTATGTCGTACAACACTTTGAGGTAGTCAAGGCGCTCTGCAGCCAGTTTGCTGGGGTCGTTTTACCTTCTGTTGACTTGTATGGGCCCCTCTCCCTTTTCTGTCACCCCCCCTTCTCTGGTCTATTGGCAACCATTTAACTTTTCGATTCGTACGTCGTGTTGAAGGGAGCCTCAAGACATGCCTCAACCAGGGAATCGACTACAAATGGTAGTTCACACAGGGAGCTGTTTTGATTTTTCAACCGAACCTCTTCATTTGACATCTGATAAGAGCGACAGAATTTTTTTCTGAAAAATCATTTGAGTGATTGAACAAAAATTGAAGGTTTAAAAATCTATTTGTCTACTTTCGTTTATATATTATGAGTGATTATGGAATCTCTCGAATCAAATAAAGAGTCTGTATGATAGAGATGGGATACGAATACCTTTTGATGAATTCCCAAAAGACTTTTCTTCTGTATGTTATTATGATCTGATCAGTCAGCTTTTGGGGCAACTTTGAGTGACTTGATACGACGCGCAAAATTTTTTGTCTTTAAAAAACCGAGGGAGCAATTTTTTTCATTTTTTCAAACCTCTGTCTCCACCCAACGCTAGTGCTAAGCTTAGATCGTGCTTACGATCGGTCACTGATTGGATTCTGTCTGATCACCGATATTTTAGTTCTCTCAGAAATGAATACATCGACAATCAAATTCGACATGATTATTCTTATGATCTTAAACTGCGTGCGATGGTATCTGCGATCAAATTGAAGCGATAGGAATGCTTTTATTTTCTACGATCAGTCAGATGTCGTAGCCAATAAAAATGGGGCATTGTATTTTACGTCACTTCCTTTTCAACTGAATAAAAAAATAAGATAGAAATAAAGAAATAAGAAATAAGATAGTCCTTTTCGTATTATTACAAGAACTTTGGATTATTAATAATGCCTATTTTCATATTTTTACATTATTTTCAGGAAAACTTATATTATTTTTGCTTCATATTTGGATATTGAACTCTGAAAAATTGACGTCTTCTCAGTAATGAAAGCTACGATAAAAATAAATATCAAATTAGAAAATTGCTCACAAATAGTTTTGTATTATAACAAATTGTTTGCTTTGTAGTCATCTAATAATTCAATTGTGCGTTTGAAGTTTTTTTAATTTTTATTTTCGAATATTCCACTGTAACTAATTTTTAGTGAAAAAAGTTTTGATGTAGTTATCCTTGTTTTGAATAATCTAAATTGAATCAAATGATAACTTTTGAAATCTTTCTATCTATTTTTATTCATATATTATGGTCATGTGACGCCAGACCTTTCTGCAGCGTCATAGAGACATAAATATTGAATTTCTTGATCTGTGATTTAAAATACAAATCGGCAATACTTTGAGAAAACAGACCAGAGTTCAACATACAGTTCAATCGGCAATAATTGTTCACGTTTTTGTCGATAAATTTCGATTTCTGATTGACGTATGCATATTTTTTTAAAGCAATCACAGACCTTTAATTTTTTTTTCACTTTTAGTGGTCAAAATATAAGGGAAATTTTTTTAATCACTATTTAAGTTCAAGATCGAAGAGGAAATTTTTCCCATTTTAGGGGTCAAAATCGAATGGGTGATTTTTCTTTCAATTTCAGGGGTCGAAATCAGAGGGGTCATTCTTTTTTCAATTTTAGGTGCTCTAAATTGAGAAAAATTTCCCTTTCACTTTTACGGATCAAAATCCGAAGTAATTTTTTTCACTTTCACGGGTTTAAAATCAAAGGATTTTTCTACCTCTTCTAGATCAAAATCCACGCAGTTTTTTCACTTTTAATGGTCAAAAGCTGGGAGATTTTTTGTTCTCTCACTTCTGGGGCTCAAAATCGAAAAGGAACTTTTCCCACTTTCTGGTACCAAAATTGAGAGGGAATTGTTTGTTTTCTTCAATTTTAGTTGTCCAACCATTTGTACTTAGAACTTCCTTCTATGTTTCTAATAACGACGTAAGTTGACAATACAAAGAAACGGAAAATATCCGTGTCAAGACCAGATCCAATTAGGTTAACGGCGTTTGTTAGGACCTGAAGAGGGAGTGATTAAAGACAGATAGACAATGTTCGTAACAAGGAAGGGAAGTCGGTATTTTGATAAGAGAGGGGTGGATGAGAGCGTTGGTAAAGATAGAAAGATACGTTATAGAGGTTGAAAAAATAAAGGAAGATAAATAGAAATAAAAGGATATTCTTTTTTATGCCGTACTACGTCATATCATTCTTTTTTTTAAAAAATCAATTCCCACGATGAAAAAACTGAAAGTACAAGAAAAAAAAAAAAAGAATGAAAGCAAGAAAGCAAACAATATAGTTTTTACTCTTCATTTTTGATGATATTAATTACTTTTTCATTCTACAATGAATCAAGTTGCATTTCGGATGATATTTTTCATTTTATTTTTGATACAATAATTAGATTTTTTTTACGGGGATTAACTTGAAAACTCAAGAAAGAAATAGATTTATCACAGAAACAAGTGTTGCAAAATGCTGCCAAAGATTGTATGAACAACGTTGCTGTTTTTGAGCTGATTGTGTTCTTTTTCTTGTGTGGTTTATAGAAGTGTCGATAACAGCGTGCGAATCAACAGACCTAGGCATATTGAACAGACTGCATTATTGTGTTTACCATGACGACATTATGACGCCAAGAGTTAATGTTGCTGTACAAAAAAAAAACAATACTTCTGAACACTCACAGTGCCATGTCTATAGTTTCGAGAAGGGTCATTAACATTCAAAGAGTTTTTTTTCCGGATGATTGAACCCATTCTTGTTGTTCGTCTTACAAACACAACGTTTCGATCGATTCTTTCTACGGCTTTCCTCGGGAGTAATATACAAAACATAACATTTCGACCGATTCATTCAACGGCTTTCCTCAGGTGTAATATCGAAAACACAACGTTTCGACTGATTCATTCTACAGTTTTTCTCGGGTGTAATATCAGAATACGATAGCGGTAAGCAGAATTTTCCAATAGTAGCTATGTTACGACATAGGACTCTGGTAATGTCGATCTCTTCCTCTTTCCTTGTTTGGCTCAGATACCCATACCTTATACTTGTGGAATAGTAGACAGTGAACGCTATTGAAAACTGAGAAAATCAGGGAGGCAGCTTATATCAACGTGTTGACTGAATGTATGTCAGACAAGTGCAGAGTTCAACTCAATATGACATCAAACACTCAACCAGTTCAAGGTATGGATATCCTAGCCTAGTAAAGAAAGAGGAAGAGATCAATATTACCCGAATCTCATGTTGTAACGTAGCTACTCTTGGAAAATTCTGTCAACCACCATCATATTTCGATAATACTCCTGAAGAAAGCCGTAGAATGAATCGGCTGAAACGTCGTGTTTATAACACGAACAACAGGAAGGAGTTCAATCACCCCCCTCCCAATAGATAAATAAAAATAAAACTTTTTACCTATTCCAAAGGAGGTTATTCATTGAATTATTGAAGAAACATCTATAATTTCTTTTCTTCTTTTTATCACATTGCTCGAGAATTGCTCATCTAAACAACTTGAAACTCAACATTATGGGCCGACCAATAAATCAGGCGAATTTCTACTTCGTACAATGGCCAGTTATCGAGTAGTTTCAATGCAGACACACACACACACACACACACACACACACACACACACACACACACACACACACACACACACACACACACACAGGGGTTTCTCCAATTGTTGTTAGATATTTATATATTTGGGACCAAGTTTAGAAAATAAAATAGTATTCAAGAAATTAGAAATATTTATGCCAAAGTACAGATATATAATCCCTATTAATCACTTGCAAACTCAATCAAAACATTATTTGTACACTCATTAACCCAATTTTTCTCTTGGGGTCCCTCCCTTCCACGCCTCTACACATAAACCTACTCAGTCTAATGATTATTCCAATATCATTGTAGACATTTTCAGTGTGGCTTAATGAAGTACCCATTTCAAATGTGCATATTTAGAAGTGACCGGACTTTATGGTGTGTGGAGCAGCCTGCCCTGCCATACAAAACTACAGCTTTGGAGTATTTCAGTTATTTCTCGTAGGTGTTGCCGATTTAGATATTTAATATGTAAATCTAAGATAATTCTAGGGAGCGAAAGTCAAGGGAGATAATCTAAAGAAACTACAAAGATCTACCATCTTCAATTTTAAATTTCAGATCCCCCAAACTTTAAATTTGCCTCTACTCTGCCATGTAAGCTGATTAATATTTCTGGCAGATTCCAACTTCGTACAATTGCCTGTTGTCAAGTAATCGTGATACAAGCACATATGTAATTTTTTATGCAAAAGGGGAGACAATCCTCACACACTTGAGGCATGAAAATAAAATTTAAAAACCAAATATTCTTTGTGTTCTGTTTCTCTTCCTGTCTCAGAACTCAATTACGTTTTTTTTTTTCTGAAACCATGGGGGGATTCTTAAAAATGAATATTCATTTATTTTTTTAAAAAATCCTCTTTATTTCCTTTCAAATTAAATCGTAATTCAATGGAAGATCGGACGCTCAATTGCAAGCTGTCACGATTAACACTACTTTTGGGGGGATCCATAAAAATTGAATAGTCTCGAGAGCCCCAATCACCGCGGGAATAACCTGACTCTCACTTTCAGACAGACCCAATAATCTCGCCAGTCCAAAGTTTTCATGAGAATTTTTGTCGATATTTTCAATTACTTTCTTTGCTTTAGTCAACTGGGATTACCACATTGATTATTAAGCATCCCCTTTAACTTGGGCATAAAATGCCAATGCCAAAGTACTCAACTGCTTGATAAGTATTGTTCCAAAATATTTTTGGTTAGGCTTCTTCTCCCATGATACAAAGAGGTTCTTACCAGTTTGCAACTACATTGTTCGCATAGACAAAACTTTTCGTAAGATATGGACTGTGCTTGTTGATTCAATTTTCCAAATCTCTCGAATGCTTGGTTTTCCAGAATATTTTTTACAAATCATCTATCACTTTCTTGATAATCTCAGATGATCTAACAATTATAGATATTGTGCTGGTCTTCATCCTCCGCTTTTTTTTCTATTTCTATTCCAAGATCTTCGTACTCGAGGATCTTATCAAATTGCTCCACAGCTACGTTTTGATCTGCAGGTACTGCAATATCTATCCGTAAGCTGTATCTCCCTGAATTAGATTCTAACACTATGCCAGGTCTATTGTCGTTAATTGTTCTATCAGTGGGAATTGGGAAGTCCTAGAGAATCGTTATGTCGTTTATTTCAGTCACAGGTTCTGGTTTGTACCCATCCCGGTTTCTCACATGATCTCACTCCAAAATAACAGCAGATTTCCCATGAATGTTTCGATCAACTCTGTTATGCCTTTTTAAGTATTCATTCGGTGCAACAGAGCAGCCGGTCACAAGGTGATCTATTGTTTCATTTGATTAGTCGCAAATTCTTCACGTTGGGTTCGCTATGTTTCTTAGAATATTTGCCCATTTCTTTTTTTTCTTAGTGTAGAGGTTACGTTTCCCATTTTTTGTTTAGATTGTTTTTTTTTTGTTTTTTTTTACTGTTGTAACTCTGATGTTGAGCAGCCAAGTTGTAACCTTCTGTCTCGGCTTTTAATCCTGCGCTTCATCCACAAAGATGTGTCAGTTTTTCATTTACGTCGGCTTGGTTAGTACGAAGTGGATATTGGCCATGAAGAGGTTTCTTTCCCAATTTTTGTTTAGATGTTTTAGAGCTTCAGATTTCATTGCTTCCTTTGATTCTATTTGCTGCTTCTATGCAAGTATTTTTGCCACTTGATACATTCTCTTTTATTTCTCTTTTCATATATATATTGTGGCTTCTCTTTCGATTGAATAAAGTTTTGGGGTTTTTATTTAAGTTCACACATAAAAGAATAAATAATGCTCTTGAAGGTCGTTTGTTGAGATTTTGTTGCTCATTTCCAATTGGTTCAGTTCTCTGCCACCGTTGACCCCGGAGGAAGTATAGGTCACAGCCAGCTTCTGGATGAGGCATTCTGTGTAATATGAGCAGCTTGCGAGTCTTCACATCTATATGACTAAGGTCATTTATTGTTCAGTTCAGAATGTTAGATCTATACTGAGCAACTGTAACTGCCAACGCATTATCATCATCACCATTATTATTATTATTATCATTATTTGGAATCTCACACCAGTTGCCTGGTGGTAACCGCTGGAGTTTCAGTGACTGCAAGTCTCCTCAAGTCTCCAGCCCTCCTCTCCTAGTACTCATAGGTCGCAGTAATTCTGCGATTTACAGTTTCACACCGGTTGCCCAGTGGTTATTACTGAAGGCTGAGTGACAATAAGTCTCCTCAGGTCTTCAGCTAACGTCTCCTCTCTCTTTCGCATATCATGACAGAGCTACTATTCGTTGCAGTACTTATATCTCTAGCACCTTCCTCAGTATTCGTGCAGTTCCCAGTAGTGCTGTGGTCTGTACGGTCTCTATCCTCCCCCTAATCCCGATCTCCTCCAGTCTCTCCCTCAGCGTTTTGGGGACAGTTCCTATTGCGCCCACTATGACCGGTACTACCCTGGTTTTCATGTTCCACATCTTCCTTAACTCTCTTGCTAGGTCCTGGTATTTTCCCCTTTTTTCACCCTCCTTCTTTTTTACTCTATGGTCCGCAGGTACAGCAACGTCTACTATTTGGCAGGCCTTCCTTTTTTTGTCTACTATTACTAAGTCCGGTCTTCTTGCCTGGATGAGGTGGTCAGTTTGGATGTCAAAGTCCCAGAGTAGTTTGTGGTTATCATTCTCCAAAACTGCCTCTGGCTTGTGCTAATACCACTTTTCCACATGGTTGAATCCCATTTGTTTACTTAGTTCCCAGTGTATCATCGTTGCTACTCTATCAAGTCCATGCTTATACTCCTTCTGGGCGAGTTGACTATATTCACTAGTTATGTGGTTTACTGACTCATCTCTTTCACCGCACATGCGGCATTTGCTGTTTGTCTGTGTTCTGTCGATTTTTGTTTTTATGTAGTTTGTCCTTATGCTTTTGTTTTGGGCTGCCATGGTGAGCGATTCTGTTTCCCTCTTAAGGTTCCCCTTTCGTAACCACGTCCATGATTTCTCGTCTGCTATATCTTGTATCTGTCTTTTAAACTCGCCGTACAATTTTTCCCTTCCCATCTTTCTTTTCTAGTTTGCTGTACTGTTCCATTGTTTTCTACTTTATTGTTTGTTGCACTATCTCTCGCACTCTTTAGGATTTCTTCACTATTTGTTTGCACATATCTTTCTAGGACTGTTTTAGCTCTCTGGACACAATCTTCTATGCTGATGAGCCCCCTGCCACCTTCTTTTCTCTTAACGTATAGTCTATCTGTATCATCTCTAGGGTGTAATGTTTTATGCATCGTCATAAGTTTCCTTGTTCGCCTATCCATTGATTGGAGCTCTTCCTTTGTCCACCCTAGGAATGGTCCTGTATACCTAACTACTGACACAGCCCAGGTGTTCATTCCTTTTATTAGATTTCTGCTATTTAATTTGGTTTCTAATATTTTCCTTATCCTTCTGAGGTATTCCCTCTTAATTTTCTCCTTCATCTCTTCCCGTTTTATCGTGTCACATTCAAGGGCACCTAGGTACTTGTATCGGTCTTGTGCAGTCAGTGCCCTAATCTTGTTGTTGTCTGGGAGTTCAATTCCCTCAGTCATTGAAAGCCTTCCTTTGTGCATCACCATGATTGCGCATTTTTCTATCCCAAACTCCATTCCTATGTCCTCACTATATTCCCTTACTTCGTTGAACAGAGTCTCAAGCTCTCCCCTGTTTTTTGCGAACAATTTAATATCGTCCATGTACATTAGGTGGTTGACCTTTCCTTTTGTTTTAAAGAAGTGGTATCCTTTGCTGTTTTTCAGGATTCTGTTAAGCGGTATCATTGTTAGAACAAATGATAGTGGGGACAACGAGTCTCCTTGGAAGATTCCCCTTTTTATCCCTACCTCGGCTAATTTGTCCCCTGCGGCTGTCAAATCTACTTTCCAGTCTTCCATTGAATTACCAATGAATTTAACCACCGGTTCGCTAATTTTGAACATTCTAAGGCATTCGAGTATCCAGCTATGTGGAATCATATCGTATGCCTTTTTGTAATCTATCCATCCCATTGCGATATTCTTTCTCCTTTTCCTTACTTCTCTTAAGATCATCTGGTCTATGTAGAGTAAATCGTTTGCTCCTTTGGTTTCTATCCTACACCCTTTCTGTTCTTATGGTAGTAGTCCCCTCCTATTCATTGACATGTATATTCTCTCTGCTATTTGCCCGGTCAGGATTTTCAACATAAGTGTTAAGCACGTGATTGGTCTATAGTTGCTTGCTATGTTCCCCTTTCCTGGGTCTTTTTGGATGAGGGTGGTTCTACCTTTAGTCATCCATTCTGGTGCTTTGCCTTCGTTTAAACAATTTTGGAGTTGGTGAGTGAGTCTGCCGTGTAACGTGGTGAATTTTTTGAACCAATACCCATGGATCCCGTCGGGACCCGGTGCTTTCCAGTTGGCTACTTTCCTAAGAGTATGTTTCAATGTGGTTTCATTCAGTACTATTGGTTCTCCCTTGTCTATATCTTCTAGTTCTTTTCTCATGTTTCCTAACCATTGCAGTGTTACGTTGTGTCTTTTTGGGTGCCCCCATATGCTATTCCAATAGTTCTTGGCCTCTGTGGCATCTGGTTTCATGTCCTGCCTTCTTTCCCCATTTAAATCTTGGTAAAACTTTTTCTCATTGTTTTGGAATTATTATCATCATCCTGCTTATTCTCATTCTTATCTTTCACAGTTCATCACCGTCATCCTCAGATAACACCCCACTATCTAGGAGAGACTACTTGATGATCCTGGCCACATTTTTCATAGCCTTAATAGCCAAAGGAAACTCGGCAGGGTTGTCTGTCCTTGCGGTGGAATGGCTTCAACAATTCGAAAAATCAAAAGCTCTCATCCTTTATGTTCCAGCTTTAAACTTTGCTTTCACAAGTGCTGCCGGTAAGTCGCATGGATATTCAGTGATAAAAGTGTACATCCCTACAACTATTTTGTTTTGTGGTAGGGGTGTATATATTTCTATTTTAAAAGTTAATTTTCTTTTAAACCAAACACATCAGGATTTTATTATTCCTAGTGGAACATAACACTATAAAAATGGATTTTATAAGGTTTTATTTATGAAAAAAAATTTAAAAATCAATAAATTGGTCATAAATGATACCTGTTAAAAATTGTGGAATAATTACACAATAAATAATAAGTAACAACTGACTTGTTATAAGTGATGTCTACATGTCGGAGAAAACCCTATTATTTCTGTTTGTCTTTTCATACCTATCTACCTATATGCACGCACATCCATCATTGTACAGAAATTGCTTGAACAGTGCAGTTGTGATACAGTACGGCTAAGGTATTGCTGTTATAATTAATGTAACTAAGTATAAGCTGAAAAGAAAAACACAAAATTATGAAAAGATCTTGAACACTTTTTTTTTGATATTGCGGAGTCATGGATAGTCTTTAGATGCGTTAATGAGATAAACTTTGGAGTGAAGGTCTGTAAATACACCGAATTTGGATGCACTTTTATATTTATCTCCTTTTATACGAAGCTTTCTTTATATTTAACTGAATTTTCAATATAAGACATTTTCCTGTTTTTTCTCGGTTCTTTCCCTGCAGGAGTCATTGACGGAGTTCTGATCAACAGATTTGGAATTTGCCGCATCATTCTCCTTGGATGTTTCTTGCAGGTTTTCTGCATGATTGGTTCTTCTTTTAGCACCAATGCCATCACCCTAGTCATTGTCCTTGGATTTCTGGCAGGTAAGGCAGTCATTACCTCTACAAAAATCCATGTAAATGTCACATAAGAGAATGTACAGGGCTCCTTGCGTAGAAAACGTTGGTAGATATTTTTTTAAAATTTAGCTTAAGATTTGAAAGAGTTGAATATTCGGTAGGAATCTTTGGTGCTTTCCATCCGTAAGATTTAAATTTTTCAGTTTTGAGAAAAAATTGTTTTAACTTTTTTCCATGGGAATATCATTTATTTATCAGCTATAATGCTGAACTGGGCAAATACTTTCAGTCGTTTTCCTGCAAATAAGGCCTTGAACTTCCACTTTTGCTTATAATTAAAGGCCTTTGTTTGCAATCAGCATTACTGATATATTGTAAAACATTAAAGATTCTTTTTCTCAAAATTGACAAATTTACACAGGTAAGTAATGTATGGTTGATTGAAAGCACCATAGATTACTAAATTTTAAAAATCCATTTTTTATCGAATATTCAACTTAATCAAATCTTGACCATTTCTTTTAGTTTCCAACGATTTTCATTGAATTGCGAAGTATTTGAATGTTTTCGTTACAATTTGCAAACTCAATAAAGGGTTTACTTGATTGAGTTGTGTTTTAAAAATATCTTGAAATTGCATAATTCTTAAAAGTTCTTATAACTTCCTAAAATCGCAAAACTTGAAAAAAATTAATAACATTTTAAAATTGAATAACACCTAAAAGTTTTTTGAAGCATTCAAAAAGTTTTCAAACATCTTGACATGTCACACCCACATAAATACCCGCACAGTCTCTCTCTTTGTCTCTGTCTCTCTGTTTTTGTCTGTCTGTCTGTCTCACACTCACACTGAACAAAATAAATTCCATCAGTTTTACGGATCATTGAAAGTCTTTCTCTTACTTCTCGTGTTCCTACAACATTTCGGACGATCCATTATACAGCCTTCTTTAGATGTAATATCCTTTTCCGATAGTGCTAATGGAAGAAACGTTCGCAAAAAGAGAATCAAACTAAAGCAAAGTGGGAAAATCTGGTATGGCGGACCTTATCTAGAGGAAGAAAGGTGAACATCACTCTCTCTGAGAAGAAGTCCGAATAATAAACAGAGAACGCTGTTGGGGATTGAGAAAATTCAAAGGAGCAGGATACATCAATATGTCAGCTAAATGCATGAGTCAGGCCATTGTGGATTTCTACTTAGCGTGGTAATCATTTTTCAACAGGTAGACGGTATGTAATTCTTTGTCTAACAAAAGAAAGAAGAATTTCAAAACATCTTCAACCTATGTTAGAAGCCTTGCTACTAACGAAGAAAAAGATTGTTTGCTACCGTTTTTTCACTTGGCACCATCGGAAAAGGAGTACCTCTACTGGAAAAGGAGCCCCTGGAGAAAGGCCGTAAAATAGATCGGTCGAAAAGTTGTGGGAATAAAAAGAAATTGAGAGTACATCTAATCTCTTGTTTCTCTTGAATATGACTAAAACACCTGTTTATGATTTTAATTTCATCGACTGTATGAACATGTATTTGCCTCTTTTTACGATGTAGCTGCAGTTGTCTACCGGTTGACGCCATTCCACCTCGCTGGAGCCGCCTGTATATTTACTACTGCCCTGGAAGTGGTCCCTAAGCTACATACTGGTGTCTCGTTTCATACTCCAAGGACCTGGCTTCGGTAAACTAAGCCCGATTCAATTTATCATGACCAGAAAATCATTGATAAATGAAGCAAAAAATGAAGCAGGGTCGGTAGAATTCTGCATGAACCCGTTTGCATCAAACTTACAAGACCCAGGGTTTCCCTGTCGCCCCCAAAGTATATAGTCCAGTTCCAGGGAGGGTTGTCTTTCCCCAGGCTGCACTTCTCCATTGCACTTAAGGGGGTAGGGTCAGATTCATTACCTGATGTCTAATTTGTTCCAAAAGAGGAAATGCTAACGGAACTATACGTCTGCGTGAAGGCCCTCGCTTAAAATTCAACATTTCGTCACGTTTCATCTTCGTGGGAAGGCGGATAAATAACAACATCATGTGTGTGTGTGTGTGTGTGTGTGTGTGCGTGCGTGTGTGTGCGTGTGTATTGGGAGCATATCTTTTTTATAAATTGATTTGGGTGAACAGTAAAGAAAGATGATTATTTTGTTGCTCTGTTTTCCCTTTAGCTGCTCTGATGTAAAAAAAAAAAAAATCGTCTCGGTGTTTTATACACAGTTGTCAAAAAACAGACCAAAGTTTGTGATTCGGCGTTTTAATGCATCGGACATCTTCAGGACAATTTGCTGGTTTTCTTCAATATATTTGTGGCTTTGTACTTGATTTCTAAGTTTTACTGTCAGAGTATCTCTATCTTTTTCTATCTCTCTCTCACTTACACACGAATATATATATATATATATATATATATAAGTAATAATTATGTCATCCACAGACTGCTGTTTCGTTGTATTACAACTCTTCAGTGTGGCAATAGACTATCCAACATGAGGTAGGATCGAAACATTCGCTTCAAATCCGACATTTTTTATCCCTGACCTATGCGGAACTGGACAGTGGGTAGGACTGAACTAAGAAATGTATATTTACTTATGCATAATTCCTCATCTTCTAAAGTGCTCCAATCAAGAGTTGGAAGAGCATTGCATACAGTAGTGATAGGCATGTGCCCCAATAAACAGTGCTCAACCCTAAAGAAAAGAGCGTTAATTATATATATATATATATATATATACATATTATATATAATACATATTATATTATATGTATATATTATATAATATATGTTATATATGATATATAATATTATATATATTTATATACGTATATATACATATGCATATATATACATATACATATATATGCATATACATATATATATATACACATATACCTATAAATATACACGTATGCATATATATATATACACACATATATGCATATACATATATATATGCATATATATATATATATATATATATATATATACATGTACATATATCTATATATACATATATATATGTATACATATGTATATGTATATATATATATATATATATATATATATATATATATATATATATAATTAATTTCACGAATTCCTCAGTTTCTTGATCAGTGTAGCAATGATTAGAAAGCTTGTGATGCTGATCATCTGCAGTTGATTGGTTCTAATTCCTTATTGGGACGTATCTGCGATCGGACGTAAGTTGAAGTGGCATGAGTCGACGAATGATTGTATTTTTTTTTCATCTGCTTGTCTACCAGGGTTCCTTAATTGGGGTCCGAAAAGCAATGGGCAGTGTTCCTCCTCTGTCACGTATTTCTTCGTCTTTCAGGTCTTGGTAATTGTTTCTTGTTCGTCAACGCTTTCATCTTCGTCGGTGTCCATTTTGGGGAAGCTGCAAAACCAATCATCGCTTTTCTCTCTGTGGCTGGCCCAATCGGGGGCCTCATTTTCCCAAATCTGATTCCTATCTTTATCGAACTTTACGGATGGAGGGGTTGCATGTTCATATTAGCTGGAATCTATTTGCAAGTTCTACCCTTGGCCATATTTCTGGCTTTGACCCAAAAGGGTCAAAAGATCGGACAGACAAGTTCCGAAGCGGGAAATAAGAGAACCCCAGGATCCTCCCAGAAACTTCTCGATCTCAGTGTTCTGAAAAACTTTCTCTTTGTCATGTATGTTTTGAGTGTAGGCCTCACCGTCGGTGGCATCAATAGTGTTTTCAGCATGTTGCCAGATTTTCTCTACGAGAAGGGCCTCAACCTGAAAGAAGCTGCCAAATTATTTGCACTTTATTACACCCTATCGGCAGTGCCCAGGTATGAAAGTCCAAATTCTTCTCTCCAGGGCTTCTCAAACTTTTTCCATAAGCGACCCCTTTTGATGAGACGAAATTTTTCGCGACCTTTTTTTGATGAGACAAAATTTCTTGCGGCCCTTTTTGATGGGACGAATTTTTTTGCGACCCCTTCTGATGAGACAAATTTTTTTTGCCACACTTAACTCTCAACAATAGGTTCTAAGACTATATATTGGTCTTTAGCTGCGATCTAACTGTAAGTAAGATTAAAAACCAATAAAGTTTTTAAAAAAAAGTGTCCAAAATAAGTTGCATCGTAATTATAATCAATATCAAGATATTAAGCGTTTTTCTACGAAAAATAAAGTTACTTTTTAAAGATTGATTACTAAAACGTCACATAAACTAATTTTTTTATTAAAAAAAATTAGTGAAATGTACGGAATCATTTTTATAATACGCACCAGGAGTATATTTTTATAGAGAGATAAAAAAAAATGCGACTTACATAATTATTGATTGAGAAAAAATTTCAAATATTTCTGCGACCCACAATAATTTTCACACGACCCCAAGAAGGGTCCTGACCACTACTTTGAGAAGCCTTGTTTTTATTCATGTATCTTGTGACCCTTTAAATGCCTTAACTATTTCTTTTCAATTTCTATTGGTAGATTATTACGAATGGAGCCGGATGAGGTCTAAGGAGCGTAATTCCTTTTATTTTTTGTTTGAGTTAAATTGTATCTAGGATGAGTAAGATTCTCTGCTTCTTCTTCAGATTATCCAAGCGTGTATTCCTTGCATCTCCAAGATCAACATGCCCCGCTGTTCTCAAAGAACCTCCAGGATAAGCAAAAATTGCGAAGAGCTTTTCTTCAATTTTTCTCTATTTCATTCAATTTGATATCGGCGAGGTCTTCAGACAATTTTCGGTTGCTTTTATTACAACCTTCCAGTCAGTCATTTCTCCAACTTTCTTCAGGTGTATTTAGTGTCCCAGTGAATAGTCTTCAATGGCGGAAATATGAATATCAAAAACTGCCTGGTTAAATAAACCCTTATATCGTTCGTTAATTTTATTACACTCTCTTGGGAAAATATTAGCTATCTGTTTCTTTCATGTTTTAATAAAACAAAATACTTGAATAAGCGTAAAACTACTTCTAGGATTATTGCTCATAACATTCTATCTAGCTATCTACTCACAAGGTCACTCATATAATGATCCAATAATAGCCTGTTTAAACACGTAAATAACACACACACATTACTATTTACCGGATGTCACTAGCATCTGAAGGAGGCTGGAGCAAAGACCAGCTGTAACGTCGTAATAAAATTAGCAAGTACACTTGTAACAGTTGGAAAGCCTCACCAAAATGAGATTCTCAGAATTCTAGCCGAAAAGTAAAACACATTTGAATTGACATTTTCTTTTGTCTTTTCTTTATTTCGCTCAGGATTTTGATTGGAATTGCTGTGAAGTATACAAAAGTAAATTTCATTCATATTTACGTCACGATGTCATCACTTTTCGGGTTCACGATGGCCCTGATGAATCTCGCAGAGTCGTATCATATGCTGTTAGTTTGCTGTGTCTTGTGGGCCCTCTGGATGGGCTGTCCTGCAGGTCTTTATCCTATCGGCATCATGGAACTGGTGGGACCTGAGAAACACAGTTCAGGACAGAGTATCGTGGAAACGACCTATGGATTGACAACAGCATTTTTCGGATTTTTGGCGGGTAATTAGTTGTGTTTTTTTTAATTCATTTTATTTTGATTCATTTCATTTTAATTCAATCTCTAGTAACGAAGTTGAAAGACCTGTAAGTCTTCACTCGTGTATGTCCTTCTGTCCACACTATATCTCCAAAAGTTATCAATGAATTTCTGTGAAATTTTCTGGAAGTGTATATTATCAAACGAGGGAGAATTGGTTAAATTCATGAGAGTGTCCAGGGATTTCTTTCTCTTTCGATTGAGAGACATCTTTTCATCTTTCTAATACATGTATGTATTCTCTCATGCTGTTCCACAAACAATCTCCAATTCCTGCACAGTTATCAATGAATTCTGATGACATTTAATGGAAGGGTGGACCATGAGCTAAGGAGGGAATGATTGAATTTGAGGGTGTATCCAGGATTTTTACCCTTACCACCCCTACATCGCAGCTATATCTGGATTGATTTTAATTCGGTTTTTAGTGACAATTGCATAAGAGCTTTATAGTTGTTCAAATCATTATCATCATAATCAGCCGTTATAAGTCCACTGCTGGACAAAGGCCTTTCCAATCTCATTCTATGACGAGCATGATTGCTACCGGCAAACTTTTCTCGTCTCTCCATCTTGTGCCTAGTATTTTCCTACTGCGTTTATTGTCACACGGGCTCAAGTCGATTAGCTGTTTGCTCCATCTCTTTTCCCTTCTTCTCGCTAATATTTCATCAATGCTAAATCCTTGCCCGGACGTCTATGTATCGAACACTTATCATAGATTTCTTTTGATCTTTTGACAGGTCTAGCGGTCCAGCAGACAGATTCGTATCGACAACCGTTCTACATTTATGGGACGAGTATTGTAATCATTAATATTGGCCTTTTGATCACCATCTCCGCTCAGCAGCTCAGGGTCAAGTTGGGCTTCTCTAAATTGGCCAGCAAATAAACTCCTGGTGACCTTTGCTTTTGTTGCTCAGGGACTCTCGTGGATTTTCCTCCTTGATAGCATTTAAGGCAAACATAGAATCTTGAACCGTCTTTATTGGATCATTTGACTGGAGGCTGATTTTGACATTTCATCATCTTTTAAAAAAAACTTACATGTTCTCTTTTTCTCACATGGATTCTCTTATTTCTTTTGATTCATTCTCCATTTTTAGTATCAGCTGTGCGCGGATGAGAAATTCTCACACACCTGACGGTATTGTGTCAAAATCAGTTCTATTCAGATGATCAGATAATGATGGTGAAAAAAACTTCATGTTTGCTGCATTTGACAATCACTACGGACATTTTGTTTTCTACGACTGATCTAATTGCAGATCGGGATGAGAAGAAAACAGAAACAACTGGCGTATGATTTGAAAGGACGGAGGAGGCATTTGGACAAAAAAAAAAGGAAGTCTGGTTTTATAAACTGAGCTGAGAAAATCAGAAAGAGATCCATGAATTTTGAAAGTCAGGAAATCAATTTTCACTCATTCCAGTATTTACTCATTTTTATATAAGGGCGGATCCAATCTTTTGAGCAGGGAATCCACATGGAGGACTTTAAGCTGGGAGGGTTCTGACGGGAAAAATATTTTTTACAAAGAAATATATAAGATGGTCACATCCGAGAATATCAATATTTTAGAAAATAATCCCAATTCCGGTATCGGCCATAAACTTATCATTTTTTAGTATAGTATAATTCCACCTCGACTTAACTGAAGCTGGGTTAGTGACGCAATTAATTGCTGTCAAAAAGTCCGTTTCAAGTACATTCAAGTGCAAATACTGGTAAAAGAACAGATCTTAAACGTCAAAAACTAGGAATTAATACGTGATTGGGCTTTTTTTGCTCACATTTAAGGACTAATAAATAAAAAGATTTATAAAGAACTGACTGAACCCGTGGAAATTCCACGTGTTTAACAATTAAGGTTATCCAGTATATCATCCCTTTGCTTCTCTCTCACACCCCTTCACATTTTCTCCCTTATCCCTTCCGATCTTCGTTACTCTTCCATGTTTTTATCTTAATTATATACAAACATAGATTAGTTTTACTTAAAGATATTTTCCTTCTCCCTCAGTAAACTGCCGAATTTTCATGTCTCTCCTCTCTTCTTACCCTATTCTTAAACTACCAAACCATCATTTTTGTCCACTCACTCCCTACCCTCTTATTAAAGAAGCTATCTTTTCTGTCTCCTCTCTGTCTCTCTCTGTCTCTCTGTCTCTCCGTCTGTCTGTCTCTCTCCTCTTATTGAACTACCTAACCTTTAGCTTATGTCACTACTGAAAGCGTAACATTCGAACACAGGTAGGAACAAGCAGAATAACATCATAGATGAAATGGGAGACATCTTACTTATAATTATAGATTTTGTTTCCAGAATTGATTTATAGAATTATTATTATTTTTTTATCAAATACTTTAAACTACGTAGCTAATTAAAAAAAAAACCCAAAACTGTACTTTGCCCGAGCAAGGGGTGTCAGAACCTCCTGGCCCCCACTCCTGGATCCGCGCCTGAAATATTCCCAATTTCTTCGTTGTGTTGAAAATAATCCGAAAAAATGGTGCTTTCTTATAGAATTTGGCAACTTTGAGCCGGGCTGGCGTAAGGGTTTCATGCGCCCAAAGCGAAACTTGAAATTTTGCCCTCCTGGTTGTATTTAACAATTATTGTTTTGTTTTTTTTCTGGTTTGGAGTGCGCCCTAGGACTTTTGCGCCCTAGGTGACCGCTCAGGTTTACCTAATGGCCGGGATGGCCCTAACTTTACTGAAAACAATCACAGGAAAAAAAAAAAAAGAAGACTTTGCCAAAAGGTTCGTTGGTTGAATACGCGGATTCTCATCAGCAAAAGCCGAGAGCATTAAAACTGCGATTATTCAATTTCTGATCACTGCCAATGTTCAACGTTGACAAACCGAAACAATTTACAGAATTCTAAAAAAAAAACCCCCAAAAAGCACAAACAATCATTTTATTTATTTATTGTTGTAATCATTTTTTATCCTAATTGCATTTAGCAATTATTTGAATTAAGACATCTTGGTTTTCCAAGAGCATTTGTAAATAAAACGAAACATCGTTTGGTTGAGATTGATGGTGAGAACAAAAAGATTTGTCCAATATTCGATGGTAATCGAACTTGGATTTCTGTACTAACACACACACATACACACACACGTATGTATCTGTATATGTACGCGTGTGTGTGTGACTATTTAATTTGAAATAAAATTATACATATAATATGAAATTATATATACATAATTATATATATATGCAGGTTTATATACATATATATATATATATATAAGATAAAAGACACTACTGACATTGAAATAAAATAATTTCTAATTATTTTTATTAGATGGAACATTGTCAATCATTATCAATTCATGACTAATATTTTCTTTGGTCGTTTTTTTTTTTTCATTTACTTTTTGTTTACAACTTGCTTAGACCGTTGGTTTACAGCATTGAGTGGACAGTACAGATCGTGGGGAGGATTAAGCGCTCGGCAAGACTCGATCTGGTATTCTTTGACTTGGAGCAGTGCCGTAAATACGTTGCTCACTCATTTTCAATTTGTGCTTTTTAATCACTGCCATAGACTGACGGTCTCAGTAAGATGCGATAAAAAAGCAACTAAGTAAACATTTAGATGGAAGAAAATCATTATAAACATCAGCTACAGCTGCAGCCATTTAAGGTCCGATATTGGGCAGAGGATTTACCACAGCGACATTCAATTTCCCGAATCTCAGATTACTTTCTGCCCAACACCGAATTGTCGGCTCTGGATTCCCCGAAAAACAAAGGGAGGCAATTCGAGGATCTATAAAGGATCTTTACATACGAACATATATGTGCAGTCACTTAGGCTCCTTTGTTCATTGAGTATCGTGTATAAAAATATTTTTTCATCATAAATCTTATGCATGGTATATATCGTAAATATTAAATCCTATCGTAAATGAATATTACATTTACAAATTTTATAACTGATGCTTTTTTTCCCCATAAATCATAAACATACCCCCATTACACAAATTTTAGAAAAAAAAAATGTCAACTTTTTTTTTTTTTAAAATAATAAGATTAAAAAAATGAAAAGACCTCGAATCGTCTTCCTTTGTTTTTCGGGGAGTCCAGAGTTGATCGATCAGCGTTGACCAAATGAACAGTCAGTGAACTGAGAGCCGGGAAAAATGATACTGACCCGCTTTCCCTTTGGTCGGTTAGTGCCAAAACATTATGAATTCCGTCCAGATCATCACGCCATTTTACGAATTGGCAACCACACTTTTGCTCATGGTCTCAAGGGATCCATGTTGTGAGTCGCGATGTCCAACTGTTTATCTGATATTTATATATACATATCCATTGTTATTTGCGTTTGTATAATTTTTGCTGTGTCGATAATCAAGTGAAAAGATCCATATTTCCTCGGCTAAGCTGATCTTAGCGAAGGACCCAATCTTGGCGCACCCGGTGATGATTCGAATCCCTGCCAGTCGAACACACTAACCACGGATATTTGACGGCAGTTTTTGGTATTCACTAAGCTTGACTTTAATCGTGCTTGAAAAAGTCCCCAGGATCGTCTTCACATTTGATGATTTTCTGGTACTAATACTTCATCAAATAAATCTAAATGAAAAAATATCTTCATTCAACACCCAGTCATGTCACTCAGACCCTGAACCCTTGCGTCTGGAATTATTTTTATGTATACCCGGCTTAAAAAAATGAAAAAAAAAAGAAAGAAATTCAAGAAGAATAAGTTTTTTGTCTTAGTCGTTGGACCCTAATCTTGTATCAGTATCACGTTATTTAAGCGTATGTTGTAACCAGCCTGGTGGTTGCGAGTCCAATCCCTGGGTCTGGTGCTGAAAAAATGCCCTATAAAAATCGGCCATGAAGTCCTGAATCAGTTTTGAAATTTTACTCAAATCATGCAAAAAAAAACTTACCCAAAATACATTATTTATTTTCAATTCCCAAAGTTTATTTAATGATAATTTCATCAATGTATATAACTGTATAAATTACTCAAGACGATTTCAGTATCTGTTGGCATGTCTGCCTGAAAATCAGAAAGTTATCTCCCTTTAATCAATGATTATTCATCAATTTTTCTTATCTTCGGGTTGGAAAAAAACTATCATCAAAAATGGTGGTCATGGTGCAGAGTGATAAACAAAAACTGCATCAAAAATGAAATTTTCAGATTTGTACCTATTGGCTTCCCTTCAAGATGTGACACAAGGTCGGTTCAATGTGGTGTCCGGCCTAGTTCGGCCCTTTCCTCTAAGTGCAATGAGAAGGTGCTGCCTCCACTGATCCCCCGAAACTAGGGTAAAGTAATTTTTCAAGGCCACGGGACGAATCCTAGGCCACTATGCTTTGCAATACCGAGCCTCGGTAAGCTAATATCGGCTACGGTATTTCACCGGCGTCAGTTACTGCAGAATTTAAGATTTAATCCACCCTTCTTTCAAAAAGAAAATCTCTCGCCGGTGAGTCAAACAGGTTCAATTTCAAAATCTTCTGGCAAAGTACTTTGACTGCTTTCGTAGCCGCTTTCTTCTGTTATCTACGAACTCAAAATCTTGACAATTGTCCAGAAACTCCTAGTTTCGTAAACAATTTCTCCAATCTGGTATCATTTTCGCTCGCTGCGGTAATCTCCAAACCCTGAGATCGTTTCTTTGCGTTCCTTATCCTTCTCATTCAGTAAAAAAATGAAAAAATTCTTTGAATGAAAACTTCTATGTATGATCTCAAGTCTTTGATTTACAAATCAATGTATACTGGATTGTTCTATCATTTGTATAATTTGAATTATTAGATTTTATAAACCAGTGAAACAATTCACGGACACTCTTATTTGGAAAATTCAAACAATCGACATCCCAGAGAATAAATCATCTCGGGAGAATTTTCTGGGCTATCAGTTGGAATAGGTAAGATCAAACAAAACGACAATATTTGGCAAGGGGAATAATTCACTAAGACGCTATAGTTGTTGACACTGTTGCTACGAAGAAAATTTTTTAATTGACCATTTTGGCTTGAAGTTGCTAGATTTTTACCAATTTTCAAATAATGGTATTTTCGTTTATATTTCCAATAGGGTTGGTTGGTAGGTTCGGGCTTAGGGTTGGGTAACTGCAAACCTAACACTAACCTTAACACTAACCCAAAATACTAGCCCGAAATACTAACTTTGACTCTAAATATTAGCCCTAAATGCTAACCCTAAGGCCACGCCCTTTCTATTTCAATTTGATAAAATACAAATTCAAATATTCTCAGCTTTTTGCTTTTTTTTTCTCTAAGTTTTCCTAAAATCTAAAAGCTTTCAGCCATTTCTTCCTTGGAATTTCTTGAAAAAAATCTAGTCACTTTTAGTCATTTGAAAATGACCTGTTTAAAATTTGTTACGTAAGTAGTAGTAGCTATCATGTCTCCCTGGATTATCCCCCCTGCTGAATATCGGCATTTCATTGCATCTTCCCTATTCCAAATCATTACCATTAACTGACGAGACATACTTTCGCATGGATTAAATAAGGAGTTCAGTTCGAAATTCTCAGAAATTTACTGACAACCACAGACACCCGGAGAAGGCTAGATGGTACAACGTTCAAAACGTTGTAATTATAACAACTAAGACGAGGACATCAGGTCAAGTATTGTATGTGAGTAGGTCGAGTTTCAAAGACCAGATTTTCAATAAAATTGGGATTGACCTGTATATGAGTAATAATTTTGTAAGATTGAAATTCAAACATAAAGGGAAGGACTTGGGGCAACCCTTTTTCAAAGATTAGAGTTTCCGACAGGCTAACCGTTTTACATACTGTAGAACCGGGTCCAAACTATGACTCTAAAGCGCTATTGGAGAGCTAGTATAAATAGTTACTGCTAGAAAATAATGAAAGTATAAAACATATACGAATTATTGATTGAAATACGCACAACACCTTCAATAGATAAGCGTGGACTTGAAATTTGGTAGCTTCTTATATAATGATAACAAATATTCATAAAAATGACGGGGTTATTTATGTATAGATTGGCACCAAGAAGCCCTAAGTTATTTCAATTGGTGATTCATTTTTTGATATTTCAAGAATTCTGATTCAGACTCCATGTTAAAGATTTGATTCATTCACTTACACACTCTTTTCCCTTCTATTTTAGTTCCAAATATCAAGCAGTTCCGTAGCATATTATTCACTGTTATGTCATAACAGCCTATTTGATTTCATTAAAACCCTCTAATTGTTTTTTTTAGCTATTTTAATCTAATTTACATGGACCAATCCATTATAACTTTTAGGTCATAACAGGAATCGTACAAAACAGAGATACTCACAACCAGACACTTACACAATCAAACATACGAATTTGTGTATATGGCTTTTATTATAATAGGATAGTATGCTACATACGATAGTTATCGCCCCCAAACCGGGGAAACCTATGCAGAGATCATACAATAGATAAATTAATGATTTCATGACAATGTATCAAGAGTCGACCTATGAACAAGGTCGACTTATAGAAGAAGTAATGAAGGAAAATGATAAGAATTGCAAATACCGGTAAACAATCATAGAAAAATTACGACTAGAATGCCTACTAAGTCTGATGACATGGCCAACGCACTGAAACCAAAAATGGAAGTAAATAGATGGCAAAACAAAACGCTGGGAAATCGAAATGAAGCTTTTTATACGTTGTTCAGTGATCATTTGAATAGAATGGACGCGTAAATTAAATTTGCATTAATATTTAATTCAAATGATGAAATAAGTAAATTTTATACGAAATAAGTAAAATTTGGGACCATTTTTTCAATCGAGTATGAATAGTTTTGTTTTAGAATAAAATTGGTATATCTTTCGTTAAACCTTGAAAAAAACTCGGACGAACCATTATGTAACACAAATTTTGATTATTCACGCTTGATTCTCGGACTGAAAACTAACAAAAATACGTTAAAATGACTTTTTCCCATTCTTTGAACATTTCAGATTCTCGGCATTTGAACAACGGACATTTTTTGAAACCAATTATACTCCATTGCTGTCATATTTTGCGGATAGAATATTATGAGAATGAGAGAAGATTAACTGCTTTTGAGCACTTTTTGAAGGGGTGGAAAAAGTGTACATTGAATCAATGAAAATGAATGATCAAAAAACCTCAAAGAAGGAAAATAAGAGAAAAAAAAAATTAAGTAACGAAAGAAAACTTATCAATTGTTACTTTTTAGAGACCATATTTGACTTTAAGGCGACTTCAAAACAAAGTTTTGTTGTGAAAAAATGATCAAAAATATCACTTGGAAGTGTTAGTTATTTTATTACTTAAATTGAAAAAATAATAATCATTGATTATTCTTACTGTGACTGATGGTTTGAAATTTAAAAAAAAAAAAAAAATTCTTTAGTCTTCATTCATTCAAATTCATCCAAAAATACCAAATAATTTATTTTATTGGTACAAAGCAATAGAAGCAGACCTTACAAATATTTCTATGATATATTTGTAGGTTGCATTAGAGAACATACGAACCGATAACAAACCTTGTTATTACCTGATTATGAAAGTTTGTTTCAGGATTGATTTGAAGCTCGCAAATCGTTCGTTGTAATAAAAAGAAAAAATTCCCCAGTCTACATTCGTCCTTGAAATAAATACATCGGTTTTATTATTCTTTCATATTTTATGGTCTCTGTTAACATGAACGCCCAAGTTAACATAATTTAATATTCACTTATTGGAAACTATTTTACATCATTTCATTTTTCCATAGGTAAGTAATATAGACCACGTAATCGAATAGGCCATCTAGCCATATCATTTCTATGTAAATAATGCAATTTTATGTAGTTATATAATTTTCCTCATTTGATCAAAGGGAGATAACTTTCATCAAATAATATGAGTTATTTCCCTTGTACTGCCAGTATCATTCTTGGAGTGTGCGTACATGCGTGTTAGGATATGTGTATATCTATGTATGGCAGGTCCGTTTATATGTGTGCGTGTATGTACATATAAGTGTGAATGTATGAACATGTTTGCGTGAGAATGTATATCATTTTTTTTTCAAGACTAGGTTAGTGCCAAAATAATTGCGGCTGTTATTGTTTTAAACTTCGATGCTCATTTTCCCAATTAACTATTATTCAACTACATTCACTTGATAGATACAATTTGATGGTCACTTGGCAAAATACTTTGTTCATATCGCAAGCAGTTTCTACTTATTTACGGCCTATTTTGAACTGATACAACAAAATTCCTCGAACTTACCTTTTCCCACCTTTGCTTTGAAAGCCTCAAATAGACCAGAATAAATAATGAAAAGAGAAAGTTCAGCAATAGAACAAAATTTACGGTTTAAAATTTTAATTAACCAGTCAGAAGGGCATAAGCAACAATAAAATATATAAAACAAAATAAGCAAAAACTTACACGGATGAAGTTAAAACCCTAATTTCGAGTCGTCGTCATCATCATCATCATCATCATCATCATCATCATCATCACCACCACCACCATCATCATCATCATCATCATCATCATCATCACCATCATCATCATCATCATCATCATCATCATCATCATCCCCCCCCACCAACACCATCATCATCATCATCATCATCATCATCATCATCATCATCATCATCATTAGTAGTAATAGTAGTAGTTTCATTTATTATTTCGGGTTGGTATTCTGGTCGAAACTGTGGCCTCAAAACGCTATTGGAGAGTTGTCGCTATAAATGGTTTCTGTCAAAAAATAACAAACGTAAAAAATACTTATAAATTATAAAAGGAAATAGTGCAACCCTTTTATAAATAATTTCATAAACTTAAAATTGTGTAGCTTACCATATAACACCCCCCGCCCTGAATCGAGCCGACCTTCACACAGAGCATATTATGTATTAATGATTTCATGGCCATAAATCAAGGGTCAACTTATAAACAAGATCGACTTATACAAAAATATCTGCTGTAAATCAGAGTATAATAACAAGAACCGAATTTTCCATGAGGCATCAACTTTTAAGTGGAAACGCCATCATTACCAGATCTGATCGAAAACAGCCAGGAAACAATATGAAGAAAGACTGACTGACAGATAGAACGTCTTATTGTGAGGTGAGGACGTCTCTATAAATGATCTCATATAGTAATCAAGGAATTTGATTCGAAGTAATTACAAATATCGGTAATGTATTGAGAAATGGATATATGTGATATGTATCATAAAGAAACTTAAACGTAACTATCAGATCACATATACCCATTTCTTGATGCATAGCAGCCGTGTTGAAAGAAGCGAATAGACTGAGAATTAGCGAGATGAGAACTTAGTGCGAAAACAGATATCTCGGCATTTGGATTACCAGGGGCTTTTCAGCTCAACAATCGGTCGTAAGTTCGTTTCCTGATGCAGCCCCAACTACTTTAATTGCTTATTCTATTTACGTTGTCTTGGACTAGTGATAAATTAACCGTGTAACGACGGGAGATAATTTTAAACGAGTTTTTATATAATGCAATTGATAATCAAAAACCAGTTAATAACAATATTTCTTGGCATGGTTTCTCTCATTTGATCTAAGGGAAATAACTTCCATCAAAACATGAGTTACCTCCCTTGTACTCACATAATATCCCTTGGTATGGGAACACGCGTGTTAATCTCTGTGTATGTCTATGCCACTTTATGCGTGTGTTCATGTGAGTATATGTATATGTATACGTGTGGCACACACAAATGAATTTAGACAATTTAAATGACCCGATTTGTATGGCTTTGCTGTAGTGAACAAAGATCACGGGTTTAGAACCAGCAGCAGTAGTTTCAAGTAAAACAGGATGCACAGGTGGTTGTATCCCATAACCTAGTACATCATCATCATCATCATCATTTTTTTTTTGTTTCTCTCTTCAGTTTTCCTTTGCATAGCCATGTCCATGATCTCTCGTCTGCAACATTTTGTATATTGCTTTTGAATTCCCCGTAAAGTTGTTTACCATTCCCCCCCCCCCATTATTAGCTAATTGATGTTCGCTGCACTGCTTCGGTGCCATTTTTTAAAATAATTTACACACTATTAGTTTGCACCTACTTTTCTAATCCTATTTTGGCCCTTTGGACACAGTCTTCTATACTGAGGAGTCTTCTATCACCTTATTTCCTCTTAACACACTGTCTGTGTCATCTCTGGGATGTAAGGCCTTGTGCATTGTCATAAGCTTTCTTCTTTGATCCATTGCCTGGGGTTATTCCTTGTCAATCCAAGGAATAGTCCTATGTATCTTACTACCGATACTGCCCATGTGTTCATTCCTTTTATCAGATTTGTGCTATTTAGTTTGGTCTCTAATATTTTCTTATCCGTCGAAGGTATTCTCTTCTTATTTTGTCTTTCATCTCTTCGCGTTTCATCGAGTCACATTAGAGAACTCCCAGGTATTCATATCGGTCCTGTGTGATCAATGCTCCGATTTTGTTGTTGTCCGGTAATTTGATTCCCTCTACAGCTGTGGGCCTTCCTTTGTTCATTACCATTAGTGCACATTTTTCTATTCTAAACTCTATCCCAATTTCGAGCTTTTCCTTGATCTTTGCAATTAGTTTTATGTCGTTCATGTGGATGAGATAATTTTTATCTTTTTCCTTCATACTTCCCATTTTGTAACCAGAAGATACGGGTCCAAATTGTGGTCCTAAAGCGCAATAGGAAGGGGTGTTACTTTATTGACAGTACTTTCTGTAATATGTTGGCTGTTCCGAGGAGCCTGATCTTGTGGACAGGGACGATATTGATGTTGCCTGGGATATAGTTGGTGAACTTTCCCATTCCCTTCTTCATGGTTCTTGGATGACCACTGGTATTATTTTTGTCTTCATCATCAACCTCCAGTTGATCCTGATCTTAACTTCTTTGTTTAGTACAGCTTCATTGTAACTACCACTAAGGTAGGTTTTCATTCCGAATATACTATTACGTCTATGAGCATGCATCACTTTTCTCTTGTGTCCCTGATAATGGTGTCAGGTTTGTTGGCTTCCATTTCTCTGTCAGTGTGCATGAGCGACGTCATTGTTCTCAGTGACTGTGTTCGGCTGATGTTCATAATACTTCTCTGGCGTTTTGATCCAGTGACTCCAGCAGATCTTCCAGTGCAGGTATACCACTCCCTTGTGTCCGTGGAGGTGCACCGTCAATACGAGTCCCCGGGAAGCTTGAGACAATATGGTCGACAGTTTCTTCGTACTTTCGCCAGATCTACATTGTCGGCTTGTTCCATTCTTGATTATGTGATGGTGATTGCATCTAGTCTCCGCTTTCAGTCCGGTACTCCTCATCCACTGGTATATTTTGTGCTGGTCTACGCCTGTCTCTTTCGTCCTTCTGGAACATTTCCAGTATATTACCTTATCCTCTTAT
This sequence comes from Thysanoteuthis rhombus, assembly GCA_963457665.1. Taxonomy (NCBI): domain Eukaryota; kingdom Metazoa; phylum Mollusca; class Cephalopoda; order Oegopsida; family Thysanoteuthidae; genus Thysanoteuthis; species Thysanoteuthis major. The sequence continues at coordinate 23,324,760 of OY735225.1, read as the reverse complement.
GTTTTCTGCACCTGTTGCAAGCTGTAGTGTTTTATCTTCTGTTCCAGTCGTTCAGCGTAAGTGTAGTCGCCTCTCTGTGAGATTTCACAGACTTTAATCTCTTTCTTGAAAAGTGCCGCTTCTTTCTCAAGTGGATCAATGATATGCATAAATAGACTTTGAGACCACGAGTATCGACACAGCTTGAATAAATGAATAAAAAAAAAATTTAAAAGAATGAAATTTAAAAAAATATTGCAATCGATGAACGAAGTCTCGTCGTCGGTTGGGCAAATCTCGATCGCGTAGAATTAATTCACGGACCGTATTGACGTTGAACGCCTTCGACAAAATTTGAAGAATTAACGTCTTTGGTTCAGTCCGATATAAATTTAAATTCATAGTCCCCACCCCCAACCAAAACAGCAACGACAGCAGCAGCAGCAGCAGCAGCAGCGACAGCAGACATATCATTTCGGTAGAATCTAGTCTCTACAACAACAGCAAAAAAAAAAAAAAAAAGTTTTCGAAATGGGAACGGTTGATGATCGAGGCACAATGCCGCTCCAGAAGGTTCGGATCATAATGGCTAAGTCGATAAGGAATTTGATGTGAGTTTTTATTTCCTGATTTTGTTTTTCTTGGTGTCGATTCGACTGGAGAGTTCCGGGGTGGGCATCAACTTCACGCCGGTCCCACATCCCCCATGGGGGGGGGGTCTTGGGTCAACAGTTTTAATGTTCCATTCCCAACCAAGGTAAGTGAGGATAATCTTAGGTGTGACTCCACCAGGTCCGTTGACATCTAAATGTTATTCCGTCCACTGATTCCTTAATAGCAGCACCAACAGATTAACAACGTGTAAGCGTCTCCCGTGAATCTGTGGACTTTGACAGCTACCGTGGCCGAATTAGCTAACTCTATCGGTTTTACCAGGAAATAAAGCTGTCTTGGCCAGAGTTTGAACTTGGTCCGCCGATTCCATTCCTTTATCTCATTAACCGTTTGGGCACTCTGCAACTGCTCTGAATGTACCAGTGTTATACTTGAATTTTTTTTGGGGGAGGGGGGTCATGGCTCATTCATTCACACCTGATGTTTAACTCCCTGTCCTTTTGAAAAATTTTTATTTGTAGTTGATCACATCTCTCGTGACACCCTTCTTAACTTCAGCTCTCAATTGGATCCAAAACATACTTTCATTTGGAATGAGTTTTAAAGGATATGCCTAAAAAATCGAATATCCTGCGGCTTACACTGATTTTCCATAGCTGATTTCTAGCTCGTATCATAGCGTCCAAATTATTGAGCGTGCTTTCCTGTTCGTTTTCAGGGTCACGGGAAAATATCTGGTAAATTCCTAGCTAAAATTAAATTAAACATTTAAAAATCAAAATTACCATCGGGCGATTGTCAATATTACCACGTTAAATGCAAAACATATGGACGGCGTAAACTACTTTTCAGTTGCGAAAATACTATTGTGATAGTGACAAGTTTCCAGCTTCATTTGACCGTAATTGACTTATATAATCTTGACCCCAAACCCAACCTTAACACTTACCCTAACACTAACACTAAACGCTAACCCTAAACCTAACCGTAAAACCAACATGCTAATCCTATAACTAAACACTGAACTCTAACCCTGAAACTTACCCTAAACTTGACCTTAACACTAAACATTGACACAAAATATTAACCTCAAACCTAACCCTAAACTTAACCCTAAATACTAAACCTAACATATCCTTTGTAGTTAGATTTAGTAAAGAAAAAAACAGTTTTAAAAAGTCAAATTTCCTACTGTCATTTGTAGAGAAAACTTCAGGGAAATAAATTCACAGATAAGGTTGAATAAATTAAAAATTTAAAAAAACTAATCAGAGATAATTTCAAAATTTGTGTAGAATGCCGTTCTGAGGTTTCTGGACAAACATAGTACAGTAATATCTAACGCGAAAATGTTTTGAATTTAAGGCAGCAATGGTCACAATCGTCTAAAAGTATGTATTTCGTTTTACCTGTATTTGTACCTTTCCATCAATTATGAAAAGTAAAAAAAAAAAAGGAAACAAGGAAATCTCACATAAAACAAACAAACAACTTCCTCCAAGATTAGAAGGTTTTCCTTTTGTTTCGACATTGTCACTAACAGCATATTTATTAAATGCAAGATGTTTAAAAGTAGGTAGATTTAAAACTTAGTCAGGCCTCGTTGAGGAACGAAGTCCCAACCCTCCCCGAACACCAGCCCTTAGAAGCGACCACAAAATTGAATTAAACATTTAAAAATTAAAAATCAAAAATCAAAATTAAAATTATGTTTTGTTTGATCTGTATTCAAGCTGTTTCGTAAATTTCCTCAATGTTATAAACCCTTCCAACCCTCTGAAAACAAATTAAAACCATTTAAATCAAGAAATCACCCCAACTAAGATGAGTGCAGATATTATTATTACAATCTTTATTTTTTTGCGAACAAACATGAAACGTGTATACTTTGGCCGGTCGAAGATATCTATAAAACAAACAACACATTGAAATCGGCAAAATTTCGTAAATAAATAAAACGAGGCGTTTGCTGTTGCAATAATTTCTCACTAGGGAAATTTATTCAAACACGCGTAAGCTTTCTCAAGGAATAAAATATCAACTATTTATTAGATTTTAGTAAAATTTTCACTACCTATCTTATAAAGAACGGCATTTTTCTATGTGTTCCTTTCGAGTTCGTTATGATACTATTGCTTAAGTTGGCAGTTTAACTATAGGTCCCACAATGCAATGCGCGAAAAAGTAAAAAGGGGGAACCGTCCATTGGTGAAACAGCCTCAAAGGTAGAATTATTATTTATACAAATCATATGAGAACTAATATATCCTTGTTATAGCATAATATCCGTAGAAATGCAGTAGGCGAATTACTATTTATAAAGCTTCTGAGGTGCCCCCCCCCCACACCAATGCGGACGAAAGGACCTCGATTAAGTAGCTCCCCTTTCGTCAGCTACGTCTTTGTATGTGTCAGCAATATTTTACATTGGTACAACCCTGAAATGAAGGTAAAACTAGTCAAAATCAATAATAAAACATTGTGTTATAATATTTCATCCAGTAATAAGAATAAACTCGCCATCCCAGTTGATAAATGAACAACCGTAGCATCAAAATCTGAAGTCATGTAAATACAATTCCATCGAAGGAAAAAATGGTCTGAATAAATTCTATTTATGACATCACTGGCATTTTCCACTGAGGGACATCAAAAATAAAGTTAAAAAACATATAGAAAATCTAGATTAAAAAAATCTAGATGTTATTGATAGACCAGTATGAATAAGGCCCCAAATTTGTCAAAAAAGTGTTTTCCCTAAAAAAAAAAATTTCCAGAAGTGGTCTAGTTAATGGAGTACCAATGCCAATTTTCAAGTCGGAGGACAAAACTGTATGGCCAGGAGCGCTTGACAAACAAAAAAGCAAACGAACACACGCACATATATAAAAAAGATGGAACCTTTCACCATCTTTGATGGCTACGGTTGCTCAATTAAAGTATCAATTACCTCAATCATTTTTTGGCATCTATTTTCATGACTCATGCAGTATTCCTCGACCGGAAGGCCTTCACACGTCTATCACAATTGATGCCAAGGAATTTGAACGCATCAAGAAAAACTCGATCACCAAAAAGGATTGTCTTGAGGACGAGGAAACACGAAAAGAAAAGGAATTGGAAGCCAAGGTATTTGTATTTATGTTCTTACTTCTTCATTACTGATCACTGTCGTTCAGTGGTAGAGTGCTCGCCTCCAGCTCTCTAGGCTTTGGTTTGATCCACCACTGAGTCACACCAAAGACTTTAAGAACTGTATTCACTCGTTTCATTGACTGTTGAGACAGATGGAGGTCTGCGTGTTTACATATAATGATACCAATAACTTTGTACAGTCATAGATAGTACCTGAAATATACTCATGAATATTATTTGATGAGTTATCTGAACCCACCTTTTCCTTTTTACTAACCAACTGACCATTTAGGTTAGTTGTACCTAAGAATTTAACTTGAAAAACTTGTTTTGTTTTAAAAGCCTATAAAGGTTTGGTCTTCACCATAGTTCACTTTAAGTTGTACATGTACACAGCTTTCACAAAATGGTACTCGATAGCTTTTCGCTTAGCACTTAGTACGAGGACTATGATTGAGAAACCTCTCCTCAAGTCCAAGAGTTTACGGTTAAATCACTTTCGATATACTGGTTCTCGTAAGATCATCGAAGTTAAACAACGTCAAGCCTGTTCTGTACCTTGATGGGTGACTTTTGGGGAATACTAAGTGCCGTAAGCAAAAAAAAGCTTCGACAGGGCTAGCAAGCCGGAAGTGTGTCATACTAATGATTGCCCGGATGTACCTAACTTCACGACATCTTCGATGAGGGTATCAGTAGAGAACGATGATACATATATGCCTAAATACGTTTTAGTAGCCCTGACTTTACCTCCTGGTGAAGCCAGAAGTGTAAAAGCATCCGGCTGCATCAGGTCCTTCTAAAGATTTAAATGAAATGAAGTGTTAAGGCTCAGTCTGTAGTATGTGACAGTTCACTAATGTTCAGAGTCTTTGGGGGCCAATTTTGCACCGACCTAGCTCCTCTATCTGAAAAGGACGGGCCGCCCGTTTTTGGTGTGCTCAATGGTGAGTAGAGGATATTTTTGCAATGCAACACTGAAAAGTATTGACGACAGCTCGGTAGGGGGTGCCGTCTCTCTCCCAGCACTTTGTGTTGCAACCCAACTGGAACGCTGGAGGCATGCTAACAGATGCTACAAATCACCCAAAGGGGGCCTGAACCTGGACCTGTGCACAACAGGGATGTCCAGCTCCCTGAGATACTTCAGATATCCTTATGCCTTTTGTTTTTACTGACTGTTGGAAACAGAAATGTAGCAGAATAAAGACAAATAGAATTAGAAAAAAACAACATTAATGACAGTTAATAACACAGAAACTCTTGTGAAAACTTAAATACTTAATTAATGAACTAATTGATGCAACCTTAGCGAATTAGGTAAAGTGAAAGGTTAATCTGCTGTGTTATTTACATCAACGTGGAAGCATTTCACGGCTAAAACAAGAATGAGTGATGGACTGACTTGATAGAAATGTATTTTATAATTACAACGTTCTTAATTAAGTCGAAAATTCCAGCTGTGTTTACTTCAGTTTAGAAGCAGATTTCTCTTCAACATGTCAGATGTCTATTGACCTTAATTACAACAAATATCGGTGAACTAAATATTGGGTTGTATCAAAAGTATTTCCGTTTCGTGAATGTTTTTTGAACTGATCACCGTACCCCAGTGATAGAGTGCCAGCCTCCAGTGCCTAAAGTGCCAGGTCGTGGGTTTAATTTAGGGCCGAGTCATAGTATAAAGGCTTTTGAAATGGTACCAACTGCCTTAGCATGAATAGTAGAATTGAGGAAGCCTGTACAGGGATGGGGTCAATCAAACTATCTCACCCAAGACAAACCTGTGAAAACATGGGTGTCCAACGACACGGTACAGGGGATGATGGATGTTTTCGAAGCTTATGTAATGTTCTACCTATTGTATCTTACAATGATCCTTGCTCTTCTGATGCGCTGGTGGTTAGGTTCGCCTCTACCATGCGAGAGGAGATTCTGTCGATTGGGCATTTCAGAATCTCCACAGGTTTCGCCGAAACTTACTCTTTAGAAAGATCTCTTGAGTGTTGTTTCATTGTCTAATGAGACAGAAGGAAGCCTATGTACTGTTTATATAAAAATATTAATGATCTGGTGGATAGCACAGGAAATAAACTTTGGGGTCAAGGGCAGTAAAATATCAAAACACTATTGATATTCATGAATATTATTTGATGTGTCACCTTAACCTACCTTTTTCTCTTTTCTAACCAATTGGCCTGTTAGGCTAGTCTGGCCAAAAAATCTATTTGAAAAAACTTGTTTTGTTCTAAAATCCCACAAACATTTGGTCCCAACCATGGTTTGGTCTAAGCCGTGTAGTAATAATGTAGTGATGAATTGAGTTGAAAGAACTTTGTTTTAACCATTTCCAACAACAATGATGATGATGATGATGATGATGATGATGATGATGATGATGATGATGATGATAATAATAATAATAATGTGTAAATTGCCTTACATGAAAATGAGAATTACTCGCCATCAGAGTCAATAATTGAATAACTGTGGCATCGCAAACACGTGCCCATATAAAAAAGGATAGAACCCTTTGCCATCTTCGTTGGCTATGGTTTGTACAAACGTATTTATGCACAATATAATGGAACAACCTACTGGACAAAGTAATTCGAAGTATAGAGTGAAATCTTTGCTAAGGCAATCATATTCGTACTGTATTAAAACATGCCAACACAGTTTGATTGGCCATGGGAGATAAGTTCTAGCAAAATTATTTAAAAACAATTCGATATGTAAGTTAGGATTTCTGTACAAGTTGACAACTGGAAACTTAACCCATTAATTACTGCAGCAGCAGTTCAGTTGCAGTCTTTTAAACGTTCCAATAACTTTGATCATTCAGAAAGGGGCGGGAGAAAAATCTGAATTTCTTTCCTCTGTAAACAATAGACCCTCCCACTTGGAGTTACGGATAAAAACATAGAAAGAAGCAGAAAGTTGGTCTGTAAGTTTAGGTGGAAGAGTCCATTGTTTACAGAAAAAATATGTATCATTTGCAGTCATTTGCAGCCAATAAGTTAATAACACTGTGCAACATATTTTTTACTTTTGTTCCTGGGTAATAAGTGTTATTTTCTAATTGATTATGCCCTAAAAAGTATATAAAATCATACCCTTCAAAATTTGATTTTTTTTTTGTTGACCAGGACAGCGATTATGTTACATCTACCTATTTCAAGTTGGACAATCGGTTGATTTCCACATTTTTAATCTCATAAAGTGAGAAAAAAAAACTATTTATGAATATCACTGTCTTGGTCAGCAAAAAAATTCTTTGAAGGGAATAGTAGCCATTTTCTATATTCTATATGTAAGCAATTAGAAAATAACACTACCTAGGAATTAAAAAAAAAATCACGTTGCACGATGCGATTGTTTATAGGCGTTTATTTCATCTGCAGATGGAACGATTAAAACGTCGACAGGAGATGAAGAGAATCGATCTTAAGCGGCAGCAGAGAAACCAGTTCTCTGAAATCGAAGAAGAAGCCGTCAAGAACGCAGCCGCCATTTTGAGCAAAGCCAACGAAAAAATGCAAGAGGCTGACGATAACATAAAGTCTTTCAACCAGGTAAGAAAATCAATGCCGACATTATCTTGACGATAATCATATACATGATAGAAGCCGCGTCGTTCATAGTTGGAGTATCCATAGTAGCCATCAGCCGGATCCATTGTCAGCAGACGACAACATAAAGTCTTTCAATCAAGTGAGAAATTCAATGCAATTCTCTTGATGATAATCGTACTCAGAAGAACTGTGTCGGTAATACTTATCTTATCAGTAGCAGCCATCATCACAACTTGTTGTTATGGACAGACAGCAATATAAATCTCCAAAGTAATGAATCTAGAAATACCTCCACCAACTCCGCACACTCGCTAGCAAATGATTACGGTCTAATGGGAATAACTATGTAAATTTCGATTTTTCAATTTTCTGACCATTGTCTTAAAATATGAAAAATATCTTTCAATGGAAAAATAATCCTGGATTCACCTCCAGATTTAAACAATTCTTCTTTACTTCGTCCTCCACCCTTCAGCAAATTGTCATCTAAATTCATTGAGAACTTATGGAAATATTGCAAGGACAAACAGATACGGATGAATCCATATAAACATGTTTGTCTAAAGTTCAGTGCAATCTTATTGACGATAATCATATGTATAATAAGAGCCATGTCTGTCAGTATTTCAAAGTTTTTTTGCAGTTTGTTCCTTTGTTGTTTTGCAGATGATAAATACGGCCAAATGCAACGCGATTCTAGACGCGCAAGTGGAGGAAAAGAAAAGAATCGCTCAACTGATCGAAGCCGAAGAGAGAGTATTGGACCACTGCAGCGAGGCGGCCCGGCAAAAAGCCATCAAGGAAATGGAGAAAGAAGAAGAAGAGGCGAGGGCAAGGCGCTTGGAAGTCGCCGCAGACATCAGGAAACAGATCAACGAAAGAGAATTGCAGAAGATTCTCGAAACCGACCAAAAAGAACAAGAAAACATTCAAATGCGTAAAGTATACGAAAGAATGATACAAGAAGACCAGGAAGAATTGAAGAAGAAGGACAATAAAAAACACGAATTTTTGGTAAGAAAAAAAACAACAAACAAACGATCTATACTATAGGCGTAGCTAGAGATTTGGGGACTCAGGAGAAGGGGGTGGGGCTTAACTCCTTGAGGTGTTCCTTCAAACATTTAGTGAGATTATTGTATAATGTCTGCTTATATACAATAGATGAACTACGATTATTGATTTTTTTAGGGCGCTTTCACATAGCTCGCCCTTCTTCAGCTATGCCTTTCACTTCTATCTCGATTAACGCTCTAGATACACCGAATGCAAAAAGTATTCGATGTATTCCAAAGGGTCCATTTTAACGTCCTTATACAGCTTCAAAATTGACAGAATTTGGACCACAGACTGAAAAAATACAAAAATACAAAAATATATATATAGAAACAAGTCTGAATATTAAAAAGTCACGTAAAAAAATTGGAGTCCAAATTCTGTCGATTTCGGAGAGGGGGATTTTAACGACTGGGTATCCTAGGATCTTCGTACGCTTTGTCCAGGCATGCGCCCTAGAAGGGTTTCTCAAGGGTCGTTCGATCGTCCACAGAGACGAAATAGAGGCCATTCAAATAGTATTAGTAAAGCAATTATTTTATTATTTAGTTTTATCAGATGAAGTCTCGTCAACTATTTTCAATATTATTTACCTTCATCTTCATTTTTTATATGTTTTTTTTTAAATCACAATTTAAACCAGACCATGATGGCAGTATTCTGTCCCAATGAGAAGTATTTGCAAAATAAGTATTTTATCATTCATTTCTCAGTAAATGACGTAAAACAAATTCAAACTTTTTTTTATCACTTTTTGACAGCTATTTATCTTCATCGTAATAATTGAGTTGTGATTAACAACAATCATAAGTTTAACAATGCTTTCACCTTCCGTGGTAGTAGTAGCAGTAACAGAAAGAGGAGGGGGAAACGAAGTCCTTCTCTGTCAACTGATTATCGTACTAGTGAAATATCGTCTGCCTGACCACCACGTGATGAATATTTTTGATCAAATTAATACACAAGAGAAAAGTTAAAATTTTTAGAATCTTGTGTATTAATTTCTATGCAATTGTGCTATGGAAACATCCCAAGAGTATTATTTTCAATGAATATAATAAATGGCCATGTTAAACGTGTTGGGGGCCATTTTTGACATTTCAAATAAAAAAAATGCGGAACTCGTCGATTCTTTTTAATGTAGTAGCTTGTTAAAAAAAGATTGAGATGTTGTTTTACAGGCGTCACATCTTCACTTTTGACATATTAGCAGTTGGTGAATCAAATACAATACCTTCTTCCTTCCCTTTTCTATTGTTCAGCGTAATTGGGACTGACCGACCTAAAAGTTTCTAAATGAAATGCATCTAAAATAAAAATCAAGACGACAGTAAATAGTAATATATTTTTTCGTTAAGTTGTTGATTGATGAAAAAAATTAATTTCCATGAAAATATTGCTGGGTCCACACAGTATCTGCTGTCCAAGGGCCTATGAAATCTTAATCGGATACTGTAGGTGCCATACTAGAAGTCAAAACCAACTCACTAACAGCTTGAACTTATCGAGGATTCACTGGTCTGGAATGGTGATTTGAATCTGACTGTCATGTAGGTATGAACAATGAATTATTTGTGAAATCAAAATCGGAGGAAAAAAACGAAACGAAACAAAAAAAAAACGTACAAACTTATATATAGATAATTATGTTCTAATTAAATTGTCAGCTCTTTTTTGATAGAGAACGGAAATCATCACTACAGTATATACATTAATTTGCTATTTTTATCTCAAGCTTCACTGATTCGAAAAACCCGTTACTCCGGCACCTGCCAGGTACCAAGCTTACCGAATTTATGAGAATAAACACGTATGGCTGGGAAACATAAACAGATATTTCCGGTGGCTTCTTGGGATGGTATGTTGTTTTCTTTAGGATTTTTATACCTCATTCTTGTATCTAAAAAAAAAAAATCTGTTCTTCGTTTTCTTTTTCACAGAACGCAATGAACAAGGCCACCCAGGAAATTCGGGAGCTGAAGAGGAAGGCCAAAGAATGGGATAAAATGGAAGAACTTAAAATATGGGAATTCCAGAAAAAGAAGGCGGTAAGACTGTTTTTGCTTTGAAAAAGAGTCCAATAAAAGGCCTGTCCGAAGAGTATCCAGCCATTTAATATGAATGGAAAAATAGCCTATGTAAGGAAATGGTGGCATAGTCCCCTCCAAAGTACTCCCTTTTGGCCCTTATATATCCAAGCGCTTCTTCAACTTCTTAAAACAGCCTGCAAAATCCTCTTTCTGGATCGTCATCAGCTGCCTCGTCGCTTTCTCTTGTAACAGGTCTGAAATCTCATTGGGAAAAACCAGATGTTACAGGGAGCCAACACTGGAGAAAAAGTGTTTGGACCGACTTGAAAAAATTATTTGTTGAAAAAAAAAATGTTGACCTAAATTTATTAGTTTGTCTCGACGTAAATTTATAATCAAATATTAATATAATAAATATTACTTTGGGATAAACTGATGAATTCACGTGTAGCAAATTGGAGTAATTTTTTGAGAGTTTTACAACGTAACACTTTTTTTCAGTGAAATTTGGACTCTATGGATTGGAGCTGTCAGACGAGTGATGAGATATTTTGTCTTAAAACCTTACATAATCTCACTCAATAGAATCTCATTGCTGATTAAGAAACCCCATAGGATATTGATCACTCACGCGTTGTAGAGTCTCCTCTATTTTGTTTCCGAGTGACTTTGGGGCTGCACAATCGGTTCTCGGGATATTCAAAATAACTGAATACTTTCCGGGCTGATCTTGGATATTCAGATACTGGTGGATTCTAGAAAAAATGTACCTAGGGAATAACCTACCCCAATTTTTTAGATTCGGGGGGCCACCAACTCTGCTTGCAGGAATATCCAGTTGATAGTGATTATGAAAACATCTTCAAAGTATATAAATCCTCGGCAGAGAGAGAGAGAGAGAGAGAGAGAGAGAGAGAGAGAGAGAGAGAGAGAGAGAGAGAGAGAGAGAGAGAAAGAGTAGTTTAATAGGACCGTTAACTCCGAGAATTTTTTAATATTCAAACCATAACATTTTTAAAAATGTTATCATTCAATAATTATGTACTTGGGCATTTTCATTCATCAGTTCCAAAATTTGATATATTTCGCCTGTTGACGTATGGCTATTTACATGTATAATGTAAACAAACGGTCAGATCGACCATAACTCACCATTTTTCAATCGTTAAGGATGTAAACGCTATAGCTAAATTTCAATAAACTCGGTCAAGACATGAGAAAAATTCCCTCTGCTTTTGCTCATAAAGAGGTATACAATCAATCGGTCCGTCCATAACTCAACGTTTCCAAGGTAGAATCTCTCCACAAGACTGAATATGAAATTTCATAGAAATATATCAAGGAATAATTGAGAAAATGGAAACAATAACGACAAACACTCACAGCGAATCATAGTCTCCGGCGGAAGAAAAATTAAACGGTATATAAAGTGAAAATAATTTGGTTTCGAAAATTTCGTGACATTAAAAAGGAAACCTTATGAAATATAGTAAGGGAAATAACTTTTGTTATAATAATGGGAAAAGAAGTAATGAAGATAAAAAAACTCAATTTTCTAAAGAGTTATCTCCCATCTATCTCGACCCTTTCGTATCTACACTGCACTAAATTGTGGTTAACTATCTCTTCAGTCGATAATATAACTCTAACTAGTATTACTGCGACTATCACTGATGCATAAATTTAGTTTTTAACCAAAAATGATTACAAGAGTTTTATTCAATAATAACTTTTGTCAACCTTGAAAATTACGCTGTAAAAGATATTGACCGAGAATACAATTCTAGGTACACCATCAACAAAGAAATAGGTATTTTACTAGAAGTTGCAAAAAGGGCGTTTTTTTATTTTATTTATTGCTTTGTATTTTTGAAACCATCAACCACCAGCAACAGTCTTTAGGTGGTTCTACCTGCCTGGCTATTCATCCGTGCACATCCGTTTCGTATATAGACAGTACCAATGGAGACAATAGCCAAAATTTCAAACATTTAATCCTTACAGTTTTTTAAAAACCGTTTTAAAACTTTTCTATTCTATTTTGTGTTTAGAAAATCCTCCCCCAAATAAGTTTTCAGTGAATGCTTAATTTACATTGTGAGTTTATGCTAAATTGGTCCCCTAATTCATTTCAACTGTAATTATGTACGCTTTGTAAGTATAGGACAGCCAGTTCATACTGATTAAAAAAAACAAAAAAAAAAAAACGTTTTAATCATTTTATCAATATTTCATTAGTTTTTTTTTTTTTTAGGGAACCTTCGAGTCCATACCAAGAAGACTCTGAAGAATTTAGATGTTTCTAGATGTTTTTTTCCCACTTTATTTCGGATATTTTCTATTGGAAAACGTCAGTGATGTCACAAATGGAATTTATTCCGACCATATTTATTCTTCGATTGAATTTATTTACATGACTACAAATTTTGACACTACGGTTATTTAATCACTGGATGAGATCGCGAGTCTGCTTTCTTTTTTTGTTTTTTGTTTTCAGGAGAGGGAATTAGCCGCCGAGATGGAAGAAGAGAAAAAGAGAAAAGAAAAAGAAATTTCCATCGGCAAACTCCGAGCAATGCAGGAGCAATCTCTTGATGAGATGGCCGAAAAGCAGACAATCCAAGCCCGGCGAGAACAGGAAGAGAAAGAGAGACAATGGCTTCGGAAGGAACATGAAGAAGCCAAAATGAAAAAGAAGCGAGACCAGGATATGTTGGAAGCCCGACGGAAACAGATGGAATGGAAGGAAAATATGCTCAACCAGCAGGCAGTGTTGGATAAAAAAGAATTCGAGAACATTCTCAGGTAAGACCGCCATTTTAAAAAAAATACAAGGTGTCACTAAAGTGACGCCCGATTTGTCCCAAAATTGACGCCAGTTCTATCAAAGGGAAGCAACTCATCACGCAAGTACGCCTAAAATTACTAGTAAAATTAGACACTCATGCTAATCACTAGGACGGATTGCTTCCCTTAGAACAGACATTATTTTGGAACAGATCGTCTGCTACTTTTGTACTTTGAGTGTCAGGACAATTGCCCTAAAAGGACAATTTCCCCCAGAGAACTCCTGCAAAGATAATTACTCCTTAACACAATTTGCTCACAGGGATAATTTCCACCAAAAAGGTTTGAACTAGGTTAGGATTAGGATTTCACAGATAACCATATATTTTTTTTATAATAAGGCGGAGCAGTGTGATTATTCATTCCATCTTTTGCATTTGTCCTTGTTGGCAAATGTCTTCTGGGGTGATTATCTTCAGTGGGAAATTTTCCTTCAGGAGAAATCTTCCAAGGGTTGTATCTTTGAGGCCTTCAGGCTGAGATGCTAGTTTGTATCTTTTCTGTCATGTTCTAGTCTCTAGGGGAGACCCAGCATAAACAAGGCAAGCCCAGTGCTAGGGATTCTTACCCTCACAGACAGCACTTCCCCATTATACTATAAAGGGAGGGTCTATAAAAACGTTTCTGACGCCTTCGTGACACTGATTGCGGAGCCAGGGATTTTTTTGTCCTTGTCCACTGCGTGCGTGAGCTTCCCCGCTCCGTTGAACCGACTCTCATTGAGAAGTGGGTAAATGACTTTGGGCGCTTATAGTGGAGGGCGATGATTAGTAAGCTGATCGTACAGACGATTGCCCATAAGTTTGACCCATACTGGGTTCTGAGTGGTGTGGCTCTATGCCAAATAAATCTAAGCTTAAAACAAGCCTGGTTTCAAAATTCACTCCTACTTCTATTGCGACCGAAGATGATTACTGCAACTTTTGTATTGTATATCCACTCATATAATAATCGGCAATGTGCAGGTGTCTCCTATCACGTTAAGTGACACGACTGAGTAAAAAAAAAATTATTCATGCAACTGATGAAATAAGATAGAATTTCATTTATGTTCTAATGACATAATACGAATGCTGAATTCAGAGAAAAGAGAAAAAAAGTAATAAAAACAACAAAAAAAATGATAAAAGTCCATTTGTGGTCAACAGAACGTTATTATCGAAGCTCATTGTAAAGTAAATCTCTATTATCTACCTATATAAAATGCAATGTGTGTATACATGTATCTTATCTGACTCAATTCATGTCATGATGTCAAATCATGGTACGGAAATGGTAATTTTATACCATGATGTCAAATCGAGGAACGGAAATGGTAATTTTATACATAGGTTTGGTTTAACGTGACGTGCTAGACAAACAGTGAAGATTGTGGTGAGGATTGTTCTTGTTGGTCTTGTTATCGAGTAAACAAAATCAACTCCGACTTGGACTGGAGTTTGACAATACCTACTTCGGGGCAATGGTTGACAATGGTTGCCTTGCAGATCATTGTTCTAAAGTGTCCGATCTCCGCTGAGAGCCCAAAGCATGTAATCTTGAGCCAGACTAAGGCAAGCTTTGAAAATATCTACATTGAATTGTCTTTGGTGGGTTTATTTTCTCATCTCTACGGACTAAGCAGGAAGAGGTATATGTATTTACTCGTTTTTATTTTTCCGTCAGTCCTCACAAGAACTCCAAAGGTTCTCGATGAATTTCAATGGCATTTTGTAGAAAAGTCGACCATTGGCCAAGGAAGAATTTTGGAACTGATCCATGAATATTTCACAGTTATCTCTTGCATTCTATCTATACATGAACCATATTTCTTACAGATTTTAGCGACCATATAGTTTCATAAGGTGCATATTCTACACGGGTATACTTGACTAATCCTAACTTCCTAGCGATAGGGTTCTTGCCTTCAATGCTTGACTTCTTCCCAGCTGTAATACCAGAGCAGAAGACACAGTGTAATTTTCAGATACATAAGAAGTACGATTATTGGAGCAAGACGGTGGCTTCATGGGGTCATAATCTACCATATCTTGGCAATTTGAAACTACAATCAGAATTTTGGTGTAAGACGAATTACTACTGATAACATTCAAAATAATATGGAAATCAGAGTTCATCAGAAAACTTAAAGGCTGATTCAACGGAAAGAGTAACAATGTTTGATTTCGAAAGTTGGGTACTTAGAAAAAGCATAGAGAATCCCGTCGATGGAAACTATACTCGACTGATAAGAATGGCCAAAGACGTCTCAAGGGAAGAACATCAAATAAATGAATATGTACATGCAGATCTTGATCGCCTGTCCAGAGTGATAAGAACCTGCTGGCTAAGATCCATTGGACATCGCTTGAGAGGGGAAAATCAAACACAGAATCATCTGCTCCTATGGGAACTCACTCAGCAGAGAGATTAAAAGGCAGCCAATGCATAATGCACTTGGACCAAGTCTGTAGGGATACCAAACTGCAAAACGAACAACTCGCAATTGCTATGCAAACTGGGTTCAGTGGCGGAGCATAGTCTGAGAAGTCTGAGTTCGCTCTACCCGAAGGGGTGGGATGAAAACAGATCTTAGTCGCTCGAATTTGTGAATCGTTCTTTTTAACTGCGACGAAAGTCGACAGTTCTATGGTTGCGAAAAGGATTTTCATCCCGACCAAATTTGAATAGGTCCAGAGCGTTCATGAGAAAGGAAGGATAAAGAGAGTGGGTAAAGAAAGAGGAATATTTCTTTCATTTTTTTTACGTCAAATTCTCCAAATTGAAAAAAAATGTGACGCAAGAAATTGTTAGTAATTTAAGAAGCTAGATTTTTTGTCTAACATCTCATATTGTAATTTTGGAGTCATTACCTGAAACTTCTGGGAGAACCCAAATAGATACACACTTCTTGGATACAAACAAAAATACAGCGAGGTTCGGAAAAAAATTTTCATAAGAGCTTTACATTATTCTCTTCTTTTTTTTTCTTTTTAACCAAACAAATAGTTTTATTACAGAGACAAACGTTACCAAATGCTACAAACATTGTGTAAACAACGTTGCAAGTTTAGAACAGAGTTTGTTGGAATGGCTGGCTAGGAGGATAATGATGTTTATATATGAGATATTTAATTCTTATCCGAGATTACCACATACGATATGCACCTGAAAACGGTCGAAGAGAATATCAATAAAAATACAGTGAACAAAATAAGAGACATGACGGATAATTCATGACAATACCAATATTTCAACTCAGAACTTCTGACAACGCTAACATATTGATGTTCACTTACGATAATTGTCAGCGAAACGACGGGTTTATTGGACTAGTAATTATATAAGAAAGAAGAATAATGACAAGCTTGGCGACGCTAGGGTCAAACTCCTCTATTTCATTATAATCTAAAAGGCAAACAAAACAGAATTCATTTCTCAGTCCAAAATAATCACAAAACTATGCATCACTTTCCAACTCTTTTATTAGTAGTTCCTGTAAACCGGATTTGCAGACTTTAGCAAAACTAGTCGACCTGAGTTGGGCTTTAGAAGTGGGAGTAAATTCTTCATCGGTTTTTGCGTCCTTCCCTGAGTGTTATTTGTGCATGTTGTCACTGGTTTCGAGCCGGGTCATTATCATCCGTTGTTGTTGTTACAAATGGAAATAAAGTCAAAACTCATTAGTAAAGACTTTGATAGAATCACTCAATTTTGCAAAAAAAGATTTTGTGTTCGAAATTGTGAACCAAAAGTGTCAGTAAAACTGTCAACATAGAATTCCCTGACCTTCAAGTGAGTCTAGCTGGATGATTGTCTATGTATGTCACGTATTCAAGCCGCACGAGTTGAGCTAGAAGACTGAATACTTGAACATTGACACCTCATTATGTCTAAAATAAACATTCGAAAAAAAAAAAAATCCCCCTAAATAGGGTTTTAGTGGACAGATCGATTGGCAATGTAGTTTTATGCTAAATTGACCGTTTTCTTTGTGTCCGGCAACCTTCAGATATTGAAAATCAAGACTTTTTTTTCTAGTGATCAATACCTAACAAAGGGCAAGAGAAGCAACTTATTCATTGATCACCCTTTCATTTTTTTCCAATCTTTTAATTGATTACCTCCGAACGAAAGACGTTGGTCACGTGACAGTTTCTACTGAGTGACAGATCGAACCTGCTACCTTGACATTTGTCTCAGTTTGTTTTTTTTTCCCCCAGCTATCAACGAAAACAGATGGAAAAGGAGAAACGGGTCCAGGAAGAAGAGTACGAGAGGAACATTTCCTTTGCCAGAGACATTCGCGAACAGATGCGAGCCAAAGAGCAAGAAATGATCCGACGTCGCCAAGTCTTCTACGAAGAAGCTGAGCAAGAGAAAGAATACGCTCGCAGCTACAGACAAAGGCTCAGGGAAATAAAAGAGAAGAAATTTAACGAACTCAAGTAAGTCATTTTTAAGTTTCCTGGTTCAACGAAGTTGGAAGAGGTATACAACGAGAGCAAGATGTATCCCATACGTTGCGAAATGTTCATTTTAACAAACCTATACGCCTTCAAAATTGACAGAATTTGAAGAAAAGATTTTTTTTTACGTAACTTTCGAAAATGTAGGAACTGGTAGGCATGTAATGGTTGGATTTTACGAATATTAAAAAGCCGTAATCAAAGGGGAGATAGAAAGATTTGGAATGGCTGGCCATGTTGGGAGAGAAAAAGAAGTTAGATATATCGACAGAGAACGCTGTTAGAAACTCAGAAAGATCAAGGGGGTAGCGTATATCAACATGTCGACAGAGCGTACACCAGACAAGTGCAGAGTCCAAGCCAAAATGGCTTCCACTTCTCAACAAGGACAAGGTATGGGAATCCGAGCCGAATGAAAAAAAGAGAGCGAAGTCACCATAGGAACATTCTGTTTATTACCATCATCGGACAAATTCTGTTAACCACCATTTCATACGGATAATACACCTAAAGGAGGCCGTTGAATGAATCGGCCGAAACCTTATTGTTTACAACACAAACAATAAGAAGTATGTCAGTAGCCCCCCAAAAAACTCGTTGAATGTTAATGGCTCTTCTGGAAGCAAGAGACAATATTCAATCTTGTTTCAATATTTTTTAAAATTTTAGTATCTCTAAATCCTTGGTCCAAATTCTATCGAGTTTGAAGATCCATAAAGATGTATCAGATACCGTTTGTACACATTTAAATGCATTAACCCATGTTTGTTTTTTTCTCTCGTTTATACCATATCCCCAAGAGATCTCAATGAATTCCACTGAAATTTTCTGAAAAAGTAAGTCATGGGGTGAAATTTTGGAGCGGATCCATTGATCTTACGTTTATCTTCCCTGCTTCGTAGCTACATGTTGAACGATATTTCCAAAATGAATTTAAATGAAATTTTGTTGAATAGTGGGCCACGGGCTGAGAAAGTATTGACTGAATTCTAAGGCATATCAAGGTACAGTTACCTTCCCTGTGCAAAACCTCTCAATGAATTTCAATGGATTTTTCTGCCAAGGGGCAAAGAAGATTTGGTGAGACTTTACAGCAGATCCAGGAACCTTTCTCAATTTTGTTTTTTTCTTTTTTCCCCCCTCATACTTGTTGGTTAGCACCCCCCCCTTCACCAAAGTTCTCAATGAATTCCAATGACATTTTGTTGGAGGACACTAAAATATTTTTGCTTTTTTGTGCATCCATTAATGAAACCACACGCCATTTTTTAAAACGTTTCTTTGTCTCTTTCGTAGGAAAGTTGGTATCCCTGAGAAATACCTGAAAACACTGGAGAGAGATTTGGTAAGGATGAAGAAGGTCGAAGAGAACGTAAACCGTGTTTAATTACTACAGCGTTCCTGTATTTTATACAATAAATCTCTAACGTTTCTTCACGCGGTCTTTTCTTTTTATATACAGCTAAAGCCGACGCTTTACATCGAGCACAATCATTCCCAATTAGAAACGTCAACCGCCAATCAAACTTGTCCACCGTTCAACATAGGTTTCTTCAGTTTTTAAGTGGCTCTGCCTGGCTGGCTATCTATTCATCTCTGTATGCGTAGCCGATACAGGCTGCACCGAAGGAGTTAGTTACAGGGCTGAAATCTATACATTAACTACTTATCACGTCTAGAAAAAACGATTTTTTTGTGTTTTTAGAGAGGTGAGGGGTCAACTTACGATGTAAGTTTTTTGCTATTGGCCCCTTAGTTTTATGACCGGTACGTTTACGCTTTTTGTTAAATTCAGATTGCTTAGGGGTCACTGCCAAACAAAAGGCGGAAGAAGTAAATAATTCATTGATCACTCCTCTTTTTCAATTTTTTAATTGATCACCCCAGCACGGCCTATTGGTCATGTGACGGTTTCTATTGAGCATGTAATTTACATTTTGGAAGACTTTGGTGTAATATGCAAACTTAGCAGGTTGAATGTCTACCCAATGTCAAAAAGAAATCCTTCAAATATGATTTTTACCCATGATTATTATTAACTTGTGTTGCCCGTCACGTGACGTTGTTTGACTGTTAGGAATAAACTTCTGACTGCTTGAAATAAGAAGTTTTGTCACTTTTGGTCATACATCAACTGCTCCATGAGACGTTTGTGAATTAGGACGGACTTTCATCACTTATGGTTAATGAAGAATGACTCAACACCCACTTTGACCTTCGAACAGAGTTGACAGGTAAAAACATCGACTGTAAGCATATATATATATATATATATATATATATATGTATATATATATATATATATATATATATATATATATATATATATATATATATATATATATATATATATACATACATATATATATATATACATATATATATATATATATATATATATATATATATGTATATATGTATATATATATATATATATATATATATATATACATATATATATATATACATATATATATATATATATATATATATATATATATATATATATATATATATATATATATATATATATATATATATATATTATATTTCATGTAAAAATAAACAATTTTTCCGAAATCCTATTAACCAATCATTAAATTCACTAATTTTCATCGAACCCTATTCTTATTATGGTCACTATTTTTTGGAAGATTTTTAATTATTGAGTTTAAATGCTCCTCATTGCAGACATCAATCAGAGTAGTTTTGGATGACGAAATAATTAATCAAAAACATTCGAACACTTGATTTAAGTACGCAAAGTAAATTTTTACGTCTAACTTTATATTATTTTCATCTCACAATTAAAAATAAAATCTCACGTTTCCAAGAAGATATTTTAATTTTTGTAATATGTTTTTACTGGAGTCATTGCTATAGTTTTGATGATTTCAATACTTACCGAGTTGAAATTAGAAGCAAATAAATTATATCATTTCATTCAGACATATTTTGGGGGTTATATAGAAGGTGTGTCTGATGCACAATCTTAGATATGAAAAAAGGAACAAGCCAGGTAGTCTAACTCCTCTTTTATTTCTATTCCGACTGAAGATGATTATTGCAGCTTTTTTTATTGTATATATAATAAAAATTATCAAAATATCTTTTTAGTATAAATGTATTTATTTATGAGGATGAAAAAAAGGCCCTTGCGTACGTCTAACATAACTTTTGTCAATTTGGTAAAGTAGGAGCAGCCTACCAATCAGTTGATTGTGATTTCAAATCGCGGTAGGGGGAATATTACTAGGCGTTTTTCACTAAAAACTTCTGTTAGAAATACAGAAAGGCTATTTTCATCCTTTTAGATATCAGTTTTGGTTTAACACGAAGACACAGAAAAACAGTGAAGAGCCAACTCCCCTAAATTTGGTGAGGATTGCTCTTGTCCTTGTTAAGATAGAAAAACGAAATCAACTGCAGGGGATCGTTAAAAAAACATAATGCAACACGTTTGATACGTTACATAGCAACGGATTCAGGCTTTTATGAAGAGAATTTTTACTAGTTTTCCTTCCTCTTATTTCGTTGCTTTTTATACCAACACCTCGGTCATGTTCCCATTCCATAACTGTTAAATGAACGGTGTGGATAGGAGATAATAAAACTAACTCCCCAAGAGATTTGAGTTCGGTTCTTCGGTCTTTGGGAAACTAAAAAAAGTGATGTAGGTTCAAATATCACCCTATGTTTCTTCTTTATTTCCGACCCATGATTCTTACTTAGTGATTGTTGAATATGTGTAAATATTGGGGCCGCTTAGCCGAAAAGCTAATTTTGCATTTTGCAATGAAGTATAAACTTTGCTACAAAGGCATCATGAAATAATTTGGATATTTGGAGCCATCATGAATTTTCAATATGTCATCCATGGTAGCCATCCCAAAATGGCTGCCAGTGGCAACTGTTTTTCAGATGCATTTTCCTATCAGCGATGGATGTATGATACTGAGGACATGATTGAATTTTTGCACCATAAATAGTTCATGGGATTAACCATTCAGATAATACATAAAAGTTAACGAAAATTCAAAATGTCGGCCATGGCTGGTATGGAAATAGTAATTGCAATAAAGTTGCGTTGACTAATCTTATATGAACAATCTTGGTGACAAATCGTACATCTTTAATGGTGCAGGATTCGAATTTGGAAGTTTACAATAATTCAGGGGCTTCCTTCTATTTTACAATTCAAGACTCAGAAATAAATGATAATATCTGCTCAAAGCTAGGATCCATCGTGGGAGGGTTTATTCAGTACACCCTCACAGTAACCGAGGTCTAAGACAGCTTTTTTGCATGTGCAATGCTTAACGCAAGTGGAAGGATTGATTGCACAAATTGTGCCTCTTCACAAAAGGTTTTTTCTTTGACTTGTCTATTGGACTGTCTACCCAGAGCTTACACATGTCCTCCTGAAACAATCATCTGTCCAGAACAACATACCAAAAGTAGCAACATTATGCTGTTCAGTGACCGAATCTCCGCATGCACAAAAATAGACCAGATAAAGAGGAAGCTCTTTGTGAAAAAGAAAAATGTGTAGTCAATCCCTTCAACAAAGGCTGCCTCGAAGGAGTACGTTAATAATGCAATGTACCGAGAAACTCATGTGTACTGGGTCAGATGCTCGTGTAACGGGTGGATTGGAAGCTCAAAAAGGCTCGGGCAGACATCTAAAATCGGCCCATGAATGAAGGCTATGATTCTGGCAATCGCAGTGAACCCTTACAGCTGGGTTTTCAGGGTACAGTGAGCCCCGAGAAAATTTTGAAATTTGAATAGTTACAGGGACATTTTTCAGGCTTATGAAATGGGGGCAATCATTGCTTATACGCAGCCAAACTTCGGTTTGCTATAAAATGGTCACCCGTATTGTAACTTCTAAAGTCTCGCACACTCGCTCACTTTATGTTGAAAACAGCGCACAATTTTTATGTGGTTTCAACATCGAGAGAGCAAAATGCATGAAAGGAAAACAGAAGTTGATATACAAATTGTATTATGTAATCAATACACTCGCTCACACGCAACATCGAGTGAGCGAGTGTGTAAAGCTTTACAATTCACAATCGGGTAGCCATTTTACAGTCTACCGGACTTTGGTCACGTATAAATGGGGATTACCAAAATGGATATTAGAACTAAGCTCAATATCAAGTATTGTTCCAGCGTCCAGCAAGAACGATTGTTTACGATGTAATCCACCCTCTCTCGACGTTCACGATCAATGAGTTCATGTCTTTCCTACTGACATTTTTTTGGAGCCGCACTTGCGCTCCCTTACTGGAGGCTAGCCCCCCTCCTCGTATAGCAGGTCTTTTGGGGTCCTCAATGTCCAACATGCGGTGTACGCAGCCAAGCCTGCGGAGACAGCGTTGCTGGAGCATTTGATTGCAGTCAGGATCTCATTGTTGATAATCACACTTACCTAATCATTTACCGTTGATTTACAAGATTTGTTTATAAGAATGATTGCTCGTTTCCACCTTTAAATACTGTAATGCCTTACTTAGCACTGCACCGTTTTGCACCTCCTCTCAAATTATTTCGTGATAAATTTAGTAATGTCAAATTCCTTAAGTATATGATGATATAAGAAAGCATCATTAACTGTCTCTGAAGTAAGAGCATACAATAAACTCTAGTTATTATGCCACACGTATGAGAATGAACACGTACACATATACATACAAATACACAATAATTAATCATGGAGTGATATCGACCACTAGTATTATTTCACCATCTCCAGGAAGTAGATTACAGATAATATAAACAGCACTGATTCATTCCATCTTGTTGAGGCTCAACAACATCATATATTTGAAAATGAGGTCTGATACAGTCTCTATTTATACTATGTTATGATGATTTGATGTTTTTTTTAAGTTTTTTATAATTATTCAGTGTTGCTACCCAGGGTGTTACTGTATTTGGTTGTTACACATGAGTCATGTTTCTCTTAACGAGCAGATATTGTAGATTCTAAACAATATCGTAACTTTTTAGGTGCACCGTTGAAGCTTCGTGTGCGTGGCTCTATTTGACGGAAGTAAAATACACCTGGGATATGGGGGAAAAAATTACGTTTATCAATTCAGGCATAAGTTGAGATATTGTCCTGAATCTATTTTTAATCAAGCATGAAATAATCTATTTTGCTTTTACGGCCCTCTCTCTCAGAATGTACTGCCTGGTCGACTTGAAACTTGTTTTTTCATCTGTTGCCTTTCGCAGTAATATGATTACCTTATCACAAGCATCTTTAATGTTCGATACACACGAAAAATATCTTTTTCATTTTCGTTGTTACAGGAAGCCAATTTTTTTTCTTGAAAAGGACATTAAAAAAATAAGTATTGAATGTTTGATTGCAAGATTGGAAAGCACTCAGAGAGCGCATACCTCTACCAACACCGTTCACCAACTAAAAACTGATGGAAAATCAGATCATATACAGCGATGAGGCAGGGGAGGTTACTGTAAAAATATGGGACTCACCCTAAAATCTAATTAATTCTTCCTAAGCTCATGACCTATATTTCCACAAGATAACATTGAAATTGGTTGAGAACTTTTAGAGATATTGTATGAACAAACAGACAGATAGTAAATACATATACCCCTTCCAACTTCGTGGTTAGGATTAAAAAAGAAAACAGCATTGCTGTGTACATTGTTTACTCTATCCGGTGCCGTAGCACAAATCATGTCACACAGTAAAATGTTAATACCACGTACGATAGAGGACTAAATATTAATGAGTAAATTATAAAGTAAAAACAATACACTGAATAAATCATTTGTTTTATATTATACCCTTTTACAAAACGTAACTAACCTTTGTTTCTTAAACTTTAGACAAAATATCAATGATCGCCTCAACTATAGAATATTTTCTGCACAGTGCACACAGACTAATCGCTCATGGTTTTTTTTTTTGTCCAGCTCAGGCCATGACTTGTGATTGGTAACATTGATCATAGAAAATGATGATAAAGATGAAGTATTTACTGATGTTGTTGTATTTTAGTTGATCAAACATAAACAGAGATATGATATAATTAATATTCTAAGCGATCCTACCAGCGTTCGAATGTTACGCTTTCAGTAATAATACAGGTAGGGAAGATAGTTGAATAAGAGGGCATGAATAGAGAGGAAGGGAAAGAAAGTTAGGTAGTTTAATAAGAAGACAGGGGAGAGAGAGAGAGAGAGAGAGAGAGACAGACAGACAGACAGACAGACAGAGGGGATAAAAGAAAGTTAGGTAGTTTACAGAGAAGTTGGGGATATTTTCGCATACGAAACTAATCCATGTTTGTATAACATTTAGATTAAAACAGGGATCGATAACCAAGATCAGAAGAGATAAAAATGAGAATTAGAAGATATAAACAAAGAGTGAGAAATGAGCAGAGACGTGAAATAATGCGTAATCATAGTGGTGGAAACCCGTAGAATTTCCACGAGTTCAGCTAGTGATTTACTATTCGCTTCCAATAATTATTATGTATTATTACCTGCAGAGGACCTGCCCTAATAACAACGTTTCAGAAGGAGAATGAAAATTAAAGAAAAAATGTTCAAAAACATTTATCCAAAAATAAGCTTTTTGATAAAAATCTTTGAAAAAATATTCTTTTCACAACTCCGAAGTCTGCAATATATTTTGATAAAAGAGGGAACCATAAACCTTATAAACAAGAGAATATTTTAGTTTTATGGCAATTTTTTTCAATTTTACGATTAATAACATTTTCAAAATCTCTGATTTAATTGTAGAGGGAACATTTTTATAGAAAAGTAAACATTTTTAGAGTCACGTATGCTATTTGATAGAGATTTCATAAAATTAAGTAAAAGGGAATGATTGTCTATCCAGTTTATTCGGGGTAAACAACTTTTCTAAGACATAGACTCCGACCCTAAACATTGGAAACAAATGATTTTCGTATCAGAATACTCTCCAATCGCCCTTCTAATGAATAGAACAAAGGTTTTATTTTAAAGTAACCATTATACGAGTTTGGGGTTTATTTTTGTCACAAGTGTGTGGAGGTATCTGTCATTATCTCAAGTAATCTTAATAATTTCTCAAAATGATTTTTAAATCGGTGCATACACAAGCTTTCACTTGAATGCTCTTCACTAAAACAAAAAGATTCCTAAATTCAGAGTTAATGATACGTCAAGTAAAAACCAGCGAGGTGCAAAGAGAGGATGAACAAAAAATATTTATTACATTTTAGTATTTTTTTTTTTCAAAATATTTGACGAGTTTTTGCGACATCGGAATTTTCCAAAATCTTCTCCATAAAGCTTAAAATAAACTCAAAAAACCTTCAAAAGCATAAGTGTGGTAATACGGACATATGAATTACCAACAAGACAGAAAAATCAAAATTTACTAAGCAAAATATGAGATTTAAAACAAACTTTTCTTGATCTAATTTGAAGAAAAACTTCGAAATGTTTCCGTTTGCTGATTTTGCTGTCATGACAAATGAACATAATAATCAATGCAAAAGAATATTGGATGAATCTTACTGGGTACACATTAAGCAGTGCGGTTTCTTCTATGAAACTTGCACAATTGCTTCATTTTCTCATACTCCAACAATAACAATATTTCTGCAGTTATACAGCATTAGAGTGACAGGTAGGGATTGGGGTAAGTAATTCGGGATAACCATTCTTAGACTATGAGATGAGAAATTAAAGCAATACGACTAGCTTTGTAGAATAGAATATACTTCTTTTTGGGGGGATTGCACAGCCCTTACATTTTTCCCAGCTGAACTTATTACGGCTCTACTTACAGGGCCTCAAGGGTAGGGTATCATTGATTTGATTATTCAGTTGAAACTTTCTGACATAAATTGCATGAACAGATATCAACAACAAATATCTATTGCAGTACGTTGCTCAGTAGTCAGACCTGTAATTGAAGCAATGCAGACAGTCCAGTCGCACAGAGGCCCCAAGATTTTAGGGCCTGAAAATATATTTTAGATCATTAGGATATTTTTTTTTCCGTGTAAAAAAGTAAAATGCTTCAGTTTATTTTGTTTAATTGATTCATTATTTTACATAGAGATAGATTACTGATCTATAAAACACTTTGGGTTGGATAAAACTTCATAATTTCATGAATATTTCATTTTCCTTTCAATTCGTTTGAAAATAATTGTTGAATATAAAAATTGAAGGGCGTCCGAGAAATGTTATGCACTGGGCTCCATAAATGGTAAATCTGGCCTTGTCAGTAGCACAGACGTACTGAAACTAGAGGGGCCAATGAAATTATCAGCCTACGGCAGTGGTCCTCAAACTTTATTGCATAAGATATATACTTTGACTTACCCGATACATGAACTGTAAAAAATGAATGAATCGCACGAAACCATTTAAGTCGTCAATGAACAAAACTTTCATATAAGCATATTGATACATGTATTCATCATCCTGTTTTCCATCCTCCCATCATTAAAAAGGTTTAGATCTCATAAAATCTAGCGATGGAAGCGGGAAAGACACAATACTGATGGGGTATTATGAACCCTATGACATCTGAGGGGTACTATGAACGGTTCTGGACATGTCCACCACATCCAATTAGCGATTCCCAAGAACTGTTTGGTAAACAAATTCAACTATTTCCTCAATATCATCGCTGATAAGAGAATTCATCTAAAAACAATCGCCGCTGGAAACTATTTTAAAATGGCTACCAAGGGTGACATATTGAACATTCATGATGGCTCAATATCCAGATTTTTTGGAATTAATGGTGATGGTTGTACCAAATTACAAGCATTTATCACAAAATTCATAGTAATTTGGCTGAGCTGCCCGCGCCAAAAAATGAGAGTTGCAATTCCAAAGAATTATGTTGGGTAAACAAATTTAATTAACTACTAAAAGTGTCTGAAAAAAACAAAAAAAAAAAAAACAAGCGGGAATGCTACTAAGGGATCAATTTAGCATAAACTTACATTTACTAAAAACCTATTCAGGGGAGAATTTAAAAAAAAATCAAAAAACATTTTCCTGACATTTTCAGCCTTTTAGCTCAGTTAGTGCGACCTGGGCGCATGATGCACACATATATACATATATAACAACCAGACCAACTTAAAACTGAAGAAAACAATGCCGACAGCTATGACGGGCGGTTTCTAATAAGGACGAATCTTGGTCAAAGAAATTTTGACAACTTGATACTATTATAGGAGATCAGTCTGGGAAGAGTCCAGCCATTTAATATTAACGGAAAGTAGCAAGAACTGAACAAATTGTAGAACATGAAGGTGACAGTTATGCCTATCGTTGTTAGAGCACTTGGAACTGACCCGAAGAGCCTTGAAAAATTGTTGGAAGAATTGAAAATACGTGGAAGAATCGAAACCATTTAGTCAGGGCCGCCAATTTTGATGGTTTTTTTTTTTTTTTGTTTTTTATTTTCTTTCGAATTACTGATTCCAGTTTTGTCAATATTTGGATTAATAAAAAGATATTTATTTTCATCCTCCAAGTCCAGGGTTACCAATTGAAATGTTTTTTCAATTTTTCGAATTTGAGAGTCCCTTCAAGGATCGAAAAATTGAAAAATCACTCGTAAATTGCAACCCTGACGACAGAATCACTAAAATCAGCTAGAATACTGAAGGGAGAGCAGAAGTATTGAAGAGATTTGCCGTCACTCGATCTCTAGCAAAACACACAAGGAACTAGTGGCATGAGAACCCAACAAGTCCATAAAATGTTACAATACCGGCCAATTTATCCGTCTTTTAATAAACTGGAATTTTCCGAATACCAGCCACTCCCGAAGCTGGTTAGTTTTTAATCTAGCTGGTTTCTTACTAGTTCGTCACTCGTTAGCTCTTTGTCTTAATTTTTGCAGTTTGGTTGAATTGTCCAGATAAATATTTATGCACAAATATTGATTAAATAGACACTGATTTTGATGGCATTAATTAGTATACGACTATGTTAAAGTTTCGATCTCACTTTTCATCGTATATTTTACATTTTTAAGTAGATTAATAAAGATCAAACGGCTTTGCTTTAGCAGTGAATAACTTTGTATTTGTTAGATACAAATTTTTTAAAAACTTTTCATTGTTTATTCTTTTTCAAGTCCCCAGCTTGCCGGATAAATGGTCCGGTATGTGTAGAGATAGCAACAAGCCATCGCTGGAGATCTAGTGACAGCAAGTTTCCTCATTGTTTTCATCGTTTTCAAAACTGTAGGGGCTCGAATCGTTTCCATTCTCTTTAAACCGTGAGTTCTTTCGATCTTTATAGAAGTATCTTTCGAACCGTTCCCAGTACGCGGAAGATTATGGGTACGGCTCCTTCATTTTCTACATAATTCGAGGAAGGTCTGTATTTATCTCCATTTGTTTTATCTATTTTTTAAAAAATCAGCTATAATACTGAAAAGAATACTGGGGTATTGAAGAGACTTGCTGTCAGACGATCTCTAGCGAAAGCCACTGAAAACTACTGGTTTGAAAACCCAACACATTGATAAAGTAACAAAAAAAATAAATAACAAAAGTCCCAGATAAAAAATGCACTTTGATTTTTATACACCAACGGGATTAAAATTTGAATCTTGGCTCTCTAGAATATTTACACTATATCGTTTGGGGATGACTAAACTTTCTGTATAGATATCATTGGTAGGGCTGAGTTGATTATCGTCATTTTTCTGAGGATATGGAGTCGTATTGGGGTTGTATGTTCGGTCGGCTAATAAAAGACTAACGATAGAGACGAGGCGAAGAGCAAGGATAAGGATGATGAGGTTCGCTGCCAAACTCATATCATTGTAGATCCAACATGAAGATTTGCCCTCACAGGTCGTCTGCCAAACTGTACAGGCGTGGTCGATTATTGCGCCAATTAATAAAGGACCCGGGAGGCTCCCTGTCAAAAAAGGAAAAAAATATGGATGCATTAATAATAAAAATAACAATGGAATCGTTGAAAAGCTTCGAATTGTAAAGAAGTACAAAAAAAAAAAACGTGATTGCCGCATGGAGAGCGTTTATCGGCCACCTTAGCATTAACTCAATCTATGACAATGTGTGGATTTTAAAGGCTACCCAACAATCCATAATTTAATAGATTAGAATATGAAAATTACGTGTAAAAACTCTATAGGTGGTGATACAACCAATGCATTCTCCTGATAGTCACTTATGGAGCAGAAACATGGAACCTAACAAAGAGACAGGCCTGAAGTATGCAACGTGCGCATGAGAGAATCATGCTCAACCTTACATGGATAGATCACAAGACAGTGCAGTATATAAGGAAGAAAACGGGTGTCCGTTATATCATAGAAACTATTAAAAAACTCAAATGGCAATGGGCAGGCCATGTTGCAAGAATGAAAGACAACCGATGGATATTACGTCTCACAACATGGATCCCCAGAGATCACATAAGAAACCGAGGACGACAGAACACAAGATGGAGAGATGAACTGCACAGATTCAGGAAATACTGGCTCCGCGACGCCCATGATAGAGAATAGTGGCGAACCCTGGGGAAAGTCTATGTCCAACGACGGACGTTAAAAGACTGATGATGATGATGACTGATTCCAGTTCTGTAGATCCCTAATTTAAAAGAAGGCCGGTATTACAACTCTTTTAATGGGGTTGGTGTAATTTCAACTTGTCAGTTCCATATAATTGGCTTATGCCGATATCACAACATAAGCTCCTACCTACCTGGTGGGTTAAAAAATTTTATGATGAAGATAAAGATACATTAAAAAAAATATCTGGTTGTAATTTTAAATGTTTGTTACAGGTATCTAAAAAATATAAAACTGCTAAAACTATAAAATGCCACTATATATTAGTACTATAAGTGATATACCATTCTGGTAGCTAAATCCAACTTGCTCCTAGTATTGGCCACCAAAAGATTTGGCACTCTGAGCACTTGAAACATTAGATGAGATACATTTATTCGTGATACCAGTCGAGGGGTCTCACTTAATGGGAGTATTGTGATGTTTATGTTCGCAACGATTTACAGAGATTGTTTGCTAAGGGTCACTCATCTCTAATCGCTACACAGTAACATTTCCCTTCTTAAAAGGTAAGTGTTTCAGGATTACAAAACATAACTTAGAAAAAATGAATTCATTGACTCAAACAATTACCCATATACTGTATTTTTATTGATATACTTTTCTTGGGAGCTTTTATCCAAATTCATATCATCACCATCATAATCAGTCTTTTATCGTTCGTTGTTGGACATAGACCTTCCCCATGATCCGCCACATTTCTTTATCATGGGCGTCGCAGAGTCAGTATTTTCTGAATAAGTCTAGTTCATCTCTCAAAATTGTATTCTGTCGACCGCAGTTAAGCATATGATCTCTGGGGATTCATGTTGTGAGTCGTGATGTCCGGTTGACTGCCATTCTTGCAACATGTCCAGCCCATTGCCATTTAAGTTTTTCGCTTTTAAAGAAAAATATTGGGTGTCAATATTACTTCTACTAAATTATGCTGATATTAGGTTCACCCTAAAAGTTTGGTCTTTGGGACCCAGCCTGTACACAATTGTATGTGGTAATTTAACTGAAAATAGATTTAAATTGACATACCAAGCATGCGAACCACGAATGCATTTAATCCAAGGGCGAATGAGCGTTGATCTTCACCTGTGCACCTACAAGTAAAAATAAAAGTCAAGGCAATAAAATCACCGTCGATGATGAGACAAATAAACTCATTATCAAATGAGTTAGGGAAAAAAGATGACGTTTCAAGTTCAAAGATTAAGCTTTGTCATAATTTGATTTCGAACATAGGGGGTTCAAATGGAAAAGAATATCCTCACAAATCAATCCGTGAAAAAGAATTTTCAAACATCAAAGACAAGAAAGGAGTATATGATCAGTAATTTTTCACTAAGATTTGAGTCATAGCATTTTTGATGATAGAATTGACAAAACAGTAATGTTAAAAGAATGAAAAACAAAATAAATGTTTGCTTTAACGTTTATTCAACGTTGAACTAATTATCACTTTGGGTTCTTTTTTTTTCTATTTCTTCATCAACAGGCTTGAAACTAATTTCGATCATGTTTTATGCCAGCAGGGTGCGGACCTATTATATTCTACCCACTGGATCCGCACCTGCTCACTGATTCCCAGTAACAGTCGAATCTCTTTGGACATCCCGGTTCTCTTTCGATCACCGGAATGAAGCAAAGTTTAGAAAGGGTCTAGCGGAGTACTGATGTCAATTTTCAAGTCTGTAGAAAAAACGGTGTGGCCAGGAGCACTGGAACACAAACATATGAACAGACACACAAATCAAAGCAAATATAAGAAATGATCGAACCTTTCGCCATCTTTGATGACTTTCTATTTAATCACTGTCTTTGATGACTACGGTTGTTCAACAGATTTGCAGTTGTTTCACGTCTGAATACCTCGTGCGATTTTAAGCATCGGTGACTACTAAACGATACTCAGTATTTAAATGTCACCTTTTGATTTCAAGTGTGAACATTCAATATCAATGTTTCAAAAACGCCCCCCCCCTGCACTGACGCCCCATGACCTTTTGAAGTAGTGTCAAGGAAATTCGTGAACTATTCGCTGTTTGATGCCACTCTGAAAGATCAATTCCGCGGATAGAAGACTTTGGGAGAACCTTAACATTAGATCGTTTCTAGTTTTGTAAATATGATTACTCTAGTAAAACTGATCCCCGTGGCTCAGTGATAGAGTGTTCGTCTCCTGTTTGGTAGGCAGTGATTCAATCATCCCAACCATCGAGTCTTACCAAAGTCCTTTGAAAATGGTACTCAATACCTCTCCTCTCAGAACTCAGCACAAGGACTAGAATTGAGGAATCTCTCCCCGAAGTTAAGGGGTTACGGCCAAAATCACGTTGGATACGTAAGTACCCGTGTGATCACCAGTTAAGCAACGTCGAATCTGGTCAGTTCCTAGTTAGAGGCAATTGGGGAATACCAGCAGAACGAAGCTTCGACAAGCCTGGAAAATCGGGAGTTGGTCTTACTAACTATTGACCATGTGTACCTAACCCTGCAACACCCTCGATGAGAACATAATCGGTGAATGATAGAAAACATACTTCTTTTTGAATAAATAGAAAACTCTAAATGCCACAGTCAATAAAAATTGAATTAAATCAGTTTATATAGAGCTATGATGCAGAAGAAGTAACTGTAAAAAAAAATCCTGGGTCAGCTCAAAAATTCAGTCAACTCTTTCTTAGCCAGTGTCCCCTCCACAGAATGCCATTGAAACGAAGGCTACGTTTACTTCTGGACCATAGTTTTTTGGGTGGAAAGGAAAGGGTCTTATAAGCCGTCAAAAACGAAACTTTTTCTCTTACCTGAGGACCATGGAGACAAGTGGAGTCTGTGCAATAAAACTAAAGAAAACGCTGAGAAAAGTCGCAGGAAGGAAGATGAAGAGTTGCATACAGTCATGAAGACATGAACCGCGAGAAACTGTTCTTGAACCTTCGCCGCTACCTCCTCCATTGTTAACGCTAGTGTCTTCCACACAAGCACAATCCGAATAAACCTGAAAAGATAAACGAAGAGAACAAACCATTCAACCAATCAGAAGCAAAGGAAAACTTTTCCCAATTAAAAACTGAAAAAGTTGAAGAAGAAGGAACATGTATATAATTGTAAAAAAAATCCACGTGATTTTCAACTTAATGATAATAGTTTGGGGAATGCGTTCGCACTGACTTACTATAATTAATCGGTCTCTAAAGGTAGAAAACTATTAAACTCAAATTATAGAGTGGTTTCCGTTATTTATACATTAATCTATTTATTTACAAATGAGAGTTGAAATTTGGGTGCACTTGGACCTTCAAAAGTAATGTTCATCCTTGTCACATGAGTTTGCATAAATTTTCGGGTCGCAGAGTTGTCTAGTTTCTTATATGAATTCAAATACTAAGTCGTATTTGCTTCCTCTAGAGTCCGATATTGATTCGATTTGTTTTGGAGGCCAAATTTTGTTGACCTTATAAAAGCAGCAAATTCGTAAATCGAAAGTATATGTATATATATATATATATATATATATATATATATATATATATATATATATATATATATATATATATATATATATTACAGTTAACAGGCATAGAAAGCCGGAAGTAGAACATAGTGGATGCTCACGTAAAATAACCGTGAGACACCATCGATGGTACAAGCAGGTCGATAACTAAAAAAAAACAAAGGGGGTTTGGAACACAAGAAAATGAAATAAAGAACGTACTTTAGCGATTAAGATTTAAAATGCAATTTTTGACAGAAGGAATTAAAAACCCCCAAAACACTTACATTGCCATGGTGGGACTTTTCCTTGCAACCTGCATGACACGGAGAGAAATACTGTACTCCGTCGTCGTTGCACACGGGTTCGTAAATTTCTGTCGTACAGTGACACGGTTCGTTGCATTTGGCAGTCAGGTTGACCATGTGATAGGGTTGATAACTGACCAAAAGAAACACAAATAGAACAATGATTAACGGTCAACAAGCGAGAAGAAGTAATCAAGCAAGAAAATCACTCTATGATGACAAGCCTTCGGCAGAGCAAGCCCAACCTTCAAATCAAGATTATATTAACTTCCCATTAGTCCAAAAAGAAGAGTATACAACCAATGCATTTCCCAATAGTTACCTATGGAGCTGAAACACGGAACCTAATTAAGAGACTGACCCGCAAACTGAGAAGCATGTAACGTGCATATGAAAGAATCATGCTCAACCTCACAAGGAGGCACAATATATTAGGGAGAAAACGGGAATCCGAGATCTCATAGAATACCTAAGAAAACTCAAATGGCAATGGGCTGGTTGTGTTGAAAGACTGCCAGACAATTGATGGACTACACGACTCACAACATGGATGCCCAAATGCGTAACCGAGGCCGGCAGAATATAAGATGGAGAGACGAAATAGACAAATTCAGAAAGTATTGGCTACGCAACGTCCAAGATAGAGAGCTGCAGCGAATGACTGGGAAGGTTAATGTCCAACGATGGACGTTAAAATACTACTGATGATGATGATGATGACATTGACATTAGAGTAGTTGTGTTGTTTTTTTTAATTATCATCACTCGTAAATGCCCGTTGCTTTGCTAAGGGTATAACTATATCTATGTTTGTGCCAATATGTTCACACAGCGATTTGAAATGTTAATTCAAAGTATTGTTCGGTAAAATTCTAAACGTAT